>JAHZTW010000002.1:95498931-95617316 GCA_020283515.1 Alliaria petiolata
TATCTTACTAAATTTTAGGGGAGTGGAAATTTTGACGATAATTTGAATCTCAATTTTACACTCTTCCCCCTTCTTTGGTGTTTAGGGAATGTATTAAAAGGCACATCATACCTACATATTAGCGAGCCCTTTTGTATTTTTTTTCTTCATTTTAATTACTACTCCTTCGGTTTTAAAAAAGTATCACTTTAACACATTTTACACAAGTTAAAAAAATTATTAAAAGTACTGTTTTACCATTTATTTACACATTAAATAAAATCATCTTTCTAATTACTACATTAAATTAGTAGGATCAAAACTAGAATTTTATTTAAAATTTTGCATTGAAAATGTAAAACGACACTCTTTTGAAACAAAAATAAAATCTTAAAACGATACTCTTTATGAAACGGAGGAAGTATAATATAGATCATATTATATAATGCTAATTTAAATAAATATAATTTCTTCTTAAATAAATTACTATTGAGATATGTAGTTTTTTTACTACGATATATATGTAGTCTATACAATTATTCTTCAGAAAATAAATATGAACTTAATTTATTTCTATTTTATTTGTTTGCTCTTTTGAGGTACCCGTGATTAATCATGAGTCAAGCTCAATTTGGCCTCTTTCTCTTTTTTTCCTTTTGCATGTTGGGGCCTCCTTCAAACAAAGTTGTCGAAAATCATACAAAGCTACATTAATCTTCTTTATGTACTACTTAATTATATTTTTCCTTTCATTTACGATTTCGTTATATCTTTACGTATATGTATAGACAAAACGAATACGTTAAAAAAGATTTTTATTACATAATAAAAAAAAACCCAAATATAAACACTGTACGTACGTGTGTGTCCATTAAATTAAATTAAATGTGGGAGATGGAGATTTGAGCCACGGCAGACAAAGCTGTCTCCTTCAGATCAGCCTTGGAATATGAACAGTAAAGATAACTAAATAAATTTGAGTTACACATTTGCATTTCTCGACATGATCATAGGAAATTGTAAAGTAATTAAAACTTCGTTTAACGAATTTAGAATATAGTTTCGGGATTTTAAAAAGCAGGATTTATGGCTTTTGTTTAAGTTTTTTCCAGACAAGAAAAACTGTCTACGTTAAAATAACGAATGTATAAACTTAGGGTTTATAAATGTATATATTAGTTAATGTAACAGCATAATTACCGAAGAAAGTGAAGTCCAATGTTCGGATTCTTTCCGGCAACAGTAGAAAAACCCAAAAATATATTGCTCGGATTTTGAAAATGTCTTTTAGATATATGCACACTCACAGAGAACAATATTCAGTTTCGAGATTCGAAAACTTTTAACTAGTACTCCATTTATCACTAATTTTCCATTTATTTTTATGTTTTTATGATTTATGTATTTTAATATATAAACATGTGCATGTAGACCTTTAACTGGATATAACTTTCTAAACAAATTAAAATATAGAGATACAGTTTTGTTCATAAGTTGAAAATTTTAAATTCAAATTAAGTTTTAAACTGTTAAAATTTTAGTTATTGTATGGTTTATTTATATAAGTATATTAAATTAGTCACTTTTCAATTTGATTTTTAACATAGTGGTTTACAAACTATTGGACGTGTTTTATTATTTTTATTATTAAACTATAATACATAGAATCCGAAAAAAATATAAAGTGACAGATACATTCTCTCCGAAAAAAAAATGTTAGGTTAACGTTTTCTTCGAAACTTGAACTATGGTAAGCGACTAGCGAAAAGTTTCACTACTTGCATGTTAGTATTTGACAACAACGCATGACTTACATTTTACCGCATGTAAGAGATGATCTAACATTCAATATAAACAACTTAAGTGTTTATAATTTATATACCAATATAGATGTTACATCGGTAGAGAGATGTGGAGAAGTGTTGGGAAGATGAGAGGGGTCAAAGGAAGAGAGGTAGGGATGGTCTATTTCTCCCAACAAAGTGGTAGGAAATTGATTGGTAATAAATGTTGTCTGAATCCTACACAATTTAAAGATGTGCGTTTACAACTTTTTCAGTTTTTCTACTGTTTAATTGCAGCTAGTGACCAATGTAAAAACAATCCATACATTATATATATATATATATATTCATCATCACTCACTACAAAATGGGCTTTGTGCATATTTTCATCCTTAACAACTCTTAGTCTATATACATGTTTTCGTGTTATTCGATGGTAAGATCAATATTGTATAACTGACCAAATATTTTATCAATCTAAATTACATCGAAATTGATTTTAAGAATAACCAGATATATAAATTACACTAGAAAAAGAATGATTAACTGATATTATTTATGTATTAAATTACGCTATAGAGACACAATTGGTGTAATACTTTAAATTTGGAACCAAATAGGTGGCGGCAGTAGTGGTAATATAAAGGGTTGATTATTTTGTATCTAGAGTTTAAATCCCCTTTAAGATAGAGAGTTATTTATTAAATCATAATATATAAATACCGACTCTGAGTGCTGTGAAAAATTATGGATCGAAAGTACAGAACTTCCATGGTTTAAAAAGAAGAGAGGTAAAATGTACATTATAAGAAGAAAAAAAAACAAAAAGATGTGTAACCTTGAATATGAAATGAATACAAAAGAAGCAAGCATGTGGGTTTTTAATTGGAGGAGTTATGAAAGTTGAGTCATTTGTGTGAGAGTGTGTGTAGAGAGAGAGATGGTCAAAGAAAAAATGAGATGTCAAATCAAATAACAGTGAGGGAGAGAGAGAGAGAGAAAAGGAACTGTTGATACCATCAATCTTTGCTCCCAAATCTGCCCAACCCATCACACCCTTAGGGCTCCACTCTCTTCTCTTTTGTTTTTTTTATCACTCTCCTTCACATTGCTTTTTGCCCCTTCTTCACCCATTTATCATCATCATCTTCATGTACATTCATACAGTGTATATGCATGACTGCATGCATACGTATGCATATACAGCACTAAAGGAATATTCACTGTTTATGCATACCTTTATACATAACTGAAAATTGGGTCAATATATGCCTCAATCGAGAGATAATCATTTGGTTTCGAATTTTAAGATAAATTTTAAAAGTGAATCATGTATAGAAAAAGAGGTGTAATGTTCTTTCAACGAGCAAATATGTCTCTCCACTAACAAAAAGGAGGGGAAAAAAAGTAAGCATATTGAAAAAGCTCTTTGCAGGAAGAAAAGCCTCTCTTTAACTGTGATCCTAGTTACACAATCAGATCCAAATTGGATCTTGAATTCTACATTGCCAACAAACTGACACATACAACACTAACTATAACTACAATAACAATAAAATCACTTGATGTCCAGTAGTCCAATAAGTTATAACTTATAACCAACACAATCATTGGCAAACGATGCAATAAAATTTGAAGTATATTAACTGTTGATTATTAGAGCAAACATATAAATATATAGATAATTAACACAAAACATCTACGTACATATATATATATATATATGTAATAAAATATTTTGAACCATATGACATACGTACGTAGCATCATCACATCATTTAAAAACAAAGAACTAATATATAACTTGCAATTTTATTATCCTAAGAAAGTTCAGCACTTGAGTAGTAATATTCTCTAGTGTCCATTCTCTCATTATTCTCCATGATGTCGTCACTAGACAATTAATTAGTAGCATTATTTGAGTACTATTATAAAATAATTTCAAAGATAACTCCACCAGAAAAACAAATATCTTTTAGGAATAAAAAAAAACTAGAATCTATTATTACTCCAATTAAATTTTGGAAATATTTATTATGATCTAGAATATAGTATATTTAGAGAAAATTCTTAACATAATGCATGCATGAATGTACAGCATATATACTTTTCTAGTGTTTATATCCTAACAAATATAATTCAAACGTTTATGATTTATATCCTTCGAAATGAAAAGTAAATTAATGCCAAAATAATATATACAAATAAAAACCGTGGACAACCTCGTTAGTTAAAGTTCTACATTGTCTTGTAATAAAAATTTAACTAGAAAACTAGAGATACAAATTAAAAAAATTCCAAGTGAAGATTCATGTTTTTCTGTGATCAATTAGATGATACAGCTCTTACTTAGAAAAGCCCTACCCCCATCAAAACTTGGTCCATAGATTTAGGTATTCTTATAATTAATATATATATACCGAATTACTAAGTACTTATACTAATTTATATAAGCTATTTGGACTGCATTGACTCATGATCATTGTCTAATTGTTCTACCTCAGAGGCAGGCTCATCTTCTTCATCAAACCCATCAATGCCATAAGCTCCATGGCCATTTCCAAAAGCCTTGATGTGATCTTTGAGAGATCTCTTGTGCTTGAAATCAGATCCACAAATGCAATACCAAAGCTTACCACAATTCTTCTCATGTGTTCTCCAGTCCCCTCTGACCGCAAAAGCCTTTCCACATTTCCTACACATGAAGGGTTTGATCCCATGTTTCCTCTTGTAATGTGTTTGAAGTGTTCTGAAGTCTTTGAGAGGCTTTGACCTTGGATGGTCAATGTTGTTGCGACAGCCCGGTGCGCAACAATAGCACGGAAGCCTCAGCATTCCGGTTGGCTGCGTTCCCCTCAGAGATTCGGGTCCTTTTCTGTATTGTGATCCATGCCCCCACATATGCATCTGTGAAAAAAGCATGTATATATTATCACATAGGGTTTGAATAACTTATGGTATATATATGTTCAAAATTTTCATAAAGTATGAGTCTTGAAACTTTTAGCTTATTATACGTACGTATATTGCAGTCATTCTAATAACTTGTGTCTACTATAAGATGTTATGATTACTCATTGTGACCAGCATCCATATACATCAACTCGCAGATTAACCTTGATGCATATGTAAAAAAAAAACAACAAGGTTTTAACCAACAAATTAAGATGAAGGCCCGTTTCAAAAAAAAAAAAACAAATTAAGATGATACACAAATGCTGAAATGTAATAAAATATAGAAATAGATTTCACAAACTATAAAGAATTACCAATAAGATATGTAAATGCATGCTTAGGAAAACAAAATAATCAAGGATAAACTAAAAAGCAAGATGCTTAGCTCATGTTCAATACAAGATCTTATCAATATTGTTGTATATTGAGGAAACTGAGCCATACATATATATATATATATATATATGTATATATCAATTGAATATTGGTATGTGAATTTGTATGACTCTACTGTTATTTTACACGTTAGACATTTAAAGACTCTCATACAAAAAAAAAAGGATGACACACTTGCCAATATTGTAGAGAAACGCAGCAAAGCCAGAGACTCTGAAAGTACTAAAGACATAAAGAACATTTACTGTCTTGTTAAATCTCAGTCTCAGTCTTCACAGTCTCAAGTCTCTCGGTTCTTTGTAATGCAATGATTTATTCATGCATCAGAGAGCGAAGACACGTCATTTGATTGATTTGAAACAGTATGTATATGTATCTATTTATACAGTTACCGATTAAAGGTGAAAACTTTATTTTTTGGGTTTTTTCGAGGAAACTTAGTGAGAAAATTCTTTGGTTTTTACCTTTTGGTTTGAGACGGAAAATGAAGAAACAAAGTCAATTTACACATGGAAAAGGAATCGAACTCTTCAAAACATATGCATACATAAATATACACAGAGATATGGATTAGTGTGGGTTTAAGTTAAGAACCTGCATGTTGTTGTATCTGTTGAAGGTTTTGAAGCAAACAGGACATGAGAACTGAGTAGGGCCAATGAGAATCTGAGAAGGTGTAGGGATCCAATATTGACCCTTGTTGAGTCTGCTGATTCTACATCCGCCGTCGCCGCCGACTGAATCTTCATCGTCATCTTCTCCTCCTCCGGCGGCTCCGTGAGGGTAGTCGTTGTCGAGATCTTTCTTGTGGTTCATGTCCTCGTGATGATGAGCGGTCCTCGAGGAAGAGGAGGAAGAAGACATCATGAGCAAAGAGGCCATCTCTTGAGCACTAGGGCTTGGAAGGCCTATGTGAAGAGCGACGGTGACGTCATGGTCATGGTCATCGAGATTATGATCGTCTTGATGGTGATGATGATCGTAGTCAACATCCATGGAGGTTGAAGGTGGTTCTTGAATTAGATGGTTATGGTCATGGTGGTCTTGTTGTTTGTTGGCGGGGCTGAGGCTGAGGAGAGGAAGCGCTTCACGGAGAGGAGGTGAGGGAGGAGGTGAGGGAGGAGGAGTTGGTGGTGGCGCTGGACGGCGGAGGTCGCCGGAGTGAGGGAAGAAGAATAAGGAAGAGGGAGGAGGAGGAGAAGGGTTACTGGAGGAATTAGGGTAATGGTGAAAAGGATTGGACTTGAACCAGTCTGTGAAGAAATTGGAATAAGGATCAGTCATGGTGAAGAGAGAGGGAGAGAGAGAAAGAGAAAGAAGGGAATAGTTTTTAGTCTTGTGGGATTATCTTTATACAAGAAGAGACAGAGATGGAGGTGAAGATGGAGATGGAGATTGCGATGGGATGGGAGGGGAGAGAGAGAAAGAGATATTATTAATTATGGAGAGAGCAAACTAAAAACAGACTTTAACAACAGCAACAAAAAACTAAAAGGGCAGGTCAAATACGAATGTATATTAGTCTACGCAAAGTAATTATTTCATTCAGATATGTAGGTCCTTGTTCTTTGTTAAAAAAATTTGAGACAATTTTTAAACTGGTGATCGTGTTAAAAAGAACTTTGTTTAGAGATAAACGTTGCGGTGACCTGAATAAGTTGTTTTGGAGGTAACATGTGTAGAGTAGTATATCCAGTTACCAAAAAAAAAAAAAAAAATGTGTAGAGTAGGCAATATACAATTGAAATTCACTATGTTAAATAAATTTTGTTCGTATGGCATATTCAAATCTGAATTCACGTACTTTAATGTGAAACTATGGTTGACAAAATCAGAAGAGTGAAACTATGTTTGGATATGATGATTTGTTTTTTTATCGGATGTCCTCAAAGGGATTCTTTTCTTAATTTTTTAAGATTTGTTTATCGTAAATATTTTTGATTATAACCAGGCGAAACTAAACTTTTTTATTCTTTATTTCTAGTTATATCTACTTTGATTAATAATTTATAGATATCAAAAAATTGACTGATATGTAAACTTAATAGCAAAATAACAGAATATTTGAATAGTAAATAAGTAGAATCAATAGGATAAAAAAATTTAAAACTGAATAAATTTAAAACGTTAAAAAACTACTATTTATTAGATGAATGATTTTTTCTATACTAGTTATAATTTTAAAACATGCAGGATGAATTTTAAAATAACTTGTTAATTTTTATTTTTTATCATTTCTTGTTTAACATTGTGATTGGTATGATTTTACTATATTGTGAATGATATGTATTCAACAACATACATAAATAAACTACATACCATTCAAGTCCATAATATTATGTTCATTGCATGATAAAAAAGAATTTTGTATTACCAATTTACCATATCAAAATCATGCAAGTACTAAAGTATATCACATAGGTGGAATGTGTACTTCAAAGAATGGATGCAGTTTCATACAACTAGGTTAAATTGTAAGTAAATATCGTATCAGATTGAGGATTAGGGCTACCTAGCTTGAAGAGTATATATTATTAATTTATTATTACGCAAATTTTTTTTTGGCTTGTATGGAATAATTGGTATTTATTTATGTCCAGTATGAGTAAAAGAGGGTTATATACTTATGTTTATATTAAAAACGAACATACAGTGCGTATATATTTGACGAAAAATAAAATAAAATACATAAAGCATATGAGGCGCAGAATTGCAGATACATCATACAAAGATAATGACACTGCTTTTTGGAGACTGGCTCTCATCCCAAACAAAATTTCTTATCTTAAAAGCCTTCTCAACAACAACAACAAAAAAAGAGCCATTTCTTATCAGTTTGAGACTTAAAAAATACCTTTTAAACATGATACATTTAAGGAATAAATATCGACATACTCCATATGAACGAATAAACAATGTTTAGTCGAAAAAAAAATTATATATGAACGAATTTACGTGGAGTCATAAGAAATAATTATAATATAAAAAAGTTTAAGAACACACATGGCAATTCAGTAATAAATAATCTTGCTAATCAAGTACGAGGACCCTAGAGAAAACTGAAATGTATTGGCAATAATTAATCTTTTGGGATTGTTATTTTATATTGTTATTCTACATGCATGATTAATCTGATAAACCAAAAAAAAATACTTTTGCAAAATTTTTAAAATACCACTTTCATAATATCAATTTTCAAAAAATACCGTCATTTTCAATAATACCACTTTATAAACGTTTATAAAAACTCAAATTTATAAGAGTTTAAAAAATATGTATAAAGATTTACAAAACATTTTATGACCTCATAAAACCTTATAATATTAGTTATAAGACTTTAAAAAACCTTATAAACTTCTATCTCATATATTTTATAAACCCTTATAATTTGAATTTTATAAACGTTTACAAAATACTATTTTAGAAAATAGACAAAACAGTGATAATTTAAAAAAGTGGTATTTTAAAAATTTAACTCCAAATTCTATTTTGTAATAAAATCTGCTCTAATAAAATCTGCTCTA
This sequence comes from Alliaria petiolata, assembly GCA_020283515.1. Taxonomy (NCBI): domain Eukaryota; kingdom Viridiplantae; phylum Streptophyta; class Magnoliopsida; order Brassicales; family Brassicaceae; genus Alliaria; species Alliaria petiolata. The sequence continues at coordinate 95,507,570 of JAHZTW010000002.1, forward strand.
ACATCTCAAACCCTATTGCAAATTTAACTCCAAATTCTATTTTGTAATAAAATCTGCTCTAATCTATTCTATTTTTAAATCCAAACTGGGATAATGCCATTTTTACTTCTAAATGTGGAGTATTTATTATTTGTAAGTGGTGTAATTGTTTTTCTATATATATTATAGTTATTAAATTTAAATAATATCATAATTTATAGAAGCTTTGAAAAAAAAGGATCAATTTGTATAGTTAATAATTAATAATTAAATAGATTTTTTTTTTAAATATTGTTTTTGAAATAGAAAATGAAATAATACATTAGAGAGAAATTCAATTACATTTTGTAATTACTTTATTTTGGGACGAAATATGCAGTAATACATTAGAGATGTTCTTATTTGTCTTATGTTAATACCATTTTATTTGAAGTTTTAATATAAGAGAAAATTGTTAAGAAAAAAAGGGGAAGCAATTGCATTGGTGTGCGCATCAATGGTCGGCTTTCCCTCAAACGGTAAGATCATTGAATGTTCAAATCCCCACCGCAGATCCTGCCGCACTGTTCCTTTTCTTGCTTCTCCACTTTACCTATCTATCTATAATTCTATATTATACACACCAACACAATTAAATATTCAAAATCGATGAACAATGGAAGAATAATGAAATGTCTGTCGAATAAAAAATGCGGAGTAAATTTATTTCTCACAGAATTTTTTTTTTGATAGTCGGTCAAATAAACACGATATGATTTATTTATTTTTGGTTACGTGGAATTGTGTTTTTTTTTAACCTTGGAATTGTGTATTTTTTTAGCTACCCGAAATGAGTTCTATCGTTTTGAAGGTTAACAACAAAAGTGGAATAATCATAGTAGAAAGTAGAATTATATTCATGTTATGATGTTGATCAATGAATTAAGAAGTTGTATGCGAGTTTTTATTTCAAACCTATCATATATGCAAATAATTAAAGATTGTGAATCTGATATTTTTGAAAGTTTTTAGAACTTTGATTAATCAGTCGTCGTAAACTTGTGTTATGTACAATATATAATTTCTTTGTAGATAATAAATTATTTAAATTCATGGATCCAATCTTTTTGAAGGGTTTTAAAATAATGAGAATTGAGTCACTTGTTGTAACACTCATTGATTATACTTATTCACAAGATGCATTTTAATGAGCTAAGTTATCGTATTTTTTTAAATTACAAATGTAAAATCCATCTATTTTTAAAATTATTATATACTTTTAATTAAATAGGCAAACCATCCGATGTTAGCATATTATATGATTTACATATATTTTTTCCCTCAACGTTAATTGGAATATATATTTTCTTATAATTAGGAAGTTCTAGGCTTTCTGTCCATTCAAACCAATACTTGATAATATAGATATGTGAAACATGCATGGGAAAAACATAAATCATTTTTCTCTGACGGAGTCCCAAACTCTTATCGCAAACAATCTGCTCACCGAGTAGTCGGTTATATATGTTTGTTGGGTAAACCAACTATGATGCAAGTTTCAGTTAATGATATAATATATGTTCTAGATTCGGTCTTATAATATAAGACATATGGACCTACGTTACGTGGTCCAAACTAAAAGTTTGATTAACAATCTAATTCTCACAAGACCCATTCAATTAGTTTTAGATATATGAGTTGGTATTTATCAATTTTAATTACTATATTAAAGTTTTGATGATTAGGCATATATATATATATATAACTACGTTCCGTAGATTAATAAACATCGTGATCTTGATTTATTGTCACACTAGTGTTTTTCTTTTTCTTTTTCTTTTCGTGATGACATAATTTGGTTTTAAACATCCATCATGAGACTATTTATGCACAAAACGGACCACATGTTCACGAAGAACATTTCATGTTCACTGTTGCAATTGTAATGTTGTTTTTTTGGCAATATATGTAGGTTATAAACATGAGTACTATTTTCACCAGTAACATCTACATTGGACTTGGATCTCATCTTTAATTCGTCCAACCGGTTAATTATGTTAAACACATTCGCATCACAACTTGATCGATTGCAGTATTTATCTGTATAGATGCATGACCAATAATTCGGATTTTGGAAATGAATATTCTATAATTGCCTTGTAAAATATGTTTTCATGGTTAAAATTTTTAATGAGATATTTATGCAGCTAAAAATTTATAGAAATTGTCCCCATTAAAAGAATGTTGATGAATCCATGATGGATTATCCATCTAAATCTCAAACTCCTAAAAAAACTGTTGACTTTTGTTTTTCTTTAAGCTATGATTATAGAGTATTAAAGGCCGTAAACATTTTTACAATTTTTTTTATATATAGTTATAGCTTTAACACTTATATATAGCTTCAATTCTACGGCTACAATCGCAATCAATCGAGGTCTATTTACCTTGCAAGTATTCGTTAAGCACGTGAGTAAGCTGTATTAAAACTACTAGGTATAGCATATTAAATTCATCAAATATGCAAAATAATACATAGGTTTCTTTTTCTAATGCTAGGTTTGATGTTAAACTTAGAGATGATTCTCATAATAAAAAAGGGAATTTGTAGTTGGTGCTATTTCTTTTAGGCTGGAAATGGATATTGAAGTCGGAATAGCTTATTGTTTATTAATTTGGTAACACGATTTGATGCGTTTTAAGATGATCGAGGTTCAAACGTTTCTTTAGTTATCAATCAAATGGGTATATGAAATGTATAGTTAATATAGAACCTGATTGGGGATTAAACTTTTAAAACTGTAAATAATTTAAAATGAATTGCAGTTTTTAAAGTTAATAGTTTTACTAATCACCCTTTTATTTTTCTAAAATCTTTCAAAGTCTTTAAAAATACTCACAGCCTTGACTTTTTTTTTTGTTTATATTTCGTTGATTTTCTTAAAAGCTAGAATTTAAGACTTTTTTAAAAAATTACAGTCATATATAAAAAATAAAGTTACAGCCCAAAGTTTTAAAAGCAAAAGTCCTAAATAAACAGCCATAGACGGATGAAATGAACTGCTATTTTTTTTTTTTTTTTCAACAGCCTCGTACTCTTAGAACGTCCCAGATAACCAGGTCGGTGGAGTTGAGTTTACATAATGTAGATGAGAAAGGTGATCACGAGCACTACGTGCTACCTTATCCGCCTTTGTGTTCTGCGCTCTTGGAATTTGTGAAATGGAGAAGAACTGGAACTCGCTCCTACTCTTCTCGTATTCCTCCAAGTGTATAGAGAATGCTGGCCACTCCGCTGGTTTAGATACCATCTTTACTAATTCGGAACAATCTGTGATAAAAGCCACCTCCAGTCTCCTAGTATCAAGCATACAATACATTGTCCATATTAATGCCTCTAACTCTGTGTGTAGAGGTGAGATACTTCGTCCAACATTTTTTGCCCCCATTAAGATACCGACCGTTCCGACTCCTTGACTATACCAGCACAAACCTGCATTTGGGACCCCTTCCTTCCATGAGCCATCTGTGTGGCATATCAATCCATCAAATTGCAGAGGCATAGCATGTGTGTTCCGTGCTATATCAGACACTGATTCCTCTGTTTGGGCTTCCTCTCATGCCGTTGATTCTGCTGTTGCTAGTCGAACTGCTATTATATAATGGTTATAATTGTCTTTTTTTACGGTTTCTAAGTGTATTTTTCAAACCACCTTTTCATAACCGTAAAAATCCATTAACCACTTCAATTAAATGTGGTCACTAATCATACTCGTCGTTAATTAACCAGCGTACTCATTTTAGAGAACTAAAGGTAATAGAAAAACATGACTAAATATATAAATAAAATGAAAATAAATACTTGGAAGTAATAATTTACATATATGATCATGGAAAATAACTAACTTTAGAGCATATAATAATAATAATAATATGGATAGTCTTAGCATGTAACTAGAGAAACATTCTTAGGAATTGATATAATTTGGGTCTTAGTAGGTAGGAACTGATCATATATTGAGTAGAATTTCAACACAATAAGACTTCGGGCCTTCTACAAGAGGCTGGGCCCTCACAAGCCACACCTTGTGACTATTTGAATGTGTGTTTCTTGGGACTCTTTGTATATGTGTTTTATATTTACATAAACATATATATGCATAGAGCAGGAGAGAGAAGCCATCACCATGGTTTTATGCCCCCCTCTTTGTGCTTAGGTTTTATTTTGGATGTGACGTTTTATGTATAAATATGATAAATTTAAAAAATTTATGTGTCGGGTCATGACATCATTAATTCTATATGGAACATTTATATTGCATGTGATGTTTCTTATTTGAAACAGTTTTTTATCGATACTACGACTAAAGGTTTAAATAGTGATTCTGTTTGCTGAGGTTGAAATGGTAGAACCGCAATAAATACATAAGTGGTCATTAGTTTTTTTGTAGTGACATAGTTTTACATGCAGTAAAAATATTGTTTTTTTTTTGGCGTTACGGTGCTTCTTAGATGACGGATATATATATATATATATATATATATATATATATATATGGATGCTGATCGGCATTTATATGATAGTATGCCAGACTTGTAATCACTTGCCTTGTAGTTTTTTTCATATGTTTATTCTTATCGTCATTTTTTGTTTGTAGATCGTATAAATTTATAACTCTTGTTTTTTTTGTCATAGTAAAATCTAAGTTTCAGTTCTCATATTTAAGATGAACTACTATAGATATATGCATGTCACTTTATTTTCTTTCTCAAATTGTTTAATAAGAGTCGGATTTAAGACCCAAACGTTAACATTCTGTTTATGATTGATGGAATACAGTCAAGCGTCTCTAATTTAATGTCAGACATTTTGTTGAAATTTTATTGTTAGTATACTTTTTTGAATCATTGTTTTACTTCATTTGTTTCGGGTTTTTCCCCCTAAATTGACCACATTTGTTCTATTCGTTCCATCTGTTTTATTTTCTGCACGACTCTTTCGATTATTAATTTAGACCCTAAGACAAAGTGCCGATTAACATATAATATATAACATGTTGGTGGGGACATTTGGGAAGAGAAATAGTGAGCTACTAATTTTTTTTTGGACAATTCAAATTTAAAGGAAGTGTACCACAAACTCTAGGCTTCACCTAATGCGTATATTACCTACTCTTTTGATATTACTATGCTTATATACATATGCACGATCGCATACACACACAACACTCATGGCATCTAGTAATTATTCTCATCATTCGTTATAATAGATAGGAGCGTATTTTATCATTTTAAATTATCATATTATTTGATATAATTGTATTTCTATATGTAAAACATCGCAGCTGTTAAATTCCAACTTTCTCTTTTCCTTTAAAGCAAAAGGGTGAATATTTAATAAAAGGATGGAAAATGAGTGCAGCATTCAAATAAAGTTTAAATAAAATCTTTTTGTTTTTTGTTTTTTGAACATTTAGTTTAAATAAAATCTTTAGACCACCTTTTCTTGTTTGGTGGGTACACACATACGAGAAAAAATATTGAAAATCAAGAAAGCAAGAGAGAATTGCTCCAATGATCTAAACATTGACAAAAAGAAAGAATTGCTAAATAACTAAATCTAAACTCAACTACTCCAATATAATGATTTAAGTAGAAATTCTGTATATTTGCACTTGCTTTTTATGTTTGATTTCTGTCAGGCATCATAACATTGTTTTTTTTTTTTTTTTGGGAACAAATCATAACATTCTATGTTGAAACACCCTTTCAAGACATCATATAATATAAGATTATATTTCATTTATTGTAATCATTTTGTATAATAGTTTATATAGGTTGTTTTGCTATTCATAGTTAATGGAGAGCCCATAATCTAATAAATTTTGTTTTACTGGTTTGAAGAAAAAGATCAATTTTTACTGAATACACATACTTGGGCATTGCAGGATTTATTTGACAACAACATATCTTAAAATTTTGTGTCTTTGACCCCCTTATAGTTTAATTACCACTTAAAGTGAAAACAAGTATTTCCCGACGAAGAGATATACAGGTTTAATTTGGCACATAATTCTTCGATTAATCTTAACAAAAACATGAAATCTTAAAATTAGTTTAGAATATAACCTATAAATTGTTTTGGAGGTTTCTTGATTATCCAGATTTTTGTTTTGGGGTTTTCTTTCTATATTGACCTGGAAATTCGAAAAATAATCAAAAAATGAAATAGACGAATGCACATAATAAATAGAGAGACAAAGTTATTAATGAATTTTCTTCTTCCAATTCATTCTCTTGAATCAAAAGTCCATAAACAAATCCAAAAGAATCCAAAATTCAATATACTGTTCATTCTCTTATATTCATGAATCTTCATCGCCAAACTAGTTACGTTTTGACTTTTGAGCTAAATTCCATATGAGTTTACACTTTTACTATACAATCTGCTATACTAACAATTTTGACGCACCGCAGCCTCATACTAGTAGTTTTACGATCTCCACCCAAAAAAATACATATAGATCGTCATCCATGTTATCTATATGAAAACGTACGTTGCATATACACACGTAGGCATGCTGCATTTTTCATTCATCGTGTTATTTTTAATGACCGACGAAACGTCCTATATTATCATAAAAAATAATTCCCTTAATTTTTTTCTAACATAAACTTGACTATGTTTTTCAAATTCAAAAACATACTCTCTCTCTTTCACAAAAATAGTCATTTTAAAAAATTTTAAAAAGAGAGTTAATTTTTTTTTCTTTTTTTGGATGACTAAAAGATTCTGGATTCATGGGTCCGTATATCTCTACAAGACGAAGCTCAAACCATGTAATTTAACTCTCTTTTGGAAGGAGGTCCCCTCGCAACGTGAATCGAACATGTGATGACCTCCAAAATTCATACATTTTCCGTGACCAAAGACTTTAACCACTAGGCCAACTCATCGTTGGTAAAAACTAGTTTAACCCTTATGAATACACTAAATAGTTTTTTTCTTTCTAATTAATACATTGAAACAATTTAATTTTTAGCTTGTGCTCTCGATTTTGTTTTAAAGTTTCAAACTACATATGCATCTAATGTAAACTAATTTTTTCTTTGAATTAATTTAACATATAATTCAAAAAAAAAATTAAATACATTGAAACAATAAGGCTAAAACTGGATTTTTCTTTAAATTTTTGCATTGAAAATATAAAACAATATTTTTTGTGAAACAAAAATAAAAGCTTTAAAAGTTACTTTTGTGAAACGGAGGGAGTATAAAAACTCTTGATCTCTTTTTCTGCCTTTTGTTTTTCAAATTCGTCAAAAATTTACTTTTTCGAAACTTTTTTTAATGTATTATTTCCTCTGTTTTAATATTTTTTCACATATATTAAGATAATATATATATTATTTTATTTGATATCATTAATTAATAAGCTAACAAAATAAAGATAAAACTGAAATTTTTGTCAAAATGTTGCATTAAAAATACAAAACGACAACTAATTTAAATAAAAATATTANATTATTTTATTTGATATCATTAATTAATAAGCTAACAAAATAAAGATAAAACTGAAATTTTTGTCAAAATGTTGCATTAAAAATACAAAACGACAACTAATTTAAATAAAAATATTAAATTTATAATGAAAACTAATATGAAACATAGTAAGTAATACTCAACACATTTTCAGAATTCATATTTCAATTATTTCACTGTTTCGAAAATCCATCGTACTAGAACTACGGTCACTGAGAATCCAAGAAACTCGGTTCAAGATGAAAATTATTCTCGTTATGACCAATTGACATTGTAATTTAACGAAGCGAGAAGGACAATGGATGGTGGTTAAATATGTCGAAAAATTAAATGATAAATAAAATCATCATAGAAAAATAATATAAAACTAACTATTTTTTTTTAAAGAAAAGGGCTTATATAAATTAACTATTGAATCTATCTTAATATTAAAACAATTTATTGGTGAGCTAGGGGTGAGTAGACCCACAAACGAACGTACTAACCCACGAATTCGGAATCATACATAAAAGAAACTAATTAAAAAAAATAGTGAAAATGAAGGGAACATTAAAAAAAATATTAGTCTTGGGTTTGGGAAAGAAATAACAAATGTTTTTTTTTTTTTGAAACGAAGAAATAACAAAATGTTAGTGAAACATGCAACCATTTTTGCAGCGATGGAGGAAGGACATCGATCTGAGTGGGATGAAACATATCTAATGCTAAATCAAAACTAATATTGTATTTATAATTGATATTTGATATGTAAAAAGTAAAACAAAGAATTGTAAAAAAAATATAAGTAGTAATAACTAATAAATCATGAGTGCATTTTTTAGAAAATAAAAATAAATCATGAGTGCAGTGAATAAGTAAAGGTAATAATATTGGTTGTTTTTTAAAAGCTAGGGAGAGTACGTAATAAAAGATATGTCGGGAGGGGGTTGACCAAATTGACGAGGGGGAGACTTCAAGACAGCACGAGGGGCGACAGTCTCAAGAGTCAAGACGTCGTCGTTTTCTCCAGTTCTTGTGTGTGTGTGTGATTTTCTCCTAACATCCTTTTTTTTTTTTTTTTCCCCCATCTCTATTTTCTCCTGTTTAATAATCGATGTACTATAATATATATCGTCAGATGACTCAAATCAGAATGTGGACAATGTCCAAAGACCTTAGGTTTTGATGTTTCTCCTATGTCATAAGATTATCTCATGATTTTGGTTCAATTATACAGTACTCAAACTTACACAATTGAAGAAAATGCTTGATTTTTTGTTTGTTAAATCTATACAAATTGAATATGATCTTAGATTCTACAATATTTTAGGTTGATGAAAACTAGAAGACATTTTCCTATCACTACAAAATTTCAACTATGATTCAGTCGACAGAACTTAGATTTAAGACTCGGATCCAGTGGTTTTCAGTTTTCAGGACACATAATCCAAAACCGACACCAAATTATTTAAGAAATCAAATAAAAGGTACCAAACACAATTTGGTAGAAAAAAATACAAATAAATATGCATCGCAAGTAAAACACATCAAATCAGAACATAAAAAAATGCAGCTCTTGCACTCCAAACGTTTTCTCAATATGTCGGCAGATACATGTATCCATTTTATGAGAAAACAGAGAGTATAAAATCAAAATTTTTAAACTACAAATATTAAATTAGAGAAAATTGGGCACTAGGCTCCACTTGAGGATTTGACAGACAAAAATCAACCTCCAAGTGATTGCATCAGACTTGAGAAACATGTGTAGTGAATCTCAGAGCTCCATTCTCTGCAACAAGTCGAAGCATCCGGTTCCCGAAAGCGCGGGCAAGCCGAGACAGATCCTAGCAGAGGGAGTTTCTAATCTGTCCACTTCTCCATAGGTAGCTGCTTGGACAATGAACTTAGTGGCTGTTTCAAATGTCATTCTGCAGAATGGGGAAGTTGATTCTGCAATTCCTCCCATACGGCTCATTGGACGGTATCCACCCGAAAAGGTCATGTAATCTGCGATGAGGTTCAAGTGTCTGATGCTTACGGAGATACCGTATGATTTGAAAACGTGGTTTATCTCCCTGATTATGGTTTCTCTTGCCGCTTCAACTCCAAAAGTCTTGAGCATGTCGTGAATGCTGTTGCTGTACAAGTACCTCACGTCAAGCCTATCTTGGAATTCCCAGAGAGCAAGGAAATCAACTCCCGATGCGTGGAGAGCTGGTGAGGCTTTCTTTTCATCGTTGGAGATTTCTTCCCTCTCCTTTGGGTTGTCTCCATAGTATATCACTTGAGGGTCACCACAATTCGCCACTGTGCTCCGTTCGATCTTCCCAGAATTCTGGATGTAAACCTTCTGCGCTGTTTTCTGAGCAATCTGCACGTAAAAAAATAAACGAATGAACTACCTCTAAAATGAGGGCTTAGCCATCAGAGTCATAAGAGCAATAGCTTTAAGAAAAGGGTACCTGAGAAAGTAAGATATGAGGCTCCTCTGTAGGAAACTTGAAATGGACCTCAAATGTCTTTCCCTTGCCTTTCGCAAAGATATGCCTGTCTTTCTTATTTCCAACAAATCTCTGTCTCTTCTTTTTACTCCCTTTTTTAACACCCTTTACCTCTTTTTGCGGTTCCAGAGCCTCTTCCTCGCTAACATCTGCGTCTTCTTGCGGTTCTGGAGTCTCTTCCTTGCTAACTTCTGCGTCATCAGCTTCATTATCCGTCTCAGGGTCCTCTACTCCACTAACTGACGAAGGTTCGTTCTGCTCATCTTCAGAGTTTTCCTCATAATCCACCACATCTATTGCTTGATTCTTCTCTTTCTGTGCATCTGCACCAAGATCATCAACCTCTGTACCTTCGCCCTCATCATCATCATCGTCATCTTCACTGTGCTTTCCACTAACAGAATCATCATTATCGGTTTCATTTCCAGCTTTTGAATTGGTGTCTTTCTCAGTCTTTATGCCCCTTATTCTACAAAGCAAACTCATGTGAATCTCTATAGCGTCTTCCAGCTTCCTAAAAAACATAACCGTCATCGTCTCTTTCCAGTCTTCTTCAGTAATATCAGTGTGCTTCGGATAATGCTCTGGCTTATACAGTTTTATCTTAAGCTTATGAATACTACAAACTTCTTCCATATGAACTGCGTAAGGAATAACAGACGCTTCCATACTCTTTATAATATCTGCCACTGTAATCTTCCTCAACTTATCAGTAATAGCACTTGCATCATCCCTGCACAAATGACAGATCATAACAGTTCAGAATGGTTTATAACGTCAAATATCTTCAAGATGTTGACAACCACATGTCAAAAATTTTACACTTACATATTATATATCATCACAAACAATACTATCCTAAATTTTGTATAAGAGAAGCTACCCATCAAGTATTTTCCTGTTTTCTAATGTTATTATTGATGAAAGAAGCTGACTGTATAGTTAAAGCCAAAACTTACTTTGTTTTGCCCTTCAGCAACGGGCAAGTCATAATAGGCGTCTTAATGTCTGCAGCAGCAGTCATCAAGATCTCTTGTAAACGCGGAATTCCGAGTGTCACATTCATCTCTCCACGTCCAGCAAGATGGAAGGTATTCAACCTGTAGAATGACAAGAGGAAAAGATTCTATAGGCAAGTATTTAATGAAGGATGCAAAAGCTGCAAGCATCCTCATATTATTTTAGAAATCAAAGATTTATAAATCTGAGTACCAATGTGATTCAGTTCGTAATTTGCCATGGTGGAAGGATTAGCAAGAGCACAACATAAGAAAGGAAAATAACTCACGTCATCTGTGTCGATGGCTCTCCTACAGATTGGGCAGCAAGTACACCTACAGGCTCCCCTGGCTGGGCGAGACTTGCAAAGAACTTTGACTTCACCAGCTTCAGTAGATCTTCTTGTCTCACCAATTTAGAAGCAATACGTTCACTCATAGGCATTGCCTCTACAAACTTCTCAGCTCCTTTCTTAAGAGTAATAGGCAGATCAGTTATGTAACTACTGGATCCAGATAGCATGTCTTCACTGCATTTTTGGAGGATCATATCTTGATTCTGAACCAGATATAACACAACGTAAGTTTCTCAAGAGCAAGATAAGGAAAAGGCTAAACTGTTTGAAAAGGAATGCTTACTATTGTCATCTCTTTGAACTTTCCAATGAAGCTAGACCGATGAACATCCACGCCATCTTCACCATATTGGAACTGAATAATGGACCCATCAGCATCCCGGACAGTACAATCATAGTTGACTTTTAGGCTCTCAAGATTTTTCATCAAGCATCTTTGCAGATACCCACTACGTGATGTCTTCACTGCAGTATCAACTAACCTGCAAACCAGAATGTTTTAAGTGTTTACAACGCGCCGGAACAAAGATGACAATCCAGCTGATGCTGACCAACACTTAACAGAAATATCATACAACACAAGACCTTCAACCAAGTAAAAGTTTTACACAGAAACTTACATAGATTTGGAAAAATTACTCTTAATAGTAGGAACATAGAATTTATATGTTCAAGAAAAAAATGAAACTTGAGTTAAGAAAAAAGAAAGAAAAGTGCTACTTACCCTTCTCGTCCAGCCATGCAATGAAAGTAATATTCTTGGGGGCGAAGGCCGCTAAGGAATCTGTCACTAATAAAACCCCCAGCTCTAGGGGACCAGTCCCATGGATGGAAACAAGGTAATGTCTTCCCAGAAACCATTCGAGGAACTCTTTTTCCTTCTAAATCTTGCTGGCCAAGGTGTGAAGAGATTTGCTGAAAGTTAACCTGCACAACGTCGACAACATGAGAAACAAATGATTAAGTTTACCCTCCCAAAAATTGTTAATTGCAGTCACCCACCAAACTGTATATATCACCCAGTTAAATGGAGAGAAGGTTGTTTAAAATTATTTGCAACACTAACGGGCTCCATTTAAAAGAAGCGAAGTAAATATATCAAAATGTTGACAAGAAGCTATCTGTAATTTGGGAAACCAGCTTGTTTATCTCCTTTTTCAAAAAACTAAAAGTTTATAGTTTGGAAAACTTGGCATGAGCTAATAAACTGCAAGAGAACACAATGGAAGGTCTAAAAACGAGCATACCACCAACTTTCAGATACTGTAAAATGCGAACTTGAACAACCAACAACAACGACCATACTAAAGCTCAAACTCACCTTACTGCCCTTAGCCCCAGATATTGTCATCAGCGATATACAATTCTTTCCAGGCGTTTTCAACAACCCGTCGGACAGCAAATCATTCATCACCCCCTTGCCTGAACACTGGTTGAGCTCACTTACGACGCTCCTGTCCAAAGATGCCAAGGCAGATTCCCCGTCCTCGTAAAGAATTCGTTCAATCCTAGATTTCATGTCCTGAGGATCTGCAGGCAAGACAGTAATCTGTGCTTATTTATTTGATAAACTACAATTTTCATGCCATTCATTCTCCTAAATGTAACAAACGACCATGTTGGCAAGCATGGACACATCAATGGAGTACATAATTTGCGGCAAAATATACATACCTATCTGAGCATCAACATCAATGCCAAAGGTCTTACGGAGTACTCTTTCACCAACTTGTTCACATTCTTGAAGTTGCTTCGTCCTCTCTTTATCCATATCTTTCAAAATAATAAGATCATCAACTCCACAGGTGAAACCATGAATCTGAAAGATGTTCAAACAAAAATTCAGGATGCAAAACTTTGTAACAAAATGAAAATAAATTATCAACTTCATGAAAGCAAACCTGAAGAAAGACAGTAAAGAGACGACTAAAAACAGAAAGCAGATTTCCTGCAGCAGTTGGACCATAGAGCTCATGCACTGTATGAACCAACCCATAGTCTGCAAACTGAGCCTTGTCAATCACACCACGGACAAATTCATTTTTACGGATGAGCAATTTATCTTCATTAAGATCCTGTTTCCATGACTCGTCAGTGTCTTGCTTCTTTTTGTTGAGTTTACCACTCTCAGATTTTAATTCTCTTGATCTACATTTAAAGAAATCAACTGGAAGTTTGGTAGCTTTCTCTACGGTGAATGGTGGATGATCTTTGGTTATCTGATTCAACACTGCAGTGATAACCTAGCAAAAAAAAAAAACAAAAAAATAAAAAAAAAAAAAAGAAAAACATAAAAAACAAAAAAAAATTAATAAAAAAAAAAAAAAAAAAAACCAAAATTAAAAAACAAAGAAAAAAAACAAAAAAAGGGAAAAACAGCTTGGATAGAGAAAACAAACAAAATTATAAACATAACCAAAAATAGCAGTGAATATTATGATTACCTGTTTTCCAGTCCAAAGAGGCACTGGTTTCAAAATAGCAGGCGTGACTGTCAAAAGTTCTGCATTAGAAGCTAATTGTATGACTTTCTTGCCAGATCTTCCAGAAAAAGAACTGAGTACCATGTCAGTCACACCAGAACTGAAGAGAATCTGATTAAATTCATCTTTCTCCAAAAATGTGTCCCTTTTAGTAAGCAACACGGAACTGACAATATGATCCTGTTATGTAGATGCAAGGTCGATAAATATGACTGGTAAACAACCCAATTCGTGAAATGAATACAAGGATTTGAATAAATAGCTTGGATGTACAACCTGAATTAAAGCTCGAAGTGGATCACCATTAGAAGGCCTGGCATATTGGTTGTTGGCATTGACAATATTGTAGGCCTCAGCACGTGAAATCTCATCTTGCGGAAAATGCACATTCATCTCATCACCATCAAAATCTGCATTGTATGTACTGGAACCAAAGTAATTTTTTTAACTCAGTCTTGACATACAAGAAAAAGCATGTGGAAGATCAACTAAGACATGGAAATTTGAAAAGAGAGTGCAAACAAGGTAGACAATGATATCTGGAAGATAGGGAATTCTCTAATCTCTATATCAACGGAGTCTACCTGCAATTTGCATAGTGAAGACGAAGTGTTTTCTCCCCCCTCAGAACACGGACCATGTGCGCCATTATGCTAGGTTTATGTAATGTTGGCTGCCATGACAATACTTGTGAGTAAATAAACAGTTAACACAGACACAGGCATTACCGACCAAATGGACAATTCTGAAACCGCAATTAATACTGAAGAAAGAAAACAAATGTAATGCTTGATTATCAAGTTTGAGATGCCAATTTCCACAACCCAGAAGGCCCTTTCCAATACTGCCTTGTAAAGGACCTCACAAAACTTGAAAAACATTTAAATAGGCAATATAAAAAAATAAATAAAACAGTATGTGTCCACACCTGCCGATTCACAAGGACGACGTCACCATCTTGCATATGTCGATAGACAACTTTACCTTCAAAGTTGATATCACAAGTTTTCCCAAGTTCTGTAGTGACTCCTCGTGAGGACAGTAGTTTTCTTGCAATTGCTACTCGTGCTTTTCTGGTAGAAGGCAGCTTCATTGTAGATACTTTGTCAGAGTAATGTGTTGCTCCCGGATGAATGTCAGGACCATTAATGATAGCCTCCCTTAACTTTTCAACATTCCAAGGAGTCACTTTCTGCAGCAATACATTAACATCCATTAAAGGAAAAACAAACATAAGCCTTTTGGGGCGTGTGATTTAAAGTCAAAGGTTTACTGATCAAATTCAGGTAAGTAATTATTTGTCAGATTACAAGTGCAATTTACTGGTACATGACATCATACCTAGGGATACGTCAATTTCAAAGCAAAAACAGGAGGAATTCCAATGTCATTGACAGCGATAAAAGGATCTGGAGATATCACAGATCTGCATGCATGATTCACTCTCTTTCCCATCATCTTTTGCCGAAATAGACCCTCTTTCTTCTCCAGCAATTGACAGATTCCAGTACCCTCTTTCTGGCTTTTAACTGTAAAGGAAATTAGCCATAATAGTCAGTCTACACCAATACAAGAAAGCATAAAGAAAAGTGGGGCAGCTAGCTGCTACACATAGCTAGAAAAAAAGAGAGGAAACTCTTCGGAATCGATGCCCCTAGAACAAGTGAACGCGCTAGAAGCTAACCTGTGGCAGTTTTGCTATCAAACAAGACGTTGACTGATTCTTGAAGATTCATCCATCTGGAAATAATCCTGGATTTATCTAATTTGTTAGTACGGGCATTCCCAAGGGCTATATTAGATTGCAAGACCTTATTTAGCCCTACGGTTTGAGTATGTTCCATAACCTGTAAGAAACAAAATCGTAAGAGCCAATCCTGGATATAAAAATGGAAAAGGAAAACGAAGAGAAGACTGAAAGTGACCCACAGATGAAATGCCAACAGCTATATATATGAACATAAACTCCAAAAGTTAGATAGGACATAAAAGCGCTCAAAACAGTATCATTTGTAAGGATTTGTAAGGAATTACTTACGCTATCGCCTCCTTTTGTTGGAGCTCTAAATTTAGTAGGAGGCACAAGAACGCTCTCCAAAAAGAACATAGAATAGTCAATGTTTTCAGATCCATTCTGCCAAAGATCACCAATGTAGGAGCAAAACTCATGCTCATTTTCCCATAAACCTTTTAAGATTTCCTTGACCTGAAACAAGTATAATAATAACAAGACATTATAAATGTAGAAAATCTTGCTCGTGCCTCATTATATAATTAAACCATATCAGAAACAAACCTCATTCGGCAAAAGGTCTCTTTTAGTGTTATCCTTGTGATCTTCATACTCTTTAGCTACTTTCGAAGATTTTCCTTTCTTCTTTACAGCAACATCTTCAACTTCTGATAATCCATCGATACCACTGTCATCACCTTCATCGGGATTATCCTCACTGCTAGCGAACATATTTACCTTAATCCCTCGGATTACATTAGCTCCGATGGCGGATGCTGTCATACCTGCCTGTTTAAAAAGATTGTTATTGACAGTAATATCACAGCTTTCACTGATATTAAGGAGGAGCATAACATAGAGAATTGGAAAGCAAATAAAAAACAGAAGCATGCTGGACCTGGATATTCTCTTTAGCAATCCAGTGCACATATGTACAGTACAAGGTTCACAAATAAGACGTTAAAGGGGGAATACTACAGAAGTACGGGGGCAACAAAATGTATTCACTAGAATCGACAGAATCAATATAAAAATGTATAAGGTCCTTATATGTGGCTGGCTTAAAAAGGCGAGTAGAGTCTTCAAACCAAATAAAGTGCCAAGGAAATAATACAACAGAAACGGGAAGTGTTATATAAAAACATTGTAAAGCAATCCTATCTTCAAATGCGAAAACCAGGTGTGAAAGTTATTGTTCCTTACAAAAAAAAAAGAAAATAAGAAAAACACAAGCATGCTGACATTGATGGCACTCGGCTAATCATGCTTCCTAAGGTACTTCTCACACGCACACTAAACTAGAGGGCAAGCATCAGGGTTAAATGGAATAAATCAAGACGTAAGACTCCAACCAATAAAAGAAAAGGGACAATAAACATTTCCTTCGGAATAACAAAATTCGATACTAGAATATCCAAAACTTTCAAGAGGACATACCATGCGAACCCATCCGAAAATAGGCTTCTCTAGTTTAGGAGGTTTTGCGCCGCAAGATTCACACTTCTTTGATTTCAACCGCAGAAATTTATTCATGAGGTCAGTGACTTCAGCAAACTGAAGAGATGTCCATCTCTGCTTTCCCATGTCAGAATCTTCACATTCTTCTGATAAATCAGTGGCTTCAGAGCCCAGCTGCTTAGCGGCAACTATATCACCTTTAATGATGAGTTTCAACTGAGAGACACATCTTTCAACCTTAAAATGAAACAAGAAAGAGAAAGGAGCATGAAGAAAATTAGCAAGTGCGAATGAGAGACAGCTCTACAAAACTTATCATATAAATATATTACCTCTAATTTTTTTGCCATGAAGTGATGACAGAAGAAACATGTCCTCTGCAAAAAATTGTAAAGAAGATTGAAAAGCAAAGGGTGGTAAATAGGATAGACAAGCTCGATACGCCCACAATGTCCTGGGCAAACAAGACTGAGCTGACCACAAGTTTTACAACTGCAATAAGAGGGGAAGAAGATTAGATTAAGCAAAAAAAAACTAAACACAATGATGAGAGAACATCATGGGGAACAACAAATAACATTACTAGAGAAATAAAGTATAATCTGTAGCTATTATCTAATATCCCTAACCATTATAACTAACATTTCCAAGCCGAGACAAGGAATTCAAAAGAAGCTCTTAATATAAAAAAAAACCGTAAAAGGCTAGTTATTTATAGCTCTGCAGAGCTTAAAAGTATTAAATCGTATTGAAGAAGACTTACGTTGTTCTATCATCTAAAGGACCCATTAGAGGATCATAGAGACCACCAGGTACAGGTCTCTCAACGTTATCGAGTAATACGGGATTTGTAACTTTCAGAACACTATGTTTTCGGACATCTTGCTCTGCCATGAAACTAAATCTAACGGATTCGACCACCTGGGAAGCTCCCTGGAGAAACCAAAACCTCGAAAACATAAGTTAAACAATCCAAAGCAAAAAAGGAAGAAGAAAAACACAGAACTCGGACGCCATGTTAAACAATAACGAAATCGAAAACTCGAAACAAACCTCTATGGTTTGAGTTTTAGCCATTGCGCCGCACAGGACCGGTTCTGATGGTGTGTAATCTGTTCGACTGAGTCCACGAAATTAAGGTTTCTGTAAGAATGGAGACAATTAGGGTTTATCAACCTCTCTGCTATGAGATTGACTCTACCGGACTTTAATCGGAGTTTGAAAGTGAGAGAACGCGGCGCGACGAACCCTGGGTTGCAGGTTTTTTTTTCTTTTTTTTCCGAACACGGCGTGAAGGGTTTTAGGGTTAAGGAAAATAAACTGTGTATATATTACATACATACACCGATTATAAAAATGGGAAAGAAAAAAAATCTTTTTATATTTTTTCCCATTTTTTCTCGGTGTGTTACCGCATAGTTAAATTTGTCTAATCATGTAATTATTTCCATGTGGGCCATTCTGTTTTTTTCCTATAACATTTGTTACGTCTCTTGTCCATGAATCTCTTGCAATAATAGATTCTGTCTAATGATTCTGCACTATCCTATAAGAAAGAAAGAAAAAAATTAAAAAACTGATTTCGAAAAGGAAAGTATAAGATCAAATCCCAAATTCCAATCTAATAATAGAAAGTGATACAAGGCCTATGCACTGAAGAAAAAAATCCCAAAGGTCTTATAGGGATAAATCGTTGATTTGACCATGATTCATGACCCTATGGTCCCTATACATCAATCGATACTAAGAGACAATAGGCTGCTGAGTAGTAGTAGTAGTAGCTGAACAAAACGGAGTTGATGATATTAAGGGATTTCACTTGGAGAGTTTTTGTTTTTGTTTCTTGTTTCTTATAACAAAACTGACACGCTTGTTGTGTTTGTTGTTTCATCTGTTACATCCAGCTTTTTACTTCTGCTTCTCCACTTCTGTTTGGGAGGATGATTCCGAGTGGTCCTTTGGCTTGGCTGGAGCGACTTTGGCAGGGGTTGAACGCTCTGACTGAGAGGAGCGGATCAGGATCTGCATACAGAGAGTGATGATACCTAGACCAAGCGCCGATAAAGCGATTCCTTTCCATGAGGAAAAGAGTTTTGCCCAGTGAAGGAACTTCATTGCTCCAAGAGTTAGTAGGCATGCCCATGATAGAACCACCTGAAAAAAAAAAAAAAAAAGATGAATAGATTTGTGAGTTTATGAGTTTATGGATGGACCCAAGAGAATGTTTTAAGAGACTTACTGCAAGAGACTTTATGGGACGGCCAATGTTCTGTTCTTGCTGACCGGGGAAAGTGTCTGCAGCTATGTGTTTGTCTAATAGTGCATCCTGTATCACATAGCCGAGATGTCAAAATGGACTTTTTTCTTAGCTGCTCTCTATTGAATAGAATCTTCACCAAGTATGTTGCCAATAAACTAAATAGTGGAAAAATCACTAAGTCCATAATCTTTACCTTAGCCGCAAACTGATCTCTGCACCACTGTGCAATTGCGTCATCTGATTCAGGCAAGTCTTTCATCGAGTGACACTTGATGTGAACATGCACCTGAAACCAGCAGCAACGATTTGTGGAATGGAAGGAGTTACAAAAAGATTTGGGATGCGATGATCCCTATGATTGCTTGCACATTATGGAAGGAAAGGTTCCTTAAACCAGAATTCGTTGTGAGAAAAGTGCATGTTGCTTAACGAAGACCTAGTCATATTTTTACTTGCTTACCACAGAAGGTTGTCCTTTGAATAGTCTTAGCATCGTTGGGGGCGGAGAAGTTTTTGGAATAGCCACCGTCATATCATAAATGGCTGGGACAAATGAGCGCATATTACTAACAGCTGACACAAAACCCTGAAATAAAAAGATACAAGCCAAGTCTAGTAATTAGGGCAGAAAACACAATATCAAACACCAAGCCGATCTGATGAGAGCGTAAGTATAAAACAGATCCACATATAAAGGCTACAAAGATCCAGGCCACGCATTAAGATTTTGGATCAATCATAGTAATCATTTTGCTCTTTAAAGGTCACAGTGAAGATATCAAGTTGCCCGAGGAAGGCAAAAAGAAAAATAATCCAACTTACTTTGGTGCGGGGGATCAACACATTCCTAGGGATAGGCAACTCAGAGGAGGCTGCGTACTCTTGTGCTGCTTTAAGTTTAGCCTCTGTAAATCGGGTTCCCTCCACAAAAAGGGCTAACCAGAAAGGTCGAGGGAAGTCGTTCAAGCGTTGAAGACCTGACTGTAAATATAGATAAACACACACAACTCATGGTCGGAAAATGAAGATTCTGCAATTTTAAGCTAATGAGGTATAACGTGCTTATAAGCGTTTTAAACAGGAGCAAAACTAAATGAGTTGCACAAGAAGAATATAAACCATACCTTTAAAGTGCTTTCATCCTTTGCCCAATTCCTTTCCAGAAACAGATACTCCGAGAACCACATTGACCAGCCTATGACCTGTATGTGTGCGACAATTCTATGCTTATGTATACTGTAGAGTATGTAATAGAATAAAAAGAAGAAGAAGTGTATGAAACTAAAACAATGATCTTTTTCTCAACCCAAAGCCAGTTATCAAGTTTCTAACTTATAGCATAGATTGAAATTAAAGATCACAACTTTCTTTAAAACCTAGCAAGCAGCAGTGCAGTAAACTAATAGATTCACATACTGGAAGAAATTTGGAAGACTTCTTCATCACAGCTAATGCGCTTCCCAGGCAACCTGACCTCTGCAAGAAAAGAAAATACGAACGGATAAATTAAAAGATGTAAGCAGGATAACACGGAGCCTGGTAGAGCAAATATGACAATGCTATATTCTCTCTTATCTCATCAGTGGATCATTCGGGACTGTAACCTTGTACATAAGAGAATCAATATTCACTAGAAACTAGCAAGTAACACATGGTCCCATTGCAAATATACAAGCTTGGTCAACAAGAAGTCTATGTTGATCCCCATTTATGCATGAAACTGTGATTAAAATTATGTACCTGGGCCAGAATCCATCCCACAAGCCAATCAATATCGCTTCGGTGATTACAAACGACAAGAGCATGTTCTTTGCCTGGAAGAAAAGTATAGAAGAGTCACTGGAAGTTACAGATTCGTACATTTATAGGACTTTCGTATTTTGAAGCACGAACTTACCCATTCGTTTGAAAGTCTCATTATCAGCAAAGACTTGGATCTAGGGCAAAAGAAAAAAAAGAAATTTTTTCAGAGGAAATCACGAACTTGAATAAGATAGAAAAAAAAAAAGAAATTATGTTGTCATGTGTAGACTAACTGAATAATGATACGCAGGCACAGGTCTGCTTCCTAATCATTCTACTAAATAGGAAAAGAGTTTATGGATACCTTAACTCCTGCCCACCAGTCAACGATCCAGACAAGCTCCAACCACAAGGTTTCTGCAACCACCCGGTTGATTTTTCTGTATGTGTTCTTAGACAGGGGTCGAATGAGGACATAGCAAATTGCCTGAAATAAAACGTTGTGAACATCAAAATTGAAGCAAAGTTCAGAGAGAAGGCTCTTTGAGACTTAAGATATGAAGATTCCTTCCTCAAGCCCAAAACCTAGAAACTGATGGCAGAGGACGGAGACAAACATTCTCAGCGTAAGACATAAGGAGGTTTAGCATATTCTTATAGTGAACCAACAACACAAATCTCAAGGAATCGATACTTAAACCGCAAAATTAAACAACACTCTTATTATGCTCAGACACGTATGTGTTGTCTCACTCTCTCACACTCTCTTAGATTTTAACAGCACCGACAAATATGAAGAAACCATTCAGCGGACGGAAACCCTAAAAGCAGTGAATCAATACGGAGAAGGTAAGAAGAAGAGAGGATCTACAGTGCAGAACGCCAACGGAATCTGAGGAATCTAAAAACGAGTAACAGCAGGAACGAATCAGACAAGGACTAAACATAGAAAGCCTCGAAATCAGAAGACCCACCTGAACGAGATTCACAACGAGACCAGATATGAAGAAGAGAAGGCCCAAAGGCACAATTACAGCTGCAGCCATCGCCATGGAAATGCCTCAGAAAACCACCAAGCTAATGAGCGAGTATGAAACCCAAGCTCGTTTTCGAGATTCACAGATACCCCCAATGACGAAATTCACCCCACACCCAGATTCCAAGACAACTTGCAGGAATTTAAAAGAGGGAAACAAAAATTAAATAGCCAACCAGAAAACACAATCGCAAAATTAACTTTGCGATTTAATGGGAGCGGATAAAATTGGGAGCGATTGAGAAAATGTTCAGTGGTTACCGGATTTATTATTGATTGATTGATTTTGATTTTATACGGAGATGATCACGAGGACACTTGAAGAAACTTTCGAACACGGAATGAGCGTTTTTCTTATTATTCGACTTTAGCCCCTCAATTTTCTTACGTATTTGGTAACGTCCCCTATCTCTTTTAATCCATTAAATCGACCAACTTTACAAGTTGTGCAGAGCAATTCTACACTACACTAGTATTTACTTGATTTAATCAAACTTTTAACTTTTAACAATGATTTTTACAGTCCGTTTGTATTGCATATGATATATTGTGGAGTTAGTTTCCATGTATTTCCTTTTGCATGTGGTAAAAATGGTATGTGTGTTTTTTTCATGGGTTTTGTGATTGATGTAGCAAACGAGAAACATACAATTATTTTAAATTCTGTGCAAAGATTTACCTCTGAACATTTTAAATCACGATGTATCATCTTTGATTTAGGCGAATTATATAAGACCACATGCATGTTACAACGAATACATGAATCAAGTTAAGCCTTCCACTTTCTTCCATATGCTTTCAGTTTTCTAGTTCACTTCTTTCATTCTTTGTGGGTTTCATTCATTTCTATTCACATAATTGGCATGGTTATAAGACTGTTTATGTGCGTTGTAAAGTGTAAGAATCTTGCGTTTGTAGAATAAATAAAATGAGACTTAACACGTTTGATTCTTTAACACTGAAAGTTCCTTTAGGTAAAGTTCAAACATTTTTTTTAAAAAAATAAGACAATGTTTGAAGGTTCGAAAGAATATTGTTGAAGTGGTTGATCTATCTGACCAAACTTTATTTTATATAAATAAATGAAAAAAAAAAAAAAAAAAGCTACATTAGAAAAAGTTGATATTCGTGTTATTTATTTCTAGGTGCATTTTGTTCACCGCTTTATTAATGCTCACCAATATATTTTGCAGGAAAGGGGAAAAGATAGCAAAGAACAAAGAAGGGTTGTTGAGTTTAGTTACAACTTTCTTATGTAAGATCCTTTGTCTTAATTCATGTAGCATAGTCACATGCTGTTCATTATATGTGATTGGTACATACATATTCACAACAAATAGTCGACTCTGTTAGAGACGTGTATATCTACTTGACGCATGCATTCACATTCATGTAGCATAGTCACATGCTGTCCAATTCTAACAAACTCATATAAATCATTTAACTTTGAGTGATCAGGGTTGCTATAAGATTGAAGAGTTTGCGTTTCTTTCATAGATAACAAACTCATATAAGTCATTTGAATTTTTCCCACCAAGCCGGAAAAATCATCGTCTGATGTGGAAAGGAATGATGACATGTGCCCCAAGTTTTGTGGAATATTCAACGACCACAACTTGTCTTTAAACTCTTTATCCCTTTATCTCATGTTCTTTTTGAACTCAGTGTGAGGCTTCAATCTTGGTCATTTTAACTTCAAAGTTAAGTATTATTTTTCTTTTCTTTCTAATCGTGCGTGTGTAGGTTTTGAGATGGATTGGTTGAAGAAAAAGAAGACACGAGCCTTTGTTAAAAAAAACAGAGGCTGGTCCTAGGACGCGTGAGAGGGGAGATATTGTTAGAAGAGCAGATCGAGTGAGTGTTGCGATTGGAAATCATCTAATCCCATCAAATTCTTCATCTGCTGATGAGATCATCAAAGCCACTGACAGTTTCTGCAACCCTAGTCATGTTTCTCAATTATTTGGTGTTGAGAGATGGTACTCAGGTACGCTTGATAACCATCGGACGATACTCATCAAGAAATTATGGCTCGCACAACCTGTTTGCCCTAAAGACTTTTGCTCCAAGGCACGCGATATAGCGATGTCATGGATGGTGAGTGGTCACAAGAATTTCATGAAATTGGTGGGATGTTGTCTTGAGATTGGAACTCCATTCATGCTTTTGCGCTCATTGCACTGCACTCGATGTGCCTTCCTCTGTCCTTCCCCCAAATCAGCCGTTAAACGCAAAGGCATTGTGTTTCAATGAGTTATCTTTAGTTGCCTCGTTGCTTTCGTATATACATAAACAAAATCCAGGATTTTGGTGAATTAAGGTAGATTCATGTTCGTTTTATAAGCTCCATCAAGTTTGTTTTATATGTCCTAAGGTCTACAGTACATATAACGGAGTTTATGTTTGCTTTTATTAATAAAACTTAGACGATCTTAGGCGGTTCTAGACAACACTAAACTATTCCAGGCGGCCCTTCATCAATCATCTTTTTTGTTTGCTTTTTCACTCTAGTTTTTCGATTTCCACACACATGCAAAATCTAGATTTATTATTAGTTTTAGCTTCAGAATTGCATGGTTACTCTAAGTGATAATATGTAGTTTGATGTAAATTAAACTGATATGATGATTTAACTTCAGGTTAAGATCTCAATGGCTTGATGAAATTTCTGTTTGATTTTGTTTCACTATCTAAAACCCATTGACTTCTATTTTGAACTAAATTTAGGACGACGATCTTCAGACGAAGAAAAATCACTGTCTTCACTATCACCAGGCACACTAACTCTTTGCTTTCTTCCCCATTGATACGATGAGAATATCTCAAAATTCAAACTCTGCAGTTTATAAAGGATGAAAATTTCCTGAAACTTTTTTTTGGTACTTGACTCACACGTCACTTGCTGTATACACAAGCCATTCAAAGAAATTTGTTAAAGAGTAAATATCTCACCGCTTTATAATTGATAATACCTTTTCCAAATCTTAGAGATTCTATATTCTAAGAATATGATCAAATCCTTTATAGAATAGAAATCTAAAGAGTTGGATTGACAACATTGTGGAAATTTCCAAGACATGAGTCTTTTTTTTAAAAATCTTCTCATAAGTTCAACGAGGGCTCTCATAACGAAACCAAGATTGCAAACGAACAGACCAGAAACCCAAGCAGACCCAAAGTCCAAGTCCCTTAAGAACATTAAACAACATCATCGAATGAGAGAGAAGCCTTTGCAGCCGACACCTCTCCCTTCTCTTTCTCCACCAAAGCTTCCATGTTTGAACACTTGTCCTTTAAGTCCTTCAACTCTTCCTCCATTCCTCGCAGCCGAGTCTCACTGAACTGCTCTTTGTCCTTCTTCTCAGACACCTCATCAAGTTTCTTCTCCAACCAATCCAACTTATACCCTGCATCAGTCATGAATCCCAGTCCAGTATATGCATCAGACAGATCATCCTTGGAGAGCTCGTGAGGCGACTGGCGTATAGTCTCAATCAGACTGAGTAGAAAACTCATGTAAGCTGTCCTGAGATTTGGGTTCTTTGGACGGAATTCAGATGCAAGCTCTGGGTGTCTTTCAAAGATACGGCTCACAGATTTGGCCTGCGATTCATCATTATGTAAAACCATATCATATTATAGGACAGAGCATGCTCTCTCGTAACTTAAATATCACAGTTGGTAACAAATCTTAATTTCTTACCTGCAAAGGGAGAAGTTGAAACCCATTAACATCCATGGTTTCCGTTATTGTTGTTGAAGTTTCATTGTCTACATCTAATTTGCCAATAACTTCAAGAACAGCCACCTCGGCAACAATTTTGAGTTCCCCGTTTACCAGAAATCCGCTATCTTTGGCATGAATTTCAGTAAGGGCAAGTGTTGCTAGACGACCCCAGCCTGGAGTTTTATCCTCAAACCACGCTTGTGTGTCTGTAATATCATAAAACAAAATTTGGAGACGAGAACTCATTGTAAAGGGAGCATTGAGAAGAAATAATCACCACTCGGTTGACAGTTTTTTTCCGGATTTTGATTAAGTATGGTTAGGCGATATCGAGCGTGTCTTCTCCATCCAGAAGGCAAAGATCCATGATTGAAGACTTCGAGAAACAGGGACAAGTAATCATTCTTATTTCCTTTGGGATAGGCATTAAGACACCTGCAAGAGGCATGAAAACAGTAGAGAACAAGTTGAAAACATCACATGGACAGTAACACTTGAAAACAACTTGTCTTCTTCTTACCATTTGCAGCCACCGACGAGGAAATGATCAGAATAAATTTGGTGCGATTGCAAAGAGGAGAAATTTTTTATAACCCAAGTGATTTTCATATCGAATTGATTCCCCATTGATCTTGATGAAGATTCCTCTGAAATCAAACAACAATAACCAAAACTGAAATTAAGATTCCAGAGGCCTTTATAAGTTGGAATGTTATGTCACCCACCCTAAAGCATTTAAATGTGAATCCTTTAGGTTACGTAGACGAGTGATGAGAATCGCTTTCGCTCTTGCGAAGGTTACTTGGTGCATGCGCATTCTGGATTGTAAGGTTAACTCTTGATCGATTCTTCTTTCTCATCTTCTTCCTAAGGTTACTTGGGTCAAGCTGCAGAAGATGAGCCTTTCCAAATGGGAAGCTTTCCTTATTCTCTCAGAAATATGACATGGAATTCTTTTTTTTTTTTTTAATACTTATAAATGGGCCGAAAACAAATTTTCTACGTTAAGCCCAACTTTACCCGTCACAATGGGAGAAAAACATTTGTCAAGCTTGGTTACGTAAGGGGATCGTATGATTACATTGATGATGATTACATGGACAACGGCGTAGTCTCGGAGAAAACTGATGCGTTCGGCTTTGGAATCTTGATGCAAAAGCTTCTCACAGGAGAAGAAAGGTTCCGTGAGCTTTATGGCCGGAAGGATTGGAGAACTTTAGCGAAAAGGAAGTTTCCAAGATGGTTGTCCAAATCCATTGGAGAGGGAAGATTTGATGAGATGGTAGATCCAAATCTGTTGGAGAACATGGGTCAAGTTTCAGACCAAGAGCGTTGCCGAATGGAAGCTTTCCTTGTCCTCTCAGAAAGATGCATCGGTCTTAGAGGGGAAGTCCCAAAAATGGTGCAAGTGGCCAAGGAGCTAAAGAGGTTTCTTAAAGACGCTTCTCCTTGTTCTTCTTCTTCCATTGAAACAAAAAAAAAGGCAGTGAAAATAACGTAGATTCATGTTCGTTTAATAAAGATCATCAAGTTTGTTATAGATTCGAGTGTTTTTAGTTAATTACTAAATCATTTATTTTGATATTTTTTTTTCTTTTGTTTTCTGCTTAGTGTTACTAATATACAGAGAATTCTAGTTTTGTTGCATTCTCCTAAATTGTAGCAAAGAACCAATGGAACAATGACAAAAAAAAAAACGAAACAGATAAAAAAGCCTTACCTTTTCTTCTCTGCTGAGCAGATCACATAATTTACTTGTTTCCCAAGCATTAATCTCCCCCGGAAATTCACGTGAAGTGGAAAGGAATTAAGAAATCTGTTCAAAGTTTCGTCGTCGTGAGCTTTTTCTTGGAAGGATGCCTTTGTGGGATATACAACGACCACGACATGTCTTCATCTATTACCTCAACGTATCTGATCTCAACGTCACTGAGTTCCTCAACCATGGCCATTTCATTTTCAAAGTAAGCAAAGTATTTTTTTACTTTTATTGAGATGGATGGTTGAAGAAGAAGATATCACGATTCTATGACTAAAAACAGAGCCTGGTCCGAGGACGAGAGAGCTGGGAGGTATTGTTAGAAGATCAAGGTTGGCGAAATGAAAAGAGATTCGAGGAAAGCTGCGAAAATAAGATTGGCTTCATCCTTCCCTACTATATAAGATGATGATCAAGTTTCATTCTCCTTTTATAATATGCGTTTACTTTAATTTTTGGCAAAAGAGAACTTGTGCAATCTCTACTTTAGCGTCTGTGTGTGTTTGGCCGTTTCATACTTTCTTATCGATCCTTCGTCCACTTATCATAAAAATCCTTCCAAGAGGTTGCAAAATTCTTGTTCATTTTTGAAAAGGGAAAATTAACGTTTAGAATCATGGAAACGCTATTTTACGAAACTGAGGGAAAATTTATCAAAGCAACAAAAAATTATGGGAAATGAAACGCTAGTTATATAACTTATAACGAACAAAACTCAGCATAAGTTAGGCCGAGGGAAACCTTTCTTTGTGGAATTATACTCCAGCGGTGTGTTTCGTTGACTTCACCTTACTATTAAAATAAAAGCTTAAACTAAACTTCCCTAAATTAAATAAGGTTTGAAAAATATAATTGCATCCTCCAGTAACATTACAGTCTCATGTTCCTATCAATTGTGCATCGCCAATTTTCAAAGTTTCTTTATTTTATTTTTTTTAACATTCAAAATTCTCCCACGTTTTCACCTCATCCCATGAGCTCTCCCTTTTTTTTCTTTTTTCCAATGGAATATTTCTGTTTCAATCAGATACCAATTATTAACAACGATTTATGGTGGATGGCGACAACTTAACAATTCTGTCAAAAGATTTTCATTGGTTGATTGAAAAAAGTGGCAGAATTTGTCAATTTGAATGAGTTTTCAATACATTCTCTTTATACAAGTTGGGAGCAAAATTTAGCACTCCTTTGCTTAAAACTGGTTAAACCTCATATAAATAGAAGAGTATGAATTGTCTGTTTTTGTTTTTGTATCTAAATAATGGCTTTCTCCAAAATGGTATTGGTATGTGTTGATACCGAAATCCGGTTATTCGTAAATATGTGAAAAGGTGGGTTCGAGAACTTTCTTATACGAAATATTGAAATCGGAGATAACAAAAGACTTTGTCGAAAAGACTTCGTCGAAAATCGTCGAAGAGACTTCGTCAAAAATTGTCGAAGAGACTTAGTCGAAAATACAACGAGAAAAGACTTAATCGAAAATACACGAGAAAATATCGTAAATCGTAAATCGAGAAATTTGGGGGGTGTTCTCTGGAAATTTTTGGATCCTCATTTCCTCATCCTCTCCCGGTATTTATAGGAGAATGTTGGTTGCGGTTTTTGACGGGAATGGACCCCACGGGTCTCGTTTCCGGACTTTTAACGGAAATAACAATTTGGACCGAGCCAAATTATGGGCTTTAAGCCCAGTACCAACAGTAAGTCCCCCCCAGTCCGTTAAAATGTAGATGTTTATGTATGAATTTTGACGGATTCTTCGAAATTGTTGGTCCGGTCATAAATCGGAGTTTGGCTATAATGACGTATTTCGGGCCGTTGCGCAGACTCTCGAAATAAAAATAAGTGCCCGTCTTGATATATTTGTTCTTCATAAATCCCTTCCTTTTGGTACTCTTCTTGTTTCTTATTCTTTTTTGCATTTTCCTCTTGTCTTCCACTCGATTTATTGCAAACAGGTAGTGTTCTTTTTTTTTTTATATTTCCCCCTCCCTTTCTTTCTTCATCTTCCACGTTTATTGTATTCCTCCATAGCGTAGTGTCTAAGTAGGTACAGCTTCTTTTCCTCATTTTCTTATTTAATTCTCTTCAGCCTCCTCTCTCTTCAACCTTATTTTCTCACTTAACTATCTTCAGCATTCTCTCTCTTCAACCTTAGTTTCTTACTTAAATCTCTTCAGCCTCCTCTCTCTTCATGTATAGGTACGATTCTTCATTTATTATTTTTCTGTTTTTGTTTGTTCCTCCTTTCCCCTCTATTTTTTGTTTGTCGTTTTGTGGAGTCATAATCCTTCGACTCGTGGTCATGGTCTGGCCGGAGCTCATGACGGCGTTGGTGTTGGTCGGCGTTGACGTTGTGATGTCTCGGAACAACGTGTGGAGTTCGCCGGACTGGTTTCCATTGATTCGTCGGAGGTATCGGAGTGTCTCCAAGTCGGCGAGCCGTTGATCTCGTCAGGTTGTGTCTCAATCTTGTTGCGGAGCTCGCGAGTCGGAGGAGAAGTTGACGACGATCCCATGGTCGGAGGAGAAGTTGACGACGATCCCATGGTCGTGGTGAGATCGCCGATTTGGAAGAGTCTCGCCGGGTCCGATACGTCGAATCGCCGGGTTCTATTGGCCGAGCCGTCGGGTCCGATTCCTCGAGACGCCGTGTGGAGGAGTCGCGGATGCCAGGTGGAGCTTGCCGTTGCCATGAGGAGCTGCCTGATTCTCGCCGGGCCGTGAGGAACTTGCCGTCGACGTCGCCGTGAGGAGTTTGATTTCGCCGTTGAGCTTCGCCGTGTGGAGGAGTCGCGGATGCGAGGTGGAGCTTGCCGTTGCCATGAGGAGCTGCCTGATTCTCGCCGGGCCGTGAGGAACTTGCCGTCGACGTCGCCGTGAGGAGTTTGATTTTGCCGTTGAGCTTCGCCGTGTGGAGGAGTCGCGGATGCGAGGTGGAGCTTGCCGTCGCCGTCGCCGTGAGGAGTTTGATTTCGCCGTTGAGCTTTGCCGTGTGGAGGAGTCGCGGATGTGCCGAGGGAGTCGCGGGCTGCTCGCCGAGCCGTGCGGGGAGTCGTGGGCTACTTCGTCGAGGGAGTCCCGGGCTTCTCACCGATCCACGGGGGAGTCGCGGGCTTCTCACCGATCCACGGGGGAGTTGCCGAGTTCGCCGCCGACTTGCGCGGAATCGCAGAGCTCACCGCCGGGTCGCGGAGTTCGCCGTCGGGTCGCGCGAAATCGCGGAGCTCGTCGCCGGGTCGCGCAGAATCGCAGGGCTCGCCGCCGGGTCGCGCGGAATCGCGGAGCTCGCCGCCGGGTCGTGCGGAATCACGGAGCTCGCTGCCGGGTCGCGCGGAATCGCGGAGCTCGCCGCCGGGTCGTGCGGAATCACGGAGCTCGCCGCCGACTCGCGCGGAATCGCAGAGCTTGTCGAGCCTCCGTGGGAGTGGCCATCGGGTCGCGCGGAATCGTGGAGCTCCGTGGGATCGTGGGAGTGGTCGTGCAGAGTCGCGAGAGCTCGCCGGGTCGCCGGACTGGTTCGTTTTACATGTTGATTTTAAGATGATTCGTGTTTCCTTTTTTGCAGGTAGCGCCCAAGTTTGATCGAGTATCCTGTCGATTGTTTGGACACTTGATGGCGGATGATGATGCATCTTGTCTTGATATAGTTACGAAACAGAGTGTAACAGGGTTGGCTTCTTCTTCGAGTGGGGCTGAGTCGGAGAGTTCGTCGAATGAGTCAAAGTTGGAGTGTCCGTCGAACGAGGCAGAGTTGGGATGTCCGTCGAATGATGCAAAGTTCGAATGTCTTTTAAACGAGGTGACATTGATAAAGGGCGCACGTGAGGTGGAAGACGAGAGGCGTCGCGCTCTTGAGGCAGTTGCCTCGAGGTACCAAGAGTGCTTTGAAAAGTTTCGGCGTTTTTACTATGGTAATGAGGCCGTTGAGGAGGCTCTTAGTCTTTATAGTCAGACGCAAGCGGTTTTTGAAGCTTTTCGGGGTTCCGTGAGTGAAGGTGTCCAATTTCCCGAGGGGAAGATTTCCAATATGGAGAAGCAGTTATCTGAAAGAGATAGAGAGGCTCGGGCTATGCATGTCGAGGATTTCTTGGAAAGCGATTTCGTCGTTACTCCTGTCGATGCTTGGGTGGAGCGCTCGACGCGTCCAGAGGAGGCGGCTACCGTCATCAACGAGTATGGATCGAATGCGACCCAACTTACTTCTGCGGTTGTTGCCACTATCCGGGAGGACGATGTTTCGGAGCCTTAGTCGCTTTGGCCTTCTTTCCTTATTTACCGTCTTATGTTCGGTTGGTCCATATGTGGACTTTTATTTTTCGGGCTTCCCTTTTCGGATATGTACTGAACCTTTTGGCGTTTCTTTGGATAATTCAACACTTTTCTTTTCCTTCGTGCTTGATATTTTATTATATTGTTTTACGGAACTCGTAATGAGCGAGGACCTCAGCTTATATGCTCGTTTCGACCTCTTCATGCGGACCGGAGTCCGGCTTTGTCGATCCTGGGCGCGAGACTTGAGCTCGGCTTATCCCGTTTGATTTTGTGCGAGGCTTAGCTCGGCGTTTTGTTTTTTTTATTCCAAGGTCGAAATCGCAACGTGCGAGGTGCTCGGCTTATTCGTTTGTTTCGACCTCTTCATGCGGACCGGAGTCCGGCTTTATCGATACAGGGCGCGAGACTTGGCTCGGCTTATCCCGTTTAATTTTTGCGAGACTGGGCTCGGCTTTTAAAACCGACGAGCTAAGTTTTTTAGGCTTATGCACCGAAGGGGTGGATTATTTCACCACTGCATTCGTGCGGAACGCGTTTTGAAATTGATCACCTGGCCAGGGTGTCAATGTGTTTGGACAGCCGGACTGCGTATCGAAGCGGAAGAGTTGACGATAAAAATATAAATTTTTATTAAGTATAGCTGCACCTTAAAAAGGCTGCCTACGTACCCCTAGAAGTGGGGATGAAGCCGACCGTAGTTCACATTACAAAGTGGTATATTTTTTTTTTTTTTTTTTTTTTTTTTTTTTGTTATGTCCAAACCTCCTTTAAAAGGCTGCATGCGTACCCTTGAAGGGATCAAGCCTGACCGTAGTTCGTAAAGTCGTGAAACTTTCTTTCGTTGTGGAGGGCTTGACTGTTACTGAAGCTCCTTCGTTAGTAATTGTAACGCTTAACATGCATGATGTTCCATGATCGTGGGATCGCTTCTCCCGCCATCGTTGTTAGCTCAAATATGCCTGGTTTGACGATCTTTGAAACGATGTAAGGTCCTTCCCAGCTTGCGCCGAGCTTGCCCGCGTTTGCTTCGCGCGTGTTTTCAAAAACCCTTCTGAGTACGAGGTCGCCTTCTTCGAAGTGTCGACCCCGGACCTTCTTGTTATAGTAACGAACTGCGAGTTGCTGGTAGTTTTGAATTCTCAGTAGAGCCTGGTCCCATTCGCCTTCTACGAAGTCGAGTTGGTCCTTCATCATTTCATCGTTCGTGTTCGGGTCTCGTGCTATCATGGTGTGTCGGAGTCCGGAGATGCCTACTTTGGCGGGCGACATTGCCTCTACTCCGTGCGACAGCGAGTAGGGAGTTCTATTAGTCGATTGGCGTGGCGAAGTCCGATGAGACCAGAGCACGCCGTCGAGTTCATCTGCCCAAGCGCCCTTTTTCGCATCGAGGCGTTTTTCGAGACCGTCGAGGATTGTTTTATTTGTCGCTTCGGCCTGCCCGTTGCCTTGGGGATAGCGTGGTGTCGATTTGCTTAGTCTGATCTTCCATCGTGCGCAAAAGTCTTCGAAAATAGTTGAGATAAACTGGGAGCCGTTGTCGGTGACGATCTCGTAAGGAAGTCCGTGTCGGCAAATAATGAATTTCCACACGAACTGTTGGACGTCGCGGGCGTGTATCTTGGCATATGACTCTGTCTCTACCCATTTCGTGAAATAATCCGTCATTACTAAGACGAAACACTTTTGACGGGATCGTGGGAGTGGGCCGACGATGTCCATCGCCCATCGCATGAAAGGGTAGGAGGCCGTGGAAGCTGTCAGCAGTTCTGAGGGTACCCGGATTACCGGAGAATGGCGTTGACACTTTTCGCATCGCGCGACAAACTTCCCGCAATCTGTTATCATTGTAGGCCAGAACACGCCATGCTTCTTTATCTTCAAGGCTAAGGCTCGTCCACCCGAATGGTTTCCTCCTGCTCCTTCGTGCGTTTCCTTCATAACTTCCTGCACTTCTTGTCCGTGAATACAATTTAGCAGGACCCGAGATGCGCTCCACCGAAAGAGGGCATCCTTGAGGAGAGTGTAGTGGGCGCTTCGTGCCTTGAGTCGACGGGCGGCCCATTTATCCGGTGGGACCTCTCCATCGGCCAAATACATCTTGATTTCATCCCTCCAGTCTATTTCGATAGGTTCACCAGCTCTATCCATTGGTTCGCAATTTGTCTCGTCGGCGTCATCGAGGCCCCCTTCGAGTTCGGTTATAATGCATACACCTTTTGATAGTTCGATGCTGGGCTTGGCGATGCTTTCGACCGGTATCATTCGGCGTAGATCCGGGTCAGATGTTGAGGCGAGGGCTGCCAAAGCGTCGGCTGGCGAGTTGTCGCTTCGCGGGATTGTGGTGAGGACAAAACTGTCGAAGCCTTCGGCGAGATTTTTGACGACCCTTAAGTAGGCGTCCATGCGGTCGTTTTTAGCTTCGTACTCTCCGTTGAACTGGCTGGCGACGAGCTGCGAGTCGCAGAAAGCTTGTATTTGTTTTGCTTTGATTGCTTTCGCTAACCTTAAGCCGGCAATGAGTGCTTCGTATTCTGCCTCGTTGTTTGATGCTGTGAACTCGAGTCGAAAGGATTGCTCGAGGATCTCACCAGTTGGCGATATTAACCGAATTCCGACTCCTGATCCGTTGCGAGACGAGGAGCCATCAACGTACAAAGACCATTTTTCTTCGAGAGGGGTGCCATTTATAACAGAATCCGGGGGTAACTCGACGAGGAAATCCGCGAGCACTTGGGATTTTGCACAAGTCCTGTTTTTGTAGTCGATGTCGTATTCGCTTAGTTCGACCGCCCACTTTGTCATTCGTCCTGATTGAGTTGGACTGTGAAGTACTGTCCGCAGAGGCTGATTCGTGAGAACGGTGATTGAGTGTGATTGAAAGTATGGTCGTAGCTTTCGTGCTGAGGTGACTATGGCTAGCGCGAGTTTTTCCATCGTTGAATACCTGCTTTCTGGACCGTCGAGTGATTTGCTTACGTAGAATATTGGTTTTTGTTCGCCGCGATCTTCCTTGACGAGGACACCGCTGACGGCGGAGTGCGAGACAGCCACATAAAGGTACAAAGTTTCGCCGAGGTCTGGTTTTGCTAAGACCGGCGGTGTTGATAAATATTCTTTGAGCTGACCAAAAGCTTCTTCGCACTTGTTGTCCCATTCGAAACGTTTGTTACCGCGAAGGAGTTGGTAAAAAGGGAGGCATCTGTCCGTAGATCGAGCGATGAATCTATTCAGCGCGGCGATTCGTCCCGTGAGTCCCTGAACTTCGCGAGTATTCTTCGGGGAAGGCATGTCGATGATTGCGGCTATCTTCTTTGGATTGGCTTCGATTCCTCTTTTAGTCACGAGATATCCAAGGAACTCTCCTGTTTTAACGGCAAAGGTGCATTTATCCGGATTTAGCTTCATGCCGTATTCGTTCAAACTCTTGAAGCAGGTTCGCAAGTGCTCGACGTGGTCATCGGCGTTGAGTGACTTTACGAGCATATCGTCGATATAAACTTCCATCGTTTTCCCCAGCTGGTCGGCAAACATCTTGTTTACTAAGCGTTGGTACGTTGCTCCCGCATTTTTCAGGCCGAAAGGCATGACTTTGTAGCAGTACGTTCCTCGATCAGTGATGAAAGAAGTTTTCTCGCGGTCGTCGGGATGCATCATTATTTGATTGTAACCCGAAAAAGCGTCCATGAAAGACAAGAGCTCGTTTCCCGCAGTCGCCTCTACCAAACGATCGATATGCGGAAGCGGGAAGCTATCTTTGGGACATGCCTTGTTAAGATCCGTGAAGTCGACGCACACTCGCCATTTGCCGTTCTTCTTTTTGACGACTACCGGGTTGGCCAACCAGTCGGGGTATCGGACTTCCGTAATCGAGCCGGCCTTCGATAACCGTTCGACCTCGTCATTCACAGCCTTGGCACGCTCTGGGCCGAGCTTTCGTCGCTTTTGCCTGATTGGTTTAACAGTTGGATCGACTTGAAGTTCATGTTGAGCGAGGGCGGGAGGAATCCCTTTCATGTCGTCGGTTTTCCATGCGAATGTGGAAACGTTTTCTCGTAGGAAATCGGTGAGTTTGTCTCTGAGCTCATCGTTCAGTTCTGCTCCGATGCCGACGCATCTTTCCGGATCTTGTATGTCGATGTTGGTTCTGATAATTTCTTCGCGCTGTTGATCGTCCGGGGGTGGGAGTTCGCTTGGTCCTTGGGTTGCGATCAGACACGTTTGCCCCGCCTTTCGCAGCTTATGTTCGGTGATGAAGCAGGTTCTTGCCATTCGTTGGTTTCCTCTAACCGTGAAGATGCCACTCGAGGTTGGGAATTTTATGCATTGGTGATAGATTGATGGGACTGCTTTCATCCCATTTAGCCAGGGGGTGCCGAGGATAGCGTTGTAGATGGCCGGCTTATCGATGACGACGAACTTGACAACCTTTGTCGTTCGTCCAACATAGACCGGGAGTTTTATGGTTCCGATCGTCATGGTGGTGTCCCCCGCAAATCCTGTGAGTGGCTTCGTGCTTGCTTTAAATTCGAAACCTTCGAGCTCCATTCTCTGGAGAGTTTCCTTAAAGATGAGATCCACTGTGCTCCCGGTGTCGATCAAAACACGGGTAACTTCGCAATCTCCGATTCGGAGCTCGATGACGAGAGGGTCGTTGTGAGGCGTATCCACTCCCTCGATGTCATCTTTTGTGAAAGATATGTCGTTGCCGATTTTAAGTTCGTTGTCGGCATTGCGCTTCCACGGTTTAGCTGCGATCGTTCTTCGTTCGTAACTTTTGATTGATCGGACAGAGTCGTTACACGTGGGAAGTCCTCCCATTATCATGTTGATTCTTCGTCTCGCCGGAGCTGGGGCGTTGCCTTGTCCTTGGTCGTCGGGTTCGCGTTTTGGAGGTGCCATGTCTGCGTTGATAGGTCCAACCGGCGGATTTGGTGCGATGACGGCGGGTTGTCGCCGGGCCTCTTCTTGTGCGAGTCGGAATCGTTCTCCCTCGTTTCTTGGTTGCAGGGCTTCGCCCCTTTCGTTCAGTCTCGGTGTTTGGTTGCAACCTGACTCTTTGAGCTCTCTTCTATAGCGTGCCATGAGGTCGTTTTGTAGATGACGACATTCTTCGTCTGAATGCCCGTAGCGCTTGTGAAAAGTACAATACGGTCTCGATCCGATGGATGTGTCGTGGCGATTTGGTCGGATATACTTGTTGGAGCGCCCACCTTGCTGGTTGAATTGTGCGTCCTCGATGACGAAAGTAGACGACCTGCTACCTCTGCTGTTTCTTTGGTAGTTACCGTCGAGATGTTGGCGCGGTTCGTAGTAGTCCTCCTTCAGCTTCTCTTTCGGACTCTGCGCTTTTGGGACAACATACTTCTTCCCCTTCTCGATTTTTTCTTCCTCTATTTCGATAAAGACTGTTGCTCTGTGTAGCGCGTCTTCCAGGGTATGTGGTTTGTTTTTTTTCATCTCCTCGTAGAAACTCGATTCATACCAGAGCCCGTTGCGCAGTGCTGGAATCGATGCACTGTCTGATATCGACACCTTCGAGACAATGTTCTTGAATTTGCTAACGTATGACCGTAAAGACTCCTTTGGGCCTTGCTTTAACGTATATAGGTCGGCCTCACATGCTCCCTGTTCTATGTACATGGAGTAGTGTTTAACGAAAGCCAATGTGAGGTCTTCATAGCTATTGATCGAATTCGCTTTGAGTTTAGTGAACCAACTTAAAGCCCCGCCGGTTAGGTTTTCTACGAATAGTTGACAGTACCCTGCGTCGCGTTCTTCGGGAGAGAACTGGGTTCGGCAAGTCGCGACGCTGAATGCGCTTATAAACAGCATAGGGTCTGTCGTCCCGTCGTAGGCCGTGATCTTGATTTTGCCTGGATGCCGGGCTGTGGAGTTGGTTATTTTGCTCGTGAATGGGGTATTCTGCGCTTCCTTGAGTACCCGATCTATTTCTGGCGCCGAGCTCGTTGCCTGGTGGACTCGCGAAGTCATCTGTTTTAGCTGTTGTTTGATGCCCTCGAGTTCGCTGTTTTGATTTTGACGATTAGGAGCATCGTTTGGTCGTTCGATGTGCTCTTGGCGTTGGTGATCGCTGTTCGCCGGTTGTCTCTGATCCCTTCGTTCTTGGCTGTCTATCGGGGGATGCCGTTCTCCCTGGTCATTTAGGTCGGCGGTCTGGTCCCCGAACAGAACTCGTTGTAGATGCGGGGTGTAGGTGGTTTGCCTTGGCATCTGGCCTCTGTCGGTAGCATTGTGGAGGTCGTCAAATCGGCTATGGCACACTTGTTGAGCCGTGGCCAACTCGTCCAGTCGTTCGTTAGTCCCGCGTGTGTTATCGTTTATCTGGGTGATGAGCGTCTGGAGTAAAGCCGAGATGTCAGATCGTGGCGACGCGTTGTTTGCGGGTGCTTCCATCCTTGTGGCACCTGCCGGGAAGGATGTCCTTGTCGCAGTTAGGAAAGTCGGTCCCATCGGTGGCGTGTAAGTTCGGTATGCCGAGGCCATTGAGGTCGGTCTCGCTGTCGTTACTGGAGTCAGTGCTTCTGATGTGCCGTAAGTTGGCATCGCTGATAATGATGAGATCGGCTTTTCTGACCCGGTGGGGGTCGGCCTTGCCGATGTTCCGAAGATCATCGTTCCCGAGGCAGTGGCGGTTGTTGCGGCCGAAGTCGAAGAGGTTGGTTTTGTGGATGCCGGAGTCGTACCTTCCGTCATCGATGATCGTATTTTTTTTTTTTTTAGTGTAGAAATGTTCCCTCTCCCCACAGACGGCGCCAAATGTTGATACCAAAATCCGGTTATTCGTAAATATGTGAAAAGGTGGGTTCGAGAACTTTCTTATACGAAATATTGAAATCGGAGATAACAAAAGACTTCGTCGAAAAGACTTCGTCGAAAATCGTCGAAGAGACTTCGTCAAAAATTGTCGAAGAGACTTAGTCGAAAATACAACGAGAAAAGACTTAATCGAAAATACACGGGAAAATATCGTAAATCGTAAATCGAGAAATTTGGGGGGTGCTCTCTGGAAATTTTTGGATCCTCATTTCCTCATCCTCTCCCGGTATTTATAGGAGAATGTTGGTTGCGGTTTTTGACGGGAATGGACCCCACGGGTCTCGTTTCCGGACTTTTAACGGAAATAACAATTTGGACCGAGCCAAATTATGGGCTTTAAGCCCAGTACCAATAGTATGTCCCAAAAACTAGCATTTAAATATACAAAGATGTGAGATCCAACGAAATAAAGATAGAATAAAAATTGTTGAGGCAAAAAGAGAGATAAAAAAAAAGTTGAATATTCCAAAGGGAAAAGACTTTATAATAATTTTGCGGAGTCTTCGTTGAGATCATTAGCCAATTATAAAGAGATACGTTAGTAAACGCACGTGAGTCTATAGTTTTCAATTATTTACTGAAAACAAATAAAATAAAAAAGATGCTCCAAAAAAATCAAATTCTTTCACTGTTTGTTTTCTACATTCAGAAAACTAAACCGGTGTCTGGATTTGAATTTATTAACTTACTGATAAGATGATCCAAGTTATCAAGAAAAACAGGTTTAACTCGATTACTAGTGGTGGTAACCGGAGAAAATATCAAGAAGTCTTGTTCGGGATACAACTCCGTTTAGTCACACAAATTGAAACCAAGACTGCGTTGACTTGGTTTTGTTTGCATGTTGATGGGAAAGGGAAACCAAGAAAAGAGAAAAGAAACCGGGTTTAGAATCGGTTAAGGAGATTTATACACGGAAAGACGGTGGTGAATTAGGAAATGTAATTAATTATTCAAAGAAGAGGAAGATGACGCACACGAGTCGACGACCACTTCCATAATTAAATTGCTCTGCTTCTGGCCAGCCAGAGATCCCCCATGGTCTCTCTCTCTCTCTCTCTCTAATAATTATTATTATACAGTAGTAAATTAGTATTCAAATCTCTCTGTTATTAATTATCATATAAATCCTCCAACACCTCCCCGTTGTTGAGAGCTTAGTTGTAAACCCATGACGTTTTCCCTCAGAGCTGGTGAGTTCTGTCGCTCTATTTTCTTAAAATGTTCTGTCTCATTCTCGTTATTCTTGTAATTACAGCTCTATTTTCGATTTTAATCATGTAAATCCTCTGTTTCGGATCCGGTTAATGTATGGGAACCGCTGTTGAAATCCCACATGATTCTCTTGTGTTTAATCGGTTTCAATGTTATGGGAACCATTTGTGTTTGCATTTCGAGTTTGAAATGGGAATTTGTCATGGAGAGAGAAAACTCCATTGTTATTCGGTCAAAGCTTACTTATGTTTTCAATAATTGCGCCGACTTGTAAATATGGTTTCTGCCTAACATTCCCTTATTTCTGCTCCGTTTCTTTGACGATTCTGTATTAATCTCCATTTTGTTAATCGTCTTCTTGAATTTCTGTTTCGTGAGAAATTGGGTTTTAGTGTCAAACTGGTTATAATCCTAATCATGTCTTGTCTGTGATTCAGGAGGTCAAGTTTGAAAACTAAAAGCTTTGGGTTCCTATTCGAAGATCATNTTCGTGGGAAAATTGGGTTCTAGTGTCAAACTGGTTATAATCCTAATCATGTCTTGTCTGTGATTCAGGAGGTCAAGTTTGAAAACTAAAAGCTTTGGGTTCCTATTCGAAGATCATGTTTAATCACCAGAAATGGAAGTGGTCATGGTCTCAGATAGCCACTGTTGCTTCTGTGATAGTTCTGGTTTCACTCGTTCATCTATTTCTTGGCCCCGTGGTGCCTTCTTTTGATTCCGTTAGTGTAAGGCAAGCTCAGAATCTCTGTGGACCAAGTAATGAATCAATCACACAAGTGACTCAGGGCTCAAGTGAACCAGTTGTTGCCTTTGATCGCCGGTTTCCTGCTGACTTGCACGGCGCAGTAGTTTATCGAAATGCCTCATGGAAAGGCGAGATTGGGCAATGGCTTTCAAGTTGTGATGCAGTTGCCAAAGAAGTTGTCATCATTGAAGTAAGTATTATTATTTTTGGCATCTTGAAACAATGTTGTTTGTTCGATTTCTTTACAAAGGTTGTGTCTTTTTTTGGCAGCCAATTGGTGGGAAAAAGTGTCTGAATGATTGTAGTGGTCAAGGTGTTTGTAACCATGAATTTGGAATTTGCCGTTGCTTCCATGGATTTACTGGTTAGTATTTATGCTATTTGAATATTCTAAAACTCAAAGTTGATTGCTTTGTGAATGATGAAGTCAAATACAATCAATCCTGCAAAATATCTAACAGCAGGAATGAGTTTTGATCTCTGACATTAGTGCTTAAATGATGCGACTTTGGCCGGTTCTGTGTAGGCGAAGATTGTTCACAAAAGCTGCGGTTAGATTGCAATTATGAGAAAACACCTGAGATGCCATATGGTCGATGGGTTGTTTCGATTTGTTCTAGACATTGTGATACCACAAGAGCGATGTGCTTTTGTGGAGAAGGCACAAAATATCCAAATCGTCCAGCGCCAGAGTCATGTGGATTTCAGATCAAGTAAGTTCCACCTGATTCTTCTTTTTCTTCTCGAGTCTTATTGTTTCTCAATTCAAGCTTAAGATCACTCTAACATAACACACATGTTTTTAGTTCTCCAGTGAATCCTGAAGAACCTAAAATGACAGATTGGTCGAAACCAGACTTAGATATCTTAACAACAAACAGCAGCAAACAAGGATGGTGCAATGTCGATCCAGAAGATGGATATGCTTTAAAGGTGCAGAGCAAAGAGGAGTGTGACTGTAAATATGACTGTCTTTGGGGACGGTTCTGCGAAGTGCCTGTGCAATGCACTTGTGTTAATCAGTGCTCTCGACATGGAAAATGCAGAGGAGGTTTCTGCCAGGTAAAATACCGTATCCACTGTCACAAACTTATCATCTTGGTACCGAGGGGGTTGGTATATTCTTAAATCTAAATCTTTCTAACTCTCTGTGTGTGTGTTTCTTTTTCAGTGTGATAAAGGCTGGTTTGGAACAGATTGTAGTATTCCATCTACTCTCTCGACGGTTGGAGAGTGGCCACAATGGCTTCGACCAGCACATCTCGAAGTTCCAAGTGATAAAAATGTCCCTGGAAATCTCAATAATCTAAGTGCTGTGGTGAAGAAAAAAAGGCCTCTTATATACATCTATGATCTACCCCCAGACTTCAACAGTTTACTTCTTGAGGTCACTATCCAAACTTTTATTTCCCTTCTAAACAAAGTTAAAATCTTTTTTATGATGAAGCTTTTAATCTCCTCTCTCCTCTGGTTGGTATTTGATGTTGCAGGGCCGGCATTTTAAGTTTGAGTGTGTTAATAGGATTTATGATGAGAGGAATGCAACAGTATGGACAGATTATCTATATGGTTCCCAGGTTTCCTACTAAACT
Organism: Alliaria petiolata; assembly: GCA_020283515.1. Classification (NCBI taxonomy): domain Eukaryota; kingdom Viridiplantae; phylum Streptophyta; class Magnoliopsida; order Brassicales; family Brassicaceae; genus Alliaria; species Alliaria petiolata. The sequence continues at coordinate 95,549,776 of JAHZTW010000002.1, forward strand.
TGAGTCGAAATACCAGATAATCCAGCAATTTTCTCCTGAATTTGAATTGAAAGATAACTTTTCCCCTTCTTTACCTTTTCTAATTTCGAAGATGGCATTCTATGAGAACGTTTTGGCCACCGCGCATCGTACACTGAATGGCGAAGAGGCGGATTTCTTCTTTGTTCCTGTTCTTGATTCATGCATTATAACTCGTGCTGATGATGCACCTCACTTTAGCATGCAGGTTGGGTCAAGAAACTCACCTTTGTGATTCTCTCTGCTTGCAGAAACTCTAGAGCTTATATATTGTCTACGTTTTTATTACTTGCAGAATCATACTGGATTAAGAAGCTCACTTACGCTAGAGTTCTACAAAAGAGCTTATGAGCACATCGTTGAGAAATATCCATACTGGAACCGCTCATCTGGGAGAGACCATATTTGGGTATGATGATGCATATACATATATAGGATTGGATCTCGAAGCTTGTTTCTTGATTTTCTTACACGGATCTCTCCACACTGATGTGGCTAAACATTTTACGCCTGAAAAAGGCAGTTTTTCTCATGGGATGAAGGTGCTTGCTATGCTCCTAAAGAGATATGGAATAGCATGATGCTAGTTCATTGGGGTAACACCAATTCTAAGCATAACCATTCAACAACAGCTTATTGGGGTGATAACTGGGATGAGATATCTGACGAGAGGAGAGGAGATCATCCTTGCTTTGACCCTCGCAAAGATCTCGTGATTCCAGCTTGGAAAGTTCCTGACCCGTTCTCAATGCGCGCCAATTACTGGGCGAGGTATATTCTCTGATGGTTCTTGGACATTTGTTTCAGTCATATCTCTTACCACGCAAAGCCTGAAAATTTGTTGTCTTTTTTTGCCTTGTTACCAGGCCACGGGAGAAGCGGAAAACACTGTTTTATTTCAATGGGAATCTTGGACCTGCTTATGAAAAGGGAAGACCAGAAGATTCGTAAGTCTCTGCTTAAAAAATCATGTTGAAACCAATAAGTGAAAACCGAGCTGTGCTTCTACCAGCATTTCTAGTGGAGATGTTTTATAACGGTCCAATAACATCTAATGCAGGTATAGCATGGGAATCAGGCAGAAGCTAGCAGAAGAGTTTGGTTCGAGCCCTAACAAAGAAGGGAAGCTCGGGAAGCAGCACGCAGACGATGTCATTGTCACTCCAATGCGTTCTGACAATTACCACATCGACATAGCCACTTCAATCTTCTGTGGTGTGTTCCCTGGAGATGGTTGGAGTGGTCGCATGGAAGATAGTATCTTACAAGGATGCGTCCCAGTAATCATTCAGGTATTACCTTCAACTTACAGCATTCTCTACGTTCTGAAAATTTAAGCTATCCGAAAAATAACATATTTTCTTCTTTCCAACGATGTCTATTTATTAGGATGGAATCTACTTACCTTATGAGAACATGCTCAATTACGAAAGCTTTGCAGTTCGTGTTAGCGAAGATGACATTCCAAATCTCATAAACACTCTCCGAGTAATCAACTTCATCACTCCCTCTCAATCTAACAAAACTGCTCCTAATCTCGAGCTCACTTCATTTATTTTGCTCTAAAATCTCACACAGGGATTCAATGAGACTGAGATACAATTCAAGCTGGCTAACGTAAAGAAGATCTGGCAAAGATTCTTGTTCCGAGACTCGATTTTGCTCGAAGCAGAGAGACAGAAAGCTAGTTTTGGACATGAAGAAGATTGGGCTGTTCAGTTCTCTAGACTGAAACACGACGATATATTTGCTACTTTCATACAAACTCTGCATTTCAAGCTACACAACGATCCATGGAGACGAGATCAATTGTTGAACCAGACTAAAGAATACGGATTACCTCAAGAATGTCTCCAGAAGTAAATACCTCAGAAGTTGCAGAAGCATATATACATATAATTGGCATAATCATTGCCATCGATTCTTTTGAAACAGAATAATCTTAGATTTTGAATTAGTTACACACCATCAATCATATCATGTAAACAAAAGACGCAGTTATGATAAGATATTATTTTGTTTTGAGATAATTTTCAATTATTATAACATGTAGGTCTATACTTAAATATAAATTTTTCTTAATTGTTTAATTTACATATGTATTTTCTATCGATTATATGAAGATCGCGTCATCCTCTTTACTAATATGTATGTAGATGGAAATTAATCGGTAGTTTTGAAATTCTTAGATCAAGATTATTTTGTGGAAAATTGTGAGAGAGAGGGAGGCATTCGAAATGGGATCATGGTTGTTTCTTGATTTTTTATAACAAAAATTTAAGAAAGAAATAAAAGAAGAAGTTTTACGCAATGTAAGTTTTTCGTACAAAAAAAATTTGAATTTAAGACAATGTGCAGTGAAGATCATTCTGCTAAAGAACAAAGAGATATCAGAAGTAACAACACTTTCCTACTTACAGCATCAACATGTGGCTGGCTAATGTAAAGAAGATTTGGCAAAGATTCTTGTTTCGATACTCGATTTTCCTCGAAGCAGAGAGACATAAAGCTAGTTTTAGACATGAAGAAGACTGGGCTCTATAGTGAAACACGACGATATCTTTGCTACTTTCATACAAATTCTGCATTTTAAGCTACACAACGATCCATAGAGACGAGATCAATTGGTGAACCGGACTAAAGAATATGGATTGCCTCAAGAATGTCTCCAAAAGTAAATACCTCAGGAGCTGCAGAAGCATATATACATATAATTGGCATAATCATTGCCATTGAATCTTCTGAAACGGAATAATCTTGGGTTTTGAATTAGTTACACACCATCAATCATATCATGTAAACAAAAGACGCAGTTATGATATGATATTTTTTTTTGTGAATAATTTTCAATTATCAATAATATCATAACATGTAGGTCCATACTTAAATATATATATTTTTTAATTGTTTAATTTACATATGTATTTTCTATCGATTATCTGAAGGTCGCGTCACGTCATCTTCTTTACTAATATGTATGTATATGGAAATTAATCGGAAGTTTTGAAATTCTTAGATCAAGATTATTTTGCAGGAAATTGTGAGAGGGAGGGAGGCACTCAAAATGGGATTTTGGTTGTTTCTTGTTTTTTTTATAGCAAATTTAATAAAGAGATAAAAGAAGAAGTTTTACGCAATGTGGATTTTTCGTACAGAAAAAATTGAATTTAAAACAATGTGTAGTGAAGATCATTCCGCTGAAGGACAAAGAGATATCGGAAGTAGCAACACTTTCCCACTTACAGCATCAACATGTGGCTGGCTAATGTAAAGAAGATCTGGCAAAGATTCTTGTTGTGAGACTCAGATTTTCCTCGAAGCAGAGAGACAAAAAGCTAGTTTTAGACATGAGGAAGACTGAGCTGTTCAGTTCTCTAGACTAAAACACGACGATATATTTGCTACTTTCATACAAACTCTGCATTTTAAGTTACACAATGATCCATAGAGACGAGATCAACTGGTGAACCGGACTAAAGAATATGGTTTTTTGCATTTTATCATCAAATTATGACGTATGAATTAGGTACACACCATGATCAGTCATATCATGTAAACAAAACACGCAATTTTTAAATTTCATTTTAGTTTCTTGCTTTGTGTGTTAAGGTTTGGTTTTAGTATCGGTTAAACCAAATTAAGTTCACTACATATCGAGTCGTTTACACTTTATTACATATTTTGGCCCAATTGATTACTCGAACTAGAAACTACATTAAAATCTCTATAAATTAATAATGTTGGGACTTCAAAATTTTATTATTTTATAAAATTATTAATTTATAGAGATGTTTTTCGGTTTGGACTCTTAATGGTCATCAAGAGACAATAGTAAGTGAAAATTTGTTCATAAACCTAAAGTTGTGATTAATAATCTTAATTATCAGAAAATAGATGTCAATAGCATATTCGACTATTTAGGTGAAGATGATACATGTTCAAAAGTTCAGAGTATATAAAAAATTATGGCTAACGTCCTTAATGTTGATGATGAACTTGAAGATGATAATATGAAATATATTTTTTATTAGTTACGCGTCAGGAATAACTTATAGTTGTAGAATTTTTCATAATTTTTGGATTTGTAGATTTTTCATAATTTCTAGATGCAAATAAAAAAAACAACACCAACAATTATTGATGCAATAAGAAAGATTAGAGATGAACTCGAGCGAGAATCCAAATTTTCAGAAAAACAACACAACAATAATCATATTTTACTATATATAAGCCTATACTTATAATTATTAATTTATTTTATTATTAGGACCATATATACATAAGAGTTTCAAAAAAATATTATCTTATTATCTTTATCGAAAATTGTTAATTTTTACACTGTCCCGACTCGAGACCGGCTAAATTAATTAATTTATAGCGATTATTAATTTATGGAGTATTAATTTAGGTTTAGTTTAGTTTTTTGGTTTAGAAAATAATAGTAACCAATTGTTTGGTCCGGTTCGGTATATATTTGTTGATGCAGAAGGGCAAAACGGTCATTTTAACTCACCTGAACTCCGTTTGAAAAAGGTCTTCGGTTTCCCATACTAGAGTGCCGGCGAACCCTAAAGTCTCATTCTCTCTCTCTTCAAAGATGTCTCTCTCTTCCCTCTCTCTCGACTCCAATCCGAGATTCGCCGTCGGCGGTCCATATCACCGCCGTTATCCTCCGGTTCACCACCCTCGGAGCTTCGTCGCGTGCTCTGCTAAGCGTCCGGCTGTCTCGGCGTCACTGAGCGTTGCCGCTGATTCAGCCGCCACTGAGTCTCTCGGACGGATTGGATCACTGAGTCAAGTATCGGGTGTGCTTGGTTGCCAGTGGGGCGATGAAGGTAAAGGCAAGCTCGTTGACATTTTAGCCCAGCACTTTGACATCGTCGCTCGCTGTCAGGTAAAGTTGAGATTTTTTTATACTTCTCCTCAGATTCTTTGGATAATCTTAAGGATTTGAATCATTATCTGGGTTCAATTGAAGCCCAGATCTTATTATTAGTAGTTTGTTGAGTAATTGTAGATTTGCGAACATCTGAAATGAATATGTTAAGCAGATTTCTCGATTTCTATACCTGATGAGTGATAGATTGATTGTTCCGGCAAAGTTGAATTTTTGTGATTTGGGTTCGATAGGGAGGAGCTAATGCTGGACACACTATATACAATTCGGAGGGAAAGAAGTTTGCTCTTCACCTTGTGCCTTCGGGTATACTGAACGAGGATACTACTTGTGTGATTGGCAACGGCGTTGTGGTGCATTTGCCAGGTCTCTTCAAAGAGATTGATGGTCTTGAGTCCAACGGCGTCTCCTGTAAAGGAAGGATCTTGGTCTCTGATCGTGCTCACTTGTTGTTCGATTTCCATCAAGAGGTCGATGGGCTCAGAGAATCTGAGCTCGCGAAATTGTTCATCGGCACAACCAAGAGAGGAATAGGTCCTGCCTACTCTAGTAAAGTGATCAGGAATGGTATTAGAGTGGGTGACCTCAGGCACATGGAAACTTTGCCTCAGAAGCTCGACCTTCTGCTATCCGATGCAGCTGCAAGATTTCAAGGGTTCAAGTATACTCCAGACATGCTCCGGGCAGAAGTCGAGGCCTACAAAAGATACGCTGAGAGGTTGGAGCCTTACATAACTGACACCGTCCATTTCATCAACGACTCAATCTCTCAGAAGAAAAAGATTTTGGTCGAAGGTGGTCAAGCTACAATGTTGGACATTGACTTTGGTACCTACCCTTTTGTTACTTCCTCCAGCCCATCAGCCGGAGGGATCTGCACAGGTCTTGGTATCGCACCCAGAGCTGTCGGTGATCTAATTGGAGTGGTAAGCGTGAAATTCACTCATAGATTTTTCTTTCTGCACTGTTCATAGATTTGACAATTACTACTTTAGTAACTTTTAATGTGCAATCAATGAAAGAGATATGTTAAGCATTTGTGGTGATCCGTTTTTGTCAGGTGAAAGCATACACTACAAGAGTTGGTTCTGGCCCATTCCCTACAGAAAATTTGGGCCCAGGCGGTGACCTTCTTAGGTTGGCTGGACAGGAGTTTGGCACTACAACTGGTCGTCCTCGTCGGTGTGGCTGGCTTGACATTGTTGCGCTGAAATTTTCTTGCCAAATCAATGGATTTGCATCGCTCAATCTCACCAAGCTTGATGTACTTTCGGACCTGAACGAAATCCAGCTGGGTGTGGCTTACAAGAAGAGTGATGGCACTCGTGTTGAATCGTTCCCTGGTGATCTTCGTCTTCTCGAAGAACTGCAAGTAAGTGCTTTTCTCTGACATATGTTTTACTTGCTTCTTGTAGTATCTGATGAAGTCCTGAAAACAGAGATTCATCTTATAGTCGTCTAGGACTTGGTACTTGTTTCATATTTGTAGGGATGATTAAGTAACTCTGTTTATCTGTGAAAATGTCTGTAGGTCGAGTATGAAGTCTTACCTGGATGGAAGTCTGACATATCCTCCATCAGAAATTACTCTGATCTTCCAAAGGCAGCACAGCAATATGTTGAGAGGATTGAAGAACTCGTTGGTGTGCCCATTCATTACATTGGTATTGGGCCCGGTCGTGATGCCCTTATATATAAATGATTCTATAGGTTAGGCTTTTTTTTTTGTCTCCTCCACAGACTTCAAAAATTGATGAAGCATCAAGTTACCGGAAATTATTACTCGCTTTGGAATGACTAATGTGTATCTGTTGCGTTGTTTCTTATATTGGAATGAAGAGGAATTCTGTGTTTTAAGCAGTGAGTCTGTTGAATTCTTCAAGTGTACGCTTTCATGTTTGATCTTACTCTATTCCTTCCATTGATTAATATCTCAAAAGACAGAACAACTCGTTCATATTCAGAAGTACACCGACTCATATTATTGCTGCACAGGCTGCACTCTGAGCATAAATCCCTTCCTACCCATGCATCTACTCAAAAGCCAACTCAAAAGACCCGAAAGCGCGGTAACCGTGGTCGTGGAGGCGGTGGTGGTCGTGGACCATAATGTTAGAGATTTCAATTATTAAGTTATTATTGTTTCTCTAGCTCTTTTCTCAAATCTTTTAAGATTTGGTATCCTATGGATAAGTTATTTGTATTCATCCCTTTCCCAAATTACTTTCTTGAACTCTATGACAATAAAGGAAATTGATGTTCCTAAAACAAATACAACTTCAATTATAAGGCCATATGATCCTACTAACTCCCGTAACTTGTCGTATTGTTCCTTACCGTAACATTATGAATGGTTCATGCAATAAGAAATCCATTCAAAACCTTATGGATTCTTAACAAAGATTGAATCCGAATTAAATATTAACGAATTCAACAAACTTCCAACCATAAAATGAGATATAACTTATATGAAGGGGAGAGTGTTCGAATCAAACCGTAACAGCTAAACAATTCACCATTATAAAAAGCCGACCATAAAACACAATATCACACCACTGCACCTTAACCCAAATCTCTCCACCTTGGTGTCTTTCCAAAGCAATCTCCGCACACCAAAGCCAATTTCCGACAAGATCATTATGAAAGAACAGAGCCAATTTCCCACCGTAACTAACTGTCCTCGGCCACCGTGAACCGGTCATCTTAGGCCACAATTCTTCCAAACCTTTCACCACTCTCCAACACTTGTGTTTTGGATCATACGCTCTTAACACTTGCTCGTAACAGTACAATACGTCGTCAACGACACACGCACTCATCCAACATTTAGAATTCAGAATCTTGTCCGATTCCCATTTACTTTCCTTTGGTTCATAAGCAAAGGTATTCCTATAATCACTTATGTAAATCTTATCCTCCATCACCACAGCACCAGGCCGCAAGTCACCTATCTCCATGTCTGGCTTTGTCATCACATGATCCCACATTTGAGTTTCTGTATCCAACACCATGACTCTGTTCCGGCTCCCTCTCTTCTCCACCTTGTCATCACAAAAACAATTTCCGATTGCGTAAATCTTTCCATTGATGATGCCAGCAACCGTTTTAATCACGGGCATAGGAAAGCTGGGGATGGGCTTCACCGTGTGAGATCTACAGTCGATGCTTAAACCACTTGACGTATTTTCTAAATCAGAAAAATTGTCTACCACATATATCTTGGAACCCACTATGCCATAACTTCCATAGAAAGGCATACGAGGAAACGACTGGATAATAACCAAGCGGTTGCGGTTAACTTCCCGGCGGAGAATGTATAAACCGTAATCGTTAGTTTCAAAGTTACGGAGGACAACATAGAGACATTGTTCGGTGCAGCCTAACAAGGATCGTCTCGTGTATAGCTCAGGGGATGCTACGAGTGATCGGAAACTCTTGGAAACGAGGGAGATAGTCGGATAATTGTACCTCGATACACGTGCTACGATATCAACGATGATCTCTTCTGGAAGTGACGTAATCAGACACGATGATTGCTGCATCTCTGCCGTAACTTTGGAAGGCATTAGGGCTAGGGGAGAGAGAGTATTAGGATCTATTACAACATCAGGAGTAACATTCATACGAAGTGTTTCATTCTGCACTATCGTTTGATAAATACTGTCCAGATCTGGAAGCCGCGTAATTGCACACAGTTGGGAGCGAATAACTCCATGAACAGAATCGTCTAAGCCTGCTAAAAAATCATGAATTCGAAAAATTTCTTTCTCTTTAGCATGAGCAGCGTTTAGATCGCAAGTGCATAATCCGCAACCACATTGTTTGGACTCCATACATTCAGCAATTCCATCCCAAATCTTCTTCAAACGTCCAAAATAATCATCCACCGTAGAACCATTCTGTTTGCAGGTGGCGAGAGAGTTCCGAAGCTGTTGTAGTCGAGCCCCACTTTTGATGGAGAATCGTTTCTTGATGATATCCCATAGATCTTTGGCAATCTCCCGAGTCGAGATAGAAGGGCGGAGCTTTGGATCAATCGTTTGCTTAATCTAACCAACCAAGAGACGATTGTTAGCGATCCAATCTTCAAGATGAGGAGAACCAGCCACCGGTTTGGGAATACTACCGTCAAGAAACCCGAATTTTTTCCGAGAGCTAAGAGCCATACGGAAATTCATAGCCCATTCGTCGTAATTCAAACCGGTGAGAAGCGGTTGTGAAATCACGGCGCCTCGATCATCACTAGACGCAAGGTCATAAGGCGAGATTGTCTTGTACTTAGCAGTAGCAACGATTGACATCGTGAAGCACGACCGAGAGGTCTAAATCACAAAAGAAGAGGCTCCGTTTTGCGATTGAAAAACAGAGAAGAAGATGAACAAAGAGAGCAAAGCTTGTTGGAGAAGCAAGCGGCGCTAAAAAAATTTAGGTCTTTTAGATCTTAAGCTAAAACTTAACTTGTATTACTCGGGTGTTTAACATATACGAGAAAAGATAAACCTAAATCTAGTAAAGGAATATTTACAAAATATGTAATAGGATAGAGAGAGAGAGAGAGAGAGAGAGAGAGAGAGAGAAAGAGGAAAGCACAATTTTACCTCTGGTTGAATCTCGAGTAGATGATTGAGTTTCAGACAATCACCTTATACAAATAGGTATTCTATATTGTAAATTGTATAGTTTCCTTTTTACATTAGGACTTAAATAAATATACATAATAGGTCTACTAGCTTAGAGTTGTATAATTATCAGGGCACGAAACAACAATTCCTTAATGATTTCACTTGATCATCATCCCTGGTTTTTTTTAATCTTTTTTTTGGATTCTCACTTTGACCTAGAGAACAAGTCTTGTCTCTCCACTTGTTCCTCTTGACATCTGGTTTTCAGATCATCGTTGCTGGCCTCTGTTTTCATTCACGAAAATACATTTTTGATCTTCATCTCTGTTTTTTTTTTTCCTCTTCCCCCATTCTCTCTCTTTAACCTAGAACAAGTCTTCTATTTCCACTAGTTTCTCCTGACATCTGGTGAATCAAACAAAACATTGAACTCGTCTAGTATCTCATTTCGTAAAAGTCTACAGATGAGAATAATTTTAGATATTTTCCGCCATGAAGGCAAGAAAGAGCCAATAGGAAGCTGCACTTTTCCTTGGAGGTATCCGCATACACACACAAAGAAAAAAAAAAAGACCAAGAAAAGCTCAGTTGGGCCTGAATTTCGTTCTTGGGCTTCTTACCACAGTATTTTCTTCTCCTTTATGTTCTGACCCAATTAGAGAACACCTGAATCCAAAGCATCAAACAGAGACCTCTGTCACTCTGCTGTGGTATATGATTGGGTTTCCCCCACAAAATTTAGCACTCATCTGTTCTTAGAATTTGCTAAACCTCATATAAATAGAAGAGTATGAATTATTATTATTATTTTTTTTTTTTTAATAAGAAGAGTATGAATTGTCTAGGTATATATATTTTTTTCAAAAAGAAACAATCTCAATGATTAGAGAACCAAAAATCTAACTTCCATTTTCTAGTTCACTTCTTTCATTTTGTGTGGATTTCATTCATTTTCCATTCCCATAATTAGGATGGTTCAGATTGTTTATTGTGCGCTGTATAAAGTGTAAGAATCTTTCGTCTGTAAAAATTAAATAAGACTTATAACACGTTTGATTCTTCAACACTGAAAATTCTTTCAAGAACATGCTTGATTAATATCCCAAAGAAAAAACAGAACAACTCGTTCATATTCAAAAGTACACTGACTCATATTATTGCTGCACAGACTGCACTCTGACCATATATCTCTTCCTACCCATGCAGCTATCATGTTACACTATTCCAAAACACTACGCTAAACCTAAACTCATATGTGTACTTCTGAATATGATCTACGGTGAGTAGCTTCCACACTCAATCTAAGCTTCCGCAGAAGTCCCAGATGGAAGGGAAACCTAGATCGTCCTCGAAATCATAGCTTTCGAAGTTGCTGGAGTCGAACTCCATAGCCGAGGTTTCACTTCTTGGCATCTCAATCAGCGTGTCCCAGCTTAGACTCTGAGCTGTGAAAGGACTTCCAGTCTCTTCTTGCTCGTTCCAGGGCGGAGTGGAGTGACACTCGGCTACTTCACTTGCTTCTGCTTGACTCTTATCCTTCAAGATTCCCATCTGCTGAAGAAACTCGTTCAGGTCGATCTCTGGTTTCTTCTGATCATCATCATCACCACCTTCCAACATCTTGTCTGTTGCCCCCTTGCTGGTCTTTTCATCAACAAGGCTAATATTAGTTTTCGATTCTGTGGAGGAAGAGCTAGATGAATTGGATTGAGACAGGAGTCCGTTTTTCTTGAGCTCCTCTAGTCTTTGCTGGATAATGTGAACACTAGGCTGAGCATTCACATTAAGCATACCACGAGAAGGAAACATAGAGATGAACTTCCTCGAAGGCACCCATTTAAACCTCTGAGTGTTGCTCACAGGAGGTACAGTTTTCCGCTGAAGATGAGGTAAGTTGAGATAGGCGTCGTGACCGTATAGCTTTAGCGCGGCTTCATCGTAAGCCATGGCCGCTTCTTCAGCAGTAGCAAAAGAGCCAAGCCAGAGCCTTGCCCTCTTCTTGGGCTCTCTGATCTCGGCCACCCATTTGCCCCACGTCCTTTGCCTGACTCCGCGGTAACGACAAAGAGCGTTTTGTGGACCGCCTTTACCACGAGCAGGACCCTTCTTCCATTGTTTCATTGGGGATGATTTCTCCATTTGTGCTGAGAGTGAAGAAAGAAAGAAAGAAGAGGGATGTGATAATGGAGCTTAGAAAGAATGAGTGTTTAAATATTGTCACGGTTCCCTTCACTTCCCAAAGAATTGCTTTTTTTCACCCGCGCATGTGACCGTTGCTTTCTCATCATCTGTTATTTTCAGGAAATCAAAATGTCTTTTTTCTTCTTTTTTTTTTTTTTGTTTGGTCGGGAAATAGTCTTGTAACCATTTGATCTCAAAGTTGAAGAAAAAAAAATAACCATTTGATCTCAACTTCATATTTATCTAATTCTACCTATGATAAAATAAATAAATCCCTAGCAAGTAGATGTCCCCTACATCTCAAACAGTCATAATGCCAATCTTATTATCCACTTTCGATGCTAGGCAGTTTTAGAAGTCCGGTTTTGGGTAGAAAATCACCACAATTATGAATAAATAATTATTTTAACTACTATTTTAATTAATTTAATATATTTTCAATTTATCTTTTAATGAAAAAGTAAACTTTAATTTATTCCGTTCAGTTACATTACACTAAAATGTTCAATCATATTTGTTTGGTATGAAATAATATAATGATCCCATGTTAAACAGATTTTGATTTGTTATTGGCTCGGATTCTATTCAATAGATTTAATAGAATAACCATTTAAATAAATTTTGATTTGCTCAGTTCGTTGCATTAATTCAATTTTGTTTGGTATGAAAGCATGATATTAGTCAAATCGTTAAAAGAAAAATGATTTGGGTTTTGGTTCGGATTTAGTTAGGTCATATGCTTAGGTAGATCTAATATGTAGGTTGTGTGATTGGTTAAAAAACTTATTTACTTTAGAAATAATAGCTGTAAAAAAATATGAGTGTGACTTTGTTGTTTTAAGTTATGATCATGACTTTAAAAAAAAACAAAAGTTTCAAATTCTGACTTTTAAAAAAGCACCTAAACATGAAAGCAAAAAAAAGAAATTTTAGGCTGTGAGTGTTTTTAAATACTTTGATTGGTAAAAACTTTTTAAAAACTATAATTAATTTTAAAGTTTTTACAGTTTTAAAAGTCTAATCATCAAAGAGGACCCTAGTGAGACAAGTTAAAAGTGTGTATTTGGGTTCCCATGATTCTTTTCTTGAGACACTTTAAAGCTTTTGTGTTTTATAATCTTTTATCCTTTTGGTTGTCTTCACTAGGAGGAGGAGAATTGGAGGGACATGAGAAAAGAGAGGCAAAAGTCACGAGCCACAACACACATAAGAATCACGTGTTCGATCGTAAGATCGAAGTTTTAAGTGTTTTCGAGATTTTCAGATTTAAGCGCCGCTCACTTCATCTTTATCCCATGCTCATTCCTGATTATGTTCACATAAACACACACCACATGTGTCCCTTAAAAATCCATTTAACTATTAAAAAAGTGATTATACATAACTTAGACCAATTATTTTGTTCAAATGAAAAATCCCCACCCAAAAAAAAAAAATACAACTATTTTTATTTGATCGACTATGTGAATTTGCACCAATAATTGGTCTATGTAATCTAAGTACTTTAGTTGTAATCCAGATTCACTGTGTTGACCCATGCTAGAAACAATTTTTATTGTATCTGTTGCATATGTTACATATATAATAAGTTCGGAAAATTAGAAAGTATGCTATTTATTAAACTTGGAAATATTTTTTTGTGATTTAAGTTTTATAAATTTGGTTTCTCTCGTTGGTTAACCAAATCATTTTATTAATTTAGCAATGCATGTTGTCAACAAAAAAAACGAACTTAAAGATATTAAACGTGTCTATTCAATATATTAAAATAAAATTTTAAATATTTAAATCAGAAAATCAGAAAATAACAAACAAAACAATTTTTTTAAAAAAATAAAAACTTCCATGTTATTTAAACATAACATTTAAATAAATAATACACGTCAAAATTTAACCGACTAATTTACACGTTAGACGGATTCAACTTTACATAAAACAATTCACAAATCCATAAAAACTAAAAGTTGTTACTTCATCTTGATTCCATTTGATACACATTCGCTTTTAGTCCTGTGACAACTTTTAGCAAAATATAGATAATTCATTTAGTATGACATTTAAAAATTAAATTGATTACTTTTTGCTTAAAAGCTAGTTTTTCCATGAGAAAAATATAATCAAATTTGCTTGCTTTTGAATCGGATTGAACATCCATTACTGATGATGCAGGTCCCATATTTAGTATGGAATTTGGCCTAGGAGACTAGTGACAAAGCAAATTACTTGGTCTATGCATTTAACGTAGTATTTAGAATCCCTACAAAAAAAATTAGGCCCATCACTTGCTACATACTGTACATAAGTACTACTACATACCGACTTCTTCGTCACGTGAGCACAAAACAAAAGTGAGAAAAGCAAATATAATATTAATAATGGAGAAAAAGACATTACGAGGAGGGCGTTATACATGCCAATAGCTTAGCACAGACTTCACGTACGTCTGGAGAAGGATCTGACAAAGATGCTTTAGACAAAACTGATCTTGCTTCGAGCAATCCCTCTGATATGTTTTCCAGTATCACGTCTTCACTCGCCATGAGTGACGCCATCAGTTTTGCACCAGCCAGCTTCTCCTACACAATATCATGAGTATAATGTGACTTTCATGTGGAACGAAAACGACAATTCATAACATCGTTTCCGATGCATATGAGGATGATGATACTCGAGAGTAATGCTTTTCTGTCTACATCCATACGTTTGTTCCCATGTTAGGAATTAAGTTTGATTGTCTTCCGGTACCTTTTCGGATCCTTGCTCAAGAAATCTCAGGGCGAGTTTCAGTAGATCATATGAAAAAGGGAGAAGTGTGGACTTTAGATGGTACATGGCCGAGAATAGGACCTGGATGCAAGCTGCTCGGACCTCAGGCGCAGATACGAACTGCACCAGATTCAGCAGTTTTGTTGAAAACTAAACAACATACGAACAGAGTTAACCAAATCCGAAAAGAGAGTAACCTGACAAGAGTACCTTGAGGGAATGAACAAGAGGCGGAAGAGCTTTTCGAGCAAAAGTTTTCTTGGCAGATTCGGGGATCTTTTGACAAGCACTGATAATAACATTTGCCATGCATAGACGAAATGGAATAGGAAGGGGCTTTTCACCAATTGAGTGTTCAATATTCGGCTTGGGGATAGACGAGCAGTCACCTCTGTCTTCAATTAGACAATGGATCGTGTAATCTAGGACATAATTACTTGACGCATCAACACCTACAGATCAGGACAAAAATTTATATGCAAGTCTGGAACAGAAAAAAATGTCACCATCACCACAGACATACATACAACAACAGCAATACTAACCAGACGTGTCCTTCCCTGTTGTACGTATATTTTCTCCTTTGGGTGTTTTTGAAGATTCATGAGGTTGCAGTTCAGAACATATCATCAGTGCCAGACAATCTATGCAACCGTGTTGTACTTTAGAAACTGCACGGATAAATAGTATTCATGAAGTGAGAAATTGAAGAAAAATAACCGAAGTTGAGTAGCAAGTGTCTTACTTTCGTCCTCATCAGAAGGCCATAACAAAATCTTTTCCAGGACATTCCTGATCTTAGGTGTCACACTGTGTGAAAAAGACTCCCAGCCCCGAACCTGCCAGCAATGGAAACTTTGTAAGGTACGGATATAATTCAAACAATAACGCATCAAACAAGTGACAACAAGGATCAACACAGAGGCACATATAGAAACCGAAAGATGAAACTATTACCACAAGGGATGTGCATATAGAAAATAGGCAAGCTTTGATCTTGAGGCTGTCTTGCAACTCTGTGGCTTTTTCAAGTTGCAACAGAACAGTTGGAAATAGCACCTGTTGAATAAAAGTGCCAGCATGTTACAACTTTTGATAATGAAGAGTAAGCTAAACTGTTGTTTAAATAAAACTGAAGTCAAGCATTTAGGCTTTTTCAGATATCTAATGCAGCTTACTAAAAGAACCTATTATGACGGGTGGAAATTTCGTGTGCGCTTTGCCTTCTCATAAAGATAGCAAGAGACTATATAATCACAGTGAAGTTGAGAAGAAACTTATTAATGAGCATCTCCTCTTGATTATTTGGTTATATATACTTACCTTTGCTTCACATGACATATGTTGACTGAAGCGCATTAAATCAAAGGCTAAGGACATATTGAAACATTTACAAACGATTGTAATACCTGGGGATGGATACGTCCACATAGCTCGGCAGCAAGTTTCCGAACTTCTTCAAATTCGAACTTAGAAAATGCCCTGAATTATGAGAGTTAGATTGCTAGATATCAAATAAGAAGTTAAGTAGATGGCGTTTGATGATCATTGTGGAGTAAATAACCTTTCCAAAAGGAAAGCAGCGATGCATTGACCATCCTCAAACTTGATCTCTCGATACTCTGATAAATACCATGTGAAAAGAAAAAAGATACGGTGAATTAATTCTAAGATTGTCTCTCTGGACCATGCCGATTTATCCAAAAAAGCTATAGCGTTGAATTTAGTTGACGATAGGGGTCAAATACATACCATTCACAGAGTCTCCGCTGAGAAATTTACCATAAATTGTAGAGGAATCAATATCATCAAACACTCTATGGGGAAGCAGCCTTAATATCAGTAATGGGCAAAGGTGGTCAAATAGCGAATTCTCCAATTTAGTTTTGTCAATGAAACTCTTAGATACGAAGCTCACATCCATCCTACCATAGAAAGGACATTATTGGTGATCAATATTTTACTTTTTAAAAAAGTTTTTTTTACCATGAAAATCAGCAGATTAATGGTGAGTACATTGCTCTATTTTGAGTTGTTACAATTTTAAAAGAAATTTTACTTACTTGTTTTGCTCCTTCATATGTGATAGTACATGCAGAAGGACCATGTCCGATGCATCAGCCAAATGTTCACTGATGCAACTAAGAAACCTAACCATGATGGCATTGGATGGCTCCAAAAACATCTTGTCGAGCAAAGGTCCAATCAGTGAGCCCCAGTTTTGAACCTGAAAGAATTTTATTTCAATCAACAAGCAGAAAAATATTATAATTGCCTAATTATAGCTAGCACAAGCTTAGGTCAATCCAGTAATTCCCATGTGAAGAGTTGCGCAGCATAAAAACAATAAAATAATTAGATAGTTAAAAAGTAACAACCAGTGCCGTCAAACGTTTGTATTGAAGGTTTCAGAGTTAAAAGTTCAGTTTTGATTTTTCATCCAGTAGTGCTACAAACAGTTCGTAAATGGTGCCTATAGAAGCACTTGTGAAACTAAAAGCGATTTCATTTCAAAGATAGCAAATAATTTAGCAAGATAGTCCTTACACTTCTAGCCCACTCTGAAATCAGCTTTAGCACTCGATCACTGTCAAAAGTTGAACCTGCAACAGTACAAGAGATGATGAGCATGCAATCGCCAGAGGAAAACTTGATAGTGTCCAGTTAGTAATTCAGCATCAAACTAGCACATGATTTTTTTATCGTTCACATTTCACATTCCAATGTATTTTTTTTTTTAATCCAACTTACATTTTAATTGTTTAAATATTTTCTATACAACAATACTTTCGGATTGTGCTTATAGAAGGAAAATGTTTAAATCAAGACGGAAAACAACAAAATGAAGTATTATCACAAGTTATGTGTATAGCATGTGGTCTATGTGATAATGAGATACGAAACTGAATACCTTCCGTGGGATGTCTATTACTTTCTGAAGTATTCAAAGCTTGAGTATTACTAGAAAGAGAAAAGTGGAGATCAGAAGCAGAAAGGTCCTTTGAATTTTATGATACAATGCAAAAACAGAATAGAAAACCAAATTTCGGTAGGCTGGTCAATATCATGTATAAAGCATTTGCAAGTTTACTTTTAGAAACTTAACCTAAGAATAATGTGCGTTTCTCACTTGGGGTAAATGGGAATAAACAAACAACTATGTATACATGGGCGAAAAGGAGAAAAGGAGACAAAGCACGATACCTAAGACAGGTCAGCAACATGCATATAACATCAGAATCCTCCTTATGATGTTTAAGGACCCCAAGCAAGGCTTTGGTAGCGGATGACTGTACTTTTCCATTGGTTGAATAAATGAGTGTTACTAATTCTGGTAGCACGAAAGATGGCTCTGAAAAGTGAAAAAAAAAAAAAATGCAGTTGATGGCTTGTTTCTATGGGAAAGCCGAAAATAAATGTTATCATATGAAATATAGCTGCTATCGAGATATGAAATAACAAGTCTTGGACGCCAGAAACTTTGGATTTTTATAAAATTTCCTCATCTGAATAATATATATTAACAGAAAACTTTCTTTTAAAAAAACACTGATTTATTTTCAGCAAGCTATTTGAAATTCATCTTTTGAAATGAAGACAGACCAGATCTAGAGGTTATAGAAGGCATAAAGATTGCCAATACCAGAAATTGATAACGGCCACAAATAAAAGCCTTCCAAAAGAATTGTGTACGAAGGGAAAAGAAGACCAACCAATTGACTTCAGCAACTCCGAAGTTTGTTTACGGATATAAGTTTCCTCGTCTCCAAGGCACTTTAACAAGCAGTCCGCAATCTCTTTCCTGAAATAAGTGCAGAAAATGAGTTCTGACTTCTGAGGGTATGAGAACGCAAATTATAAGTCAAGGAACTAAAGAAGATGCAGAAAAGATAGAAAGAGAAAATTGAGACGAAAAACATAAATGATTGTATACCAGGGCATATGAGAAGGAAATGAATCTGTTGACATAAGGATTACTTCTGATATCACATCCATAGAATTCAGCCTCTGCGCAGTAGTTCCAGTAACAAGGCGTTGTAGAACTTCACTGAGACAGTTATTATCTGCATTTCTGGTGAATGTTTCTTTAAGTCAGAAGACAAACTAGGAACCGTGACTGGCAACTAGAAAGCTACTTTTATGATTTAGCATTAACAGGGAAGCAAGAATAGACATACTTAGAACAATAATCTGCCAGGAGGACACCAACAGCTTTGGCCGCGCCATCCCTCTCATCAAGAAGGTGAAGCAACGATGGTATCACAACGTCCATGCACATTGTATCAGAGAAGCTGTCTCCGGACTGAGATTGTAGTTTAAAGATAACTGCTTTAAATATAGCAACAACGCCTTCTGATATCTCTTCGTTGTTGCTGCGAAGCTTCAAAGGCAAAAGAAGAATGTAAGTACTGAGATGATCACATGGGTATATACATATATATATATTATCCTTCACGATTAATTTTATTAGGATGTGTTATAATCACAGCAGCAATGAAGCAGAACCAAAATTATGAGCTTCATAATGAGTAGGAGTCAGAAAAGCCTATATAAGAATAAAATTATAGCATTACTATCAGAACAGCCTATACAACTGTTAGAGAAATTTCTGTAAAGTGTGTCATCACTCGCTATTCAATAAAAAATGGGAAAGATACCTGATGTAAAAGACAAGGCACAAGCTTCGTTCCATACTCTGATAGTATGCTCTCAAATTTCTTTCCCTCAAAGCGGCCCAACAAAAGGCATAAACAATTGAGGAAAAACTTCTGTGTCTCTATACCACCAGTCTTGGTGTCAGCACATCCCTGAGGATAACTTTCTGAATAATACTGCACCATTTTTATTATTATTAGCTTCCTAATGACCCAATCAATTTGGAAAACACTAATAAGAGCGAGAGCAGAAAGCTAGAGAAGCATTAAAATCAGTACCGCATCATTTTTAATGCTATTAGCTTCTTACAAATCCAATCAAATTGGACAACATTAACCAGAAGTAAGACAGAAAGCTAGTAAAGCTGCCCTTTTACCAATATAGCATCTACAACTTCTCTCTGTGTAGCTTATATAGATTTCCCGGGTGAATTAAAAGACCCCGGCGCCAATTATCTCACTCATATTAGCATATAGCATGCAAACACATTCCGTTAAATTTCAAGCAGGCTCTACGATATGTTATTTCTGTCTTCTTAACAAAAGAATTAAAAACTGTAGATGGTAATGACATTAAAATCCCATAGGTCGTATAATGTTACAGTATGATATAACTTATCCCTATCACAAAATTTTGAAACCAAAAAGCTTGTCGATAATGTCTAACCTTAATACCAGACAAATATTGCTCCAACAATTCCTTGCTAATCTTTGAGAACTTTTGATCTTCCATGTGGAGCAGGACACTGTAATGCTTCCAACAAGAAGAGAGCAGTAGAGCTCCACCCGTAGATAGCTCCGTGCCTGGATTCCAGATATGAGACAAAAAAAAAACATTAAAAGCAAGAATCAGAAACAGAGACGGAAAAGAACAAGGACAAGCGGCATTAGTCAGAGACCTGCCTCCTTTTTAGAGCCACCATGATGCTCTTTTAACTCCTCTAACCATTTCAGCACTTTATTTAACCCATTAGCATGCAGTAGTCGACTTTTTCTGTTCCACTGGAAAGAAATTTTAGTCAACAGTATTACTCGAATCATATAATGGACAACTTCCTCACTTCGAAATGTAAAACACAGATCAAGCATATTTAATGGATAAGTGAACATACAGCAAAGAGACACTCTACAAGGCGCGTCAGCTCCACCAGGTGGTTCCAAAGTATAGAATTTGTCTCACTGTTTGAGTCTTCAGGTTGAGAAACATGCCTTTTTTTCTTCTCACTAGCATTAGGTATTAAAGCAACTGGTTGATGAGCCCCCGTAATGACTGATGGCTTCGGCCTATTAACCAGAGTATCATCCCTCTTTGCTAAGGCTCCAGTAATTGACAGCAAGCAATCGGCAGCAGAAACAGAAAGACGAGATGGCACCTCATATCCATCCTGCAAAATGCTAAACAAAATAACAGCTCAGAAACTAGCTGGAGATGACTATGTACACGAGTGAAGAACGAAGAAACTTGCTCCATATGAACATACTAATTTGAGTCATTTATATCCACTGACCAAAAAAAAAAAAAAAAGTCTTATATACCTTCCGTTTCGTACAATCATCAACAAGTGAGGCACACAAGATGAAACAATCTCCACAAACATAGAATGTTTCTCTCTAATTCCTGTCAACAAAGAAAATTATACTAAGTACATAACGATACATCAAGTGAGCTCAGAGTAAGATGAGCCTTTTCTTTCCCCAAAGAAGATAACTGGTATTGAATACACAAAGTAACAATGATGATTGTAATGCTCACCATTCCAAAAACCTTGATCCCCAATATTTTCTACAAGACTTCGAATAAGCAAACACCACCCAAGCGCTAAAAACCTGTCCTCGTTCCTCGAAATGATTTCCGAAAGATTTCTCGAAACGTCTTGAAAGAGAACTTCGTCTTTGAATAGCCAATTGAGAAGTATCATAGCTGGGTTACCCTTCTTAGCATCCTTGAACCTTAATGTCTAAACAAAAACAAAAGTATAGAAACCAACCCGTAAGAACAGACAAGATAAAAAACGGGACATTCCAACAATCAAGCAGGGTTTAAGAATATACATGTTCGATGATGGGTACAAGGACTTCATCCGTCGCTTCGTCTCTCTCAGAAGCGTCTCTAACGCACTTTTGAAAAAACCAGAGTGCCTCATCGACGGAGCCTAACGCAGCCATCGAAAACAGACAGGTTACAAAAATCCGACAGATAAGAAGCAAACATGTGCAAACATATATAGACACTTGCAAACACTTTACCTGATGAACCCTTTTGAGAATCAGGAGAGAGACGAGAAATAGACTCCCGTAGCTTTTTAGGGCGAGCAGAGAGAAGCGAACTCATGAAACTACCAACAGTGACGGAAACCAGAGATTCTGGTTCTGATCTTCGAATTAGCTCCTCTTCCAATCGCTCCATCTCACTCCAACTCAGCTAGTGAATAATCGGCAATTCCGATTGCAATTACCCGGAGACGACGAATAATGAGAAGAAAAAAAAAGAGCTTTGCATTTCCCGCTGCAAGATAAAACGCCGTCGTAAGTAAGACTTGCCAGATAAACGGTGTCGTTTTATCCGTTACAAGGTGAACGACGGGAAGAAAACTGCTAACGGCGTCGTTTAAGCAACCTAGGGCTATGACGGAGTCTTGAGTCTCCTCCGGTCTACGTGGATAATAGTCATTGGTTTCACTTACTGTTCGTCATAAAGTTGTAAGAAGACCTGAGAGACTCTCTCGCTTCAGTCTATTCGCCGCCGCCGCCTCCTCCTCCTCAGGTAGGTTGTGAAATGGCCACCGTTACATCCAATGCGCCGCCCAAATCCTTCTCCTTCTCCGTTTCCAATCCACTGAAATCACTAATCCCCAAATCTCCTACATCTCTCTGCTTTCCACCCCGCAAGAATCATCAGCGTCTAAGGTTATCGGTAAATGCCTCCGTCTCTGCACCGCCTTCAATCGAAACCACAAATGCACCTTCGCCGGATTACAGAGTCGAGATTCTCTCCGAATCATTACCTTTTATCCAGAAATTCCGAGGGAAAACCATAGTCGTCAAATACGGCGGCGCAGCCATGACTTCGCCGGAACTCAAAGCCTCTGTCGTCAGCGATCTCGTTCTGCTCGCGTGCGTCGGTCTTCGTCCGATCCTCGTTCACGGTGGAGGTCCCGATATCAACCGTTACCTGAAACAGCTCAACATCACAGCTGAGTTCCGCGACGGGCTTCGCGTCACCGACGCCACAACGATGGAGATCGTCTCCATGGTTCTAGTCGGAAAAGTCAATAAGAATCTCGTGTCTCTTATTAACGCAGCCGGAGCTACCGCCGTGGGGCTATCGGGACACGACGGTCGTCTTCTCACCGCACGACCTGTCCCCAATTCGGCTCAGCTAGGTTTCGTCGGTGAGGTTGCAAGAGTAGATCCAAACGTGTTGCGTCCGCTCGTCGATTACGGTTACATTCCAGTGATTGCCTCAGTCGCCGCCGATGAAGCAGGACAGGCTTACAACATCAATGCTGATACAGTGGCGGGAGAGCTCGCGGCGGCGCTCGGAGCAGAGAAGCTGATTCTGCTGACTGATGTGGCTGGAATCTTGGAGAACAAAGAGGATCCGAGTAGCTTGGTGAAGGAGATTGACATAAAAGGAGTGAAGAAGATGATTGAAGATGGAAAAGTAGCTGGTGGGATGATTCCAAAGGTTAGGTGTTGTATAAGGTCTCTTGCTCAAGGAGTTAAGACGGCGAGTATCATTGATGGAAGGAGACAGCATTCTCTGCTTCATGAGATTATGTCTGATGAAGGAGCTGGAACTATGATTACTGGATAGTTTTTGCTAGAGCTGTGTGATCGATCATCAATATCAAAGTTCAGTTTTTTTTTTGTATTTGAGAATGCCAATGTTTGCTCATTAAGATGTCAAATCTGTGCCATAAACTTACGATCGTTTCTTATCAGTCTTAAAAAGACAAGTTTTTTGTTGGGTTTTGCATTTGCAAGTTTGTTGTCTCCGGTTTCAATGATTATCCTTGGTCTCGAAAAGTTTGGCAACTGCATCACAACTTGAAAGCCACTGCCCGATCTCGCCTTTTCCATGAGGCATTTCTATAAACTACTGCACCGTGCAAGTCAGCAGGAAACCGGCGATCAAAGGTCACTTGAGCCCTGAGTCACTCGTGTGATAGATTCATTACTTGGTCCACAGAGATTCTGAGCTTGCCTTACACTAACAGAATCAAAAGAAGGCACCACAGGGCCAAGAATTTAGCTGTTCTTTCCACTTTCTACTGCTTTCGTATTCAGCTCAGCGGAAGGGTTTCTCGCTTAGTTAAGTCTGAATTTCGTTCTTGGGCTTTGTTTTAGCCCAGTATGTTCTTCTCATCAGTGGTCTGACCCAATCTGGGAACAGCTGAATCCAAAGCGTCGTCTTACCGAGAACTCTGTCACTCTGCTGTGGTGTGATTGGGGGGTTGGCCCCAGAAAGATACTTAAACTGCGTGTGAGAGCCACGCGCGTCTATTTGGTATTACAGTTTACAGAGTGCCACTTGACAAGTGTGTGGTGGTGCAGGACATGAGAGAGAGAGAGCTGGACCATGCCCATGCGTCTTCTTCTTCAAGCAAAGTAACACTCTGGTAGGATTACAACGAACCTTCCTTCAATTACACTGTCACCGACTTTTGGACCCACGAATCTATGCAAGTTGCAATCTTTCGAGGACCCATTTAATTCCAAAGTCCCACTACAAGTTGCTCTCTCTTTTTTTAATAGCTTTTTGTCTTCTTCTTCTTCTCTTATTGAGATGCTTTGCTCTTATTTCATTGGCTCATTTTCAACTGTAAACTGGCACTAACTGTCATCCTTTTGTCAAAAGAAAATCTCGAGTCATGTACGAATACTAAACACTCTTGTGTGGGATCAAAATCTTTCATATCCCCAAATTCTCGAAATTGATTTCTCTGTCTGTCCTATTCGAGTTGGGGAATCTCAAGAAAAACCATTGCAGCGATTTCAACCTTTTTGATACTTTTTATGTCCTAATAATACCAAAAGAATAGATTCTTTCGAGATTTTAGATTAAACAACAAAATTTCAGTAAAAGGAACAAAAAAATCTTATTCCATCATCTCTCAAAAGAGATCATGTCTTTTTTTTTTTAATCATCATAATCATAATAACCATAATCATCATCATCATCAGTGCCTATCTAGTGAACGCATAACACTACCTTTCAACCGCAAAAAAAGCCCCAAGTCTTTTCAGTCAAAACAACAAAGAGCAATGTTCATCGTCATCATCATCTAAAATGTTTCCCTCTTTAGCTTTCAGCGGAGAAAGGATAAAAACTCTTTGTTAACTGGACTTAACTGTGTCCAGAACGATCCCTCTTGTTCTTCCCGGTGCTCCCCCGTTAATTGAAGATAAATCCAACACGATCCTGCTCACCAAAAGACGCTTCATTAGAAAATTATATAGAGAGATCATCTGGATAGGGAAAAAACGAGAACATTAATCAGTTTGAATCCTGTTACATGTTGTTCTTGGTTGCTTCACCCGTTTCTTGAATCAAAATCTGATCTTCCATCTTTGTTACTGTGTGCTCCTTTGGAAGATTGATCCCTTCTACTGCTTTAATCAATCAATCACAAAAAAAAAACAATTAAGCTTACTTTCCTACCGAATTAGTATACATTGTGTGTCTACTCTTCGGTTATGGTTTTATTACCTTCTACGCCATTCACAGGAGCGTCATCGTTTATCCCCAATAGATTCTGAAACAGAGAGCCATTGTTGTTTATCATCGAAGTGGTTTAAGATGAGGTTTTTCATAACAAAAGGAGCCTTAAGTCACCTTAAGGTTCTTGTAGCATTCCTCCAGGTTGTCATTATACAGAATATGACCAAAAATTCCTGAGGATTTCCCTGCTTTGATTTCTGCTTCAGCGTTTCTAAGCCGCTTCTGGATCTGCTCCTCTGTCTCGGTTCCTCTGTTTTTTTTCAGCATTTGAAACTTGAGGATAATCTCCTTGAACTTTACAATGAAAGATCTCAAGTAACAACAACTCATATGGTAAAAGTCTGATGTTTACCGAGCACGAAGCCGATCTTCAAGTTCCTTCATTGAAGGAGGACATACGAATACGAAAATGGCATCAAGAGAGCTCGCCTTCACAGACCTCGCTCCTTGAACATCAATGTCAAGAATGCATCTCTATACACAAAAAAGAATTTGATCACTTTAAAGATCAACAGCATGAAAGAGATGACACAAAAGATGATCTTTTATCTTTTTATTACCTTTCCTGAATCTGTTACAACCTCAACGGATTCAATGCTGGTTCCGTACAGATTACCATGAACAGAAGCAAACTCAAGAAACTTCCCGTCCTTGATTTCTTTCTCCATAACAGTTTTATCAGTGAAATGGTAATGAACACTGTTCTTCTCCATACACCTCGGAGATCGAGTTGTGTGGCTCACAGAGAACCCAAACATTGACGGAAACTCTTTCATAAGCATCGCTATTAGCGTTCCTTTTCCAACTCCAGAAGGACCACTTATAACAATAGGCTTCTCTGCATTTCCTCTCACTCCTTTACTCCAAGCAACAACCTCTTTTCCTAACAATTTCCTTTGTTCCCGGACAAAAGGACTATCCACCTACAACATATCAACATGTTTCAAACATATGAGAATAAGAACCCCAATAAATTATATGATAGCAACATTGATATCTCCAAATACTAACCTCGAGGAACCATATAGAGTCATCAGAAGCTGAACCTTTTTTTATAACCAAAATCCGGCCTTGTTTAAGAACAATGGCAGAGTAACCCTTGCAGGGTTTAGGGCCTGTTCCAAGAACAGTAGGGCTCGACCTGAAAAAACACAGACCCAAATTGACTTCAAATCCTTAAGATTCCACACTAATGGAAAAAACTAATAGATCAAAAGTATCATCAATGAACACACACCACTTGTTAGTGATTTTGTCATGAATCTGAACTCCAAGGAACAATGGGTTCCCTTCATGATTTCCACCAATCACGTACTGCAAAAGATAAACCTCAAGATCAATCCAAGGTCGAAGAATCAGGAACAGTTTCACATTCTAAAACATCAAATCGAGAAGCTTACGGATCGGTCCCCAATTTGGACTGATGTATCTCTGTTTTTAGGTTCGGATTTTACACCAAACCCATTGGTGTGCCCATTCTCCAGATGATCCACAAAGAAAGCTGGTGCTTCTCCCTATTAACAGGAAATCAAAATTATCCCAAACAAAAAAAAAAGACAAATGTGAGAAAACAGTGAAAAAAGAAGAGCAACGAAGTGAATCGCGCCAAAAGAAGCTCACCATAGAGGTTTTCTATGCTTCCAAGAAAGACAACTCAGCCTGAGCAATGGCACAAGCACAAAACAAGAGATCAAAACAAACGAGCGACCAAATAACTTTTCTCTAAATATCAAATTAAAAAGGTTAAGACATTTTCGTGTTTTCTGCATAAACAGTCAAAACCCCAAATGCAGATTCATCACAATAAAACACAAAACTTTGAAAACGTAAACGCAGATCTCAGCATAAAGCAATGGAAGAAATTAACGATCTATAAAACAAAATAAATCAAACCCAGAAGAAAAAAACATTTTTTCCTACCTCGAATATGAACACCGGAAAACGCTGAGAAAAGACGAACGCTTTTGGATCGAATTGGCTTAAGAAGACGAGAGGATGTGTATTTATATATGCAAATTATGAAAAAAAAAAAAAAGGGAGAGACGAGAGAATTGAGAAACAAGTTTTGGGTGCTTTTCTCAACAACAAGATTCAGTTTTTAGGCAATCGATATCTCTCTGGAATTTTCTCGTTCGGCTACGCGAAGAATATATATATGTATATGTATATGTGCATCGTCGACGAGTCCCAAGACAACTTGGAGACAAGCGGCCGTGACGGTGTGAGGAAAGCTACCTCTAGGAAATCTCGGACGCCCTTCTTTATAATAGACAACTAAAAATAAATTATTGGATTATTTTAATAAATAATCAAAGTTTTGATTTTGATTTTTTTTTTAAAAGTTTAGTGAAGACAAGAAGGAAAAAAATGTTAAATTGGTTTTTCTCACGGCTTATAATTGTTTTGTATAGATGATATTAACAAACAATGAAAAAAACGTGAAATTGTCTTCCTTTATTTTTATTTAACTAAAATTAAAATATCAAACTCTTTAGTCAATTTTGCTTAGTTATTTTATTTTATTTAACCAATAATCTTAAATTTTATAAAGTAACTTCAAAAATAAAAAATGTTAATATTGAACCAATGACACAGGCACACAGCATAATCCAATCTAATACTTTCTTTTAAAATATGTAGTATAAAAAAAACAACTTCATATTTTATGATACTCATTAAGTTTTAGGTTTTAGGTTTTGTACACGTATACAAAAACCTTTTTCTTGAAGTTATTACAAACAAAAAAACACTCTAAGAAAAACTTTTTACAAAATCTAAATACCATTATTCTATAATCAAATATTAGTTGGTTTATTTATTTTAACTCTGACTGATAGGGAAAAAAAAGTATGGAATATTATTACACAAATTTTGCAAAGGAAATAACACATAATTTTATGAAACAATTTAGTAACACATCTGTTATTGAGATACGGAGAGTATTTAATAGTATCCTAAAATCTGTGTCAACTATATACTATACGTATTGGTTGAAATAAAGTTGAGATTTAAGTGGTGCTGACTTCACGGAAAGACAACAACTTTTTCTCTTTTCATTAAAAAAAAAATCCGTTTTTTTATAATTCATTGAGGTTTGGATCTCCATAACCGGTCCATTGCATTAGACCACGGCCCAGCCCATTGGATCATAGGCGGCTACATATTCCTAAGTTCATTATGATTAGTAGATGTTTTTCTTTTTCTTGTAGAAATAGGAAAAGTACTATTTTCTTTTCTATCCTTTATGTAATTACTATATAAAAAGACATTTGGTCCTCATAATAATACAACACAAATCATTCGATTCATAACACGTTATCAGCACGAGCTTGCTCTGGAGAAATCCTAGCCGCCGAGCACTAACCCTAAAGTCCGACGCCGTCCACCGCAGCCATCCGCAGCCGTTCGACGCCGACCAAGCCGCGCGATCCGATCCGAAGTTTTTCCGAGGTCTTTAGCTCCCGGTTCTTTTCCAGTCAACCCAAAAGAAGGATCAAAGGTATAATCAAAACCCTAAAACTCAAGAACACCATAAAATCGAAATCGGACCTAATGTATATCAAACCCTAAAAACCGATTTTGATTGTTCCACTTGTTTGATCTCTTAAGAACCTAAAATCGAATTGAACCTAAGAAAAGATAAAACCCTAAAATCGGATTTGCTTGTAAATTGATTGATTGATTGTTTGGCCTAAATCGAACTTGAACTTTTGCATGATAATATCAAACCCTAAAATCCTATTTGTTTGAAATCGCATGGTTGCTTGAAAACCCTAATCTATAATCGCATGCTTTAATTAAAATCAAATTTGGTTGTTTGATCTATTGCTTGGCCAAATCCTAATTGAACTAGGAATTGCATGATAAAAATCGGACCATTAAAATTTTGTTGGCCAAAACCGAAAATCATAGATATTCCTTGTTAGGATTGAATTTGGAAAATTTCCTTTTTGTTTGACCACATAGAAATCGCAAATTGGAAATTGCCTTATTTGAATTTGGAAAATTTCCTGTTTACTTTTATCACCTAGAATTACATGTTAGGATTAAAATTGGAAACTTGCTTGAATTAAAATCGCATGATATGTGCATAAAATAAAAGCGGTTGAAAGAAACCCTAAAAATCCTAAGAGAAAAACCGATGCTTGATCTCAGATGGCGAAAGTCAATAATTTGGACTTCGCAGCCCTTAATCTCTCAGGAGATAATTACTTGCAATGGGCTTTAGATGCAAAGATCATGCTGAAATCAAAAGGGCTCGGTGAATGCATTAATGATGCAAATAACGAATCCGAGAGAAATAGGTATAAGGCGATTTTAATCATACGCCACCATCTCGTTGAGAGTCTCAAAGATCAATACTTGACGCTTGAGGATCCTCTTGATCTCTGGAAGGAGTTAAAGGCGAGATATGATCATCAGAAGATGGTTATACTGCCTAAGGCCAAATATGATTGGCTTAACTTAAGGCTCCTGGACTTTAAGTCCGTGGATGAATACAACTCGGCCCTATTTAAGATAGTTTCAAAATTGAAGCTATGTGGCGAGATTGTGACAGAGAAGGATATGCTTGAAAAGACCTTCTCGACCTTCCACTCAAGCAACGTGTTGCTACAGCAACAGTATCGTGAGAAAGGTTTCACGACCTATGCAAGTTTGATCTCTTGTTTATTGCTTGCGGAGCAGAACAATGAATTGCTGATGAGAAACAGCGAGATGAGACCTCCTGGATCAACCCCACTTCCTGAAGCCCATGTGGCCGAGGACACTAAGATGGAAACCGAGGCAAACCATGTCCAGAGATACCAAAAGTTTAATGGCCGTGGACATGGAAAGAGACAAGGGCGTGGTCGCTACCACCCATATGGTCGATGGAATGGTCGCGGATCTGATTTTAACCGCGGTCAAGGACGTGGCCGAGGGCGTGGCCACGGGAACCAAACCGGACATCAGTCCGGCCCGACCAAGTCTGTTTGCCATCGATGTGGGATGGACAATCATTGGGCCAAGACATGTAGGACTCCCAAACACCTTGTGGAACTTTATCAAGAGAGTGTTAAAGGGAAGAATCCAGAAGCCCACATGATCCAGCATGATAAGGAAGGCAACATGGATGAATTCGTGGTGGATAGTGGGTCAAGCCACACGATTTTAAAGGACAAGAGATATTTCATAAATCTTACATTGAAAAAGGCCAATATAAGTACTATAGCAGGCATGGCCGGCCTAATAGAAGGCTACGGCCAGGCCAATGTCCTATTGCCTAAGGGGACGCATCTAGAGATTGCGGATGCATTGTTTTCCCCCAGCTCAAAGAGAAGCCTATTGAGCTTTAAAGACATTCGAATGAATGGTCTTCATGTTGAAACAATGGGCGAAGGAAACCTAGAGTTCCTCCAAATAATTGAAATCGTCCAAGGCCAAAAGAAAGTCCTAGAGACTATACCTGCTATAGCTACCGGCTTATATTGCACTAAGGTCAATATGATTGAGGCCAATGCCACCGCAAACCAAGAGTTTACGGATAGGTTCAACCTATGGCACGACCGGCTGGGACATCCCGGGTCGAATATGATGCGAAAATTGATAGCCAATACTTATGGGCACGCCTTGAAAGAAAGGAGAGTAATCCCAAAGAATCTTACTTGTGCCTCATGTTCACAAGGGAAACTCATTGTAAGGCCATCACCAGTGAAAGTGACTAAGGAAACAATAAATTTCCTGGAAAGAATTCAAGGAGACATATGCGGACCAATACACCCACCTTGTGGGACATTCCGATATTTTATGGTCCTCATTGACGCATCTACAAGATGGTCACATGTATGCTTATTGTCATCACGGAATATGGCATTTGCAAGACTCCTTGCTCAGATAATACGCCTAAAGGCTCACTTTCCAGACTTTCCTTTAAAGACCATACGAATGGATAATGCTGGTGAGTTTACTTCCCAAGCGTTTAATGACTATTGTATGTCCATGGGGGTAAGTGTTGAATACTCCGTGGCACATGTACATACACAAAACGGCTTGGCCGAGTCATTTATAAAACGCATACAGTTGATTGCTAGACCATTACTCATGAGGTCAAAGCTTCCTGTATCCGCTTGGGGACATGCTGTCTTACACGCTGCCGAACTAATTCGCATCAGGCCATCTAGTGACCATAAATATTCCCCATCCCAATTATTATCGGGACAAGAGCCAGACATTTCCCATCTTAAGATATTCGGTTGCTCAGTTTATGTGCCGATTGCACCACCACAGAGGACTAAGATGGGACCTCAAAGGAGGATGGGGATATATGTTGGATATGATTCACCCACGATCATAAAGTACCTTGAGCCGACCACCGGAGATTTATTTAAGGCCAGGTACGCGGATTGTCATTTTGACGAATCCGTTTTTCCAACATTAGGTGATGGAAACCGGCTGGTAAAAGAAATTGCATGGAATCAAACATCCTTAAAATGGCAAGATCCCCGGACTCGTGAAAGTGATTTAGAGGTCCAAAAGATAATACATTTGCAAAAGCTAGCTATACAATTGCCAGATTCCTTTGCAGACCCAAAGAGGGTAACGAAATCATATATACCAGCCGTGAATGCACCAATTCGTATTGATGTCCAAGAAGGACCGAGTCAAGCGGCTACTGAGTCTAAACCACGATTGAAACGTGGAAGACCAATTGGTTCCAAAGATAAGACTCCTCGGAAATTAAAGAAAGGTGCTGAAATTCAGACCGAGGAGATAGTGGACGTTCCAGACATAAATGAACCTAAGGTGCCGGAAAATGTTGCTTGGGACGCCAAGCTTCATGGGCCTGAAGTTCCTGATAACAAAGAGATCGCGATCAATTATGTCTCGTCTGGAATCCAATGGAACAGAAAGAATGTCGACATTGATGAAATATTTGCATGCAATGTAGCACTTGAGCTCATGAATGAGGATCTAGAACCCACGTCCATTTTAGAGTGCACTCGTCGATTAGACTGGAATAAATGGAAAGAAGCTATAAACGTGGAGTTAAACTCTTTAAGGAAGAGAGAGGTTTTTGGTCCCATAATTCGGACACCTCGTGATGTTATACCAGTTGGACATAAATGGGTCTTTGTGAGGAAGAGAAACGAACAAGGTGAAATCGTTAGACACAAAGCACGGCTTGTGGCACAAGGATTCTCACAAAGGCCAGGAATCGATTATGAGGAGACATACTCCCCTGTGGTGGATGCAACGACTTTTAGATTCCTGATAAGTCTGGCCATAAGAGAGAAATTGGATTTGCGGTTAATGGATGTTGTAACCGCATACTTATATGGTCCACTGGATAACGAAATTTATATGAAAGTCCCAGAGGGAATAGAGCTGAAAGATAAAAGAAGTTCTCGAGACCAGCATTGTATTAAGCTGAATAAATCGCTCTATGGATTAAAACAATCAGGTCGCATGTGGTATAATAGACTAAGCGAGTACTTAGTGAAAGAGGGCTATAAAAACGATCCCATAAGTCCATGCATATTTATAAAGAAATTTGACAAGGGATTCGTAATCATCGCGGTGTATGTAGACGACCTGAACATCCTAGGAACCTCTGAGGAAATATCCCAAACGGTTGAATACCTAAAGAAGGAATTCGAAATGAAAGACTTAGGAAAGACTAAGTTCTGTTTGGGAATACAACTTGAGTACGTCAATAATGGAATCCTTGTGCATCAAATGGCATATACAGAAAAGGTACTCAAGCGTTTTAATATGGACCAGGCTCACCCACTGAGTAGCCCAATGATGGTGAGAAGCCTTAGTCTGGACAGCGATCCATTCGGTCCAAAGAAGAAGGATGAAGAAATCCTTGGTCCCGAAGTGCCATATCTCAGTGCCATAGGAGCGTTAATGTACTTGGCTAGTCACACTAGGCCGGACATTTGCTTTGCCGTGAACCTCCTTTCAAGATTCAGTTCTTGTCCGACCCAAAGGCACTGGAATGGGATCAAACACATACTTCGTTACCTGAAAGGGACGAAAGATATGGGTCTATTTTACACTAACCTTAACAATGAAGGTTTAGTTGGTTTTGCTGATGCAGGTTACCTTTCGGATCCGCACAACGGTCGATCCCAGACGGGATATGTCTTCACTCACGATGGAACAGCCATTTCGTGGAGGTCCATGAAGCAGACACTCACGGCTACATCGTCCAATCACGCGGAAATATTGGCGATCCATGAAGCCAGCCGAGAATGTGTTTGGTTGAGGTCAATGACTCAACACATTAGACGAGATTGTGGGATGATAGAAGGGAAAGAAGAACCGACCAGCATGTACGAGGACAATGCCGCATGCATAGCTCAGTTGAAGGATGGATACCTCAAAGGAGATCGGACGAAGCACATCTTACCAAAGTTCTTTTTCACTCACGACCTACAGAAGGCCGGTGAACTCAAAGTGCTCCAAGTCCGTTCCAGCGACAACTCAGCCGACCTATTCACTAAGTCGCTTCCAACCTCCACATTGAAGAAGCTAATGCATCAGATCGGCATGCGCCGATTAAGAGACTTAGAGTGATGATCTTTTCAGGGGGAGTAATGCGTGATGTACTCTTTTTCCTCGCTAAGGTTTTGTCCCACTGAGTTTTCCTTAGAAAGGTTTTAATGAGGCAACATCCCCAAGCGTATTACTATGATCCCATCATCACAACCGGTTATGTCAATCAAGGGGGAGTGTTATAATCCATTGAGGTTTGGATCTCCATAACCGGCCCATTGCATTAGACCACGGCCCAGCCCATTGGATCATAGGCGGCCACGTATTCCTAAGTTCATTATGATTAGTAGATGTTTTCTTTTTTCTTGTAGAAATAGGAAAAGTACTATTTCCTTTTCTATCATTTATGTAATTACTATATAAAAAGACCTTTTGTCCTCATAATAATACAACACAAATCATTCGATTCATAACAGTAATTTTGATGCACTACAATAATTATGGTCGACAAATAATTATTTTTGGTTTGTCTTTAAGTCACGTGTAGTCATTATTGTGCCCTATATAGTGCTAATTTAAATGTTATCTGAAGATTTAATTTAATTTTGTGTTTAATTTAATCGTGGAAAGGAATTTTAAATTAAAATAATCGATTTGAAGACAAATTTCAACCGAGAGACTGAAACCGCACCATTTTCAAATGAAGATAAAAAACAAATAAGTATGAACAAACAAATAAGCATGAATCTTGCGTTTTAAGAGTTGGGCTTTAATTTGTTTCACCAAACAAAAAAAAAAGAGTTAGGCTAAAACCTTAAAATTTAATATAAATACATTTTAAATATAGTTTTTTTATTTAAATATAGTTTTTTATAGTTTAGACTTTAGACGACGACACGGTCACTTAGTTATCGCATCATCATAAATGACGAAGATGGTTGATACAATCATTTTCACTGTTCAAAACTTTTATAGGTTAACAAATCATGGATAATGGATATGATTTAAAGAAACTTTTTCGGAAGACACGCCAAAATCAGTAGAATTTGAAAGAGTTTCAGACGACTAAAACAAAAGGATTATAGTGAGTTAGCGTAGGAAAGAGGTTAACATTTGATTTAGTTACGTGTGAAATTGGACCAATAATGTTAGGACAAGGTCATATGGGATTGGTTAGAAACATGGTGGTTTTGTCCCCAAAAATTCAAACTTGCATTCAAACATGACATGATTTTGACCAAACCATCAATCCTCCAATTTTGAATATTGGAAAGTGGATAAGGACATCCAAAACCAAAGTTTGTCCTCATCCTTTTTTTTTTTGTATCTTATTAACATTCTCTTTTTCGATATTCCAATACTTTGTACAAAGACGAGTCTACTATGACCATTTGGGTAAAGAATATATTATCCATGATCGATCCATTAAACACCTTTACCAATCAATATATAAGCCAAGACGTGTAAAACCCATCGGCTATATGGCGTGTGTTTTGGGTCAGACTCAAGCTCTAACGGCTGCGATTTTTTTTGTTGACTAAACTACGATTTTTCTAATACAAACACCTGAAATTATTTTTGAATTGAGATTTAAATTTACTAGACAAAAAAATTGGTAATGTTTTAAATTTTATCAAGCAAAAAAAAAAAAAAAAAAAAAGACTACGAAGCCAAACTTCAAGCAGGATGCTTAATTAATTGAAAAACTAGGTTTGGCCAAAATCTTGTTATGCCTATGTTTTTGAATAAATGGACCATGTGGGAAAAAACACCAGTGCCTAGAAACCAAACTGTTTTGGATCACAAAATTCGGTTGAGTAATAAAAATAATTATATCTTGAGAAAAAGAAACAAACTAAACTAAAATAAAACGGTACTAAGTGATCCAGAAAAGAATCCATTTCTTGTTGGTTAATTACTTTTTTTTTGCTTGTAAACCAATAGATAGTGTATTAGTGTTAGATGAATGTATGAGACAACGTCGTGGACTAGGACTTGGTCTCCTTATGGATGCTAACGTTAACGTGTTTCCAACGTTGGATTCAAGCGTTTGATTTTATTTTATTGTTACGTTGACAAGTTTCTAACAATCCTAATTTTTATTGGTATCCGTCGATTTCATTCTATGATATATGTCAACCCAATAAAATAAAAAAAAACACATCGAGCCTCTCATCAAATGAACATGCTGTTTTTAATTGGGCTCTGCTGAATTTGTTTAGTAGCCCACCTCGGCCCAATTTGTTTAGTATTCCCCCTACGCCTTATAAAACAAAAATATAGTGGCTTTTGCATTTTATAGCAATATTTTTGTTACCCGAATTTTACAAATAGCATATTTTTCTCGAGTCTCTCTCTCTCCTTTGTCGCACAAACTATAATCGGTGCTTTGATTCGGCGAATCATTTCATACCGTAATAAATTGGCAACATATTTTACTTCAATAGCTCTTCTTGGATACTCCCTATTAATTAACTTTTCAGAAACATACTCCCTCTATTTTTTAAAGAAGATAGTTTTGGATTTTTCACACATATTAAAAAAAGTTTATAAAAGATTTTTCTAACCTTATTTTTATTAATTATTACTTAAATTATTCTTTAAATATTAAATATTATAAGAGTAAATTAAGTAAAAATGGACAATAACTACACCTATAAAATTGAAAACTTTTTTCTTTTAAAAACAAATTTTTTTTCTAAAACTACTTTCTTTAAGGAACACCTGACACCTCCTTCTCGGCTACGATTAAATCCATTGTCTCAATCTTTTTTTTTGTTTCTTGAAACTTCGTATCAATCCAAGTTTGAATATCTTTCTTGCTTTCACCTATACTCAAACTATTTCAGTAGCAAACTAGCAATGTTAGTCTAGACTTTTTGATAAAAGTGAATCTTTTGTTGGTCCATTTTTTTAATAAAATACAAAATTTTGTGGGTCAATTATGAAAAGTATTATAAGAAATAATTAGCAATTTAGTATTGAGTAAATGACTGACGAGTATTGAGGAAAAAAGTAATAATAATAAGACAAATATAATCTGTATTGACATCTAATACGTGGCATTTTCCTAGTGGGATTCCGGGCACATTCATGAAGCTGACGTTTGTAGCTTATTTTGGCGGGAACACGCTACCACTCTTTTGACGCCACGTATGTAACCTTTGTTACAAGAAGACACGTGTTTGCCCGTAGCTTGGCCCACAAGCGTTATCTCATTTTTGTGGTGGGTCCTCTCTTGCCGACACTCCTCCTTTCACTGCATATATAGTTTATTTTTATTTTTCTCTTCCAATACAAAAGAGAGAACTTTAATTGCAATGTGAAAGCTTCATAAAACAAAATTTTTATATAAAAAACAGTGATGAAATGTCTTCTTTTTAAAGATCCCTGACGATGATGCTCTTGAATAATTTAAAAAACAAAAAAAACTGTACCGAATTTAGGTGAAAAGTGTTAAGATTGGGTTTTATTTAGATTAATAATTCAAGCAAGTATTTAATTTCCACCGGATTAATTAATCAATCTCTTGCTAAATATCTTGATAGAACGTCTTGATAAAAATAAATAAATGTAGTCGTTTATTTACTGGACGAACGTAGCTCTCGTGGAAAGGACTTTACACTTGTTAATATTTTACCTCTCATGTAAACAATTCGTTACCCAAATCATTAAGTCATAAATCATAATCATTGATTATTTATTCCTCCTACCTTGTTCCTTCTCTTCACATCGTCTCTAATCAAAATCAGAGCTCAGCATCTAATTACAGTCCAGTACTAGCTACTACAACTCTGATGTTGACTTTGTACAACCAAGATACGTCAACGGAGACCACCGACACGAGTACGGATGCTTCCGATAGCCGGGAAGATACGCCGCCGGAGACCGTTGTGAGAGATATTCACGCGATGACGACGACGGAGCTTCCTCGGCCACAACAGAGGGGAGGATACCTGTCTCCGTCGAGGTCGATGAATTTTAGCGACGGAGCTTCTTCTTCCGGCGAGAATTTCACCACCGTAAGCCGAGAATTCAACGCTCTGGTCATCGCCGGCTCTTCCATGGACAACAACAACAACAACAACAACAATAACGGAAATAACCAACCGGGAGGTCATCGTGACGTCATAAACGAGCTGGCTAGGATCGGTGAAGACGAAGACGGTGGTGGTCATCAGGTGCCTGAGGAAGATTCGAATCCGTGGGCGATTGTACCGGACGGTTACGATAACCGGACCGGTTCGGACAATATTGTGTCGACGACGTCATCGGGTGGTCAGAATCGGATGGTGACGACTGCGTCAGTGCAGAGTGTGAAGAGAGAGGAGGTGGATGCGAAGATAACGGCGTGGCAAACGGCGAAGGTGGCTAAGATTAACAATAGGTTTAAGAGAGAAGATGCCGTTATTAACGGTTGGTTGAACGAGCAGGTCCATAAAGCCAACTCTTGGATGAAGAAAATCGAGGTTAGTCATTAGTGATTAGTAGTAACTTAACGAGATGGCAAAGACCTTATACACTGTTTCAAACTCAAAAATCTTGCCTTAAATTGAAATAAAACATTTATTGGTTTTTGTTTGTTAGAAAATATGTTTGCAAGATTAAAACACAAAGACCGAAAAAGGATTCTTTCTGTTTGCAATATTGAGCCTTTTTTTTTTAAAGAACTAAAAGACTAATGCTAGTGGGATTAATCACTTGAAGAATACAAACACCCTCTTACAACATATATAAACATAAAAGCAAAAGGAAACGTAAGCACATCAAGTATAATAGGCCGAAAAATAAATTGTTCGTGCTTTACTATAAGGTATTAGCTGCTATATTTTGATTCTTAAGATGCTGCTAGAGGTTAGTGGAGTTGGAACGTCAAGTCATTAATCATGGATCAACGTTTGTAATACATAGAAAAAATGTCTTAAAACGGTTTAATTAATTGAATATCTAGATCCATTAGTTTTTCACCAATTATTACGGTTTTATATATATGTTGTGATGTTGATGACGGTGTGGATGCAGAGGAAATTGGAAGAAAGGAGAGCAAAGGCGATGGAGAAAACACAAAACAAAGTGGCGAAAGCTCAGAGGAAGGCGGAGGAGAGGAGAGCGACGGCGGAAGCAAGAAGAGGGACGGAGGTTGCTAGGGTTCTTGAAGTCTCTAATCTCATGAGAGCCGTTGGACGACCTCCGGCCAAACGTTCCTTCTTCTCTATCTCCTAGCTAAGCTACTTTTCACTATATCATATTTTCTCCAAATATCTCTCATGTGTTGGTTTATATATGCTACAAACGTACGGGACCATTTTTTTGTTGGGAATCAATGTGTATATATAGAACGTAATTAGCTATAAAAGGCACGAAATATTATTGTATGTTTTCTTACATGTATCGTTTTGTCATTCCATACGTGTTAAATTATTATATTTGCTACAAAAAATGTTGTGAGCCAAAAAGTTTAATATCTTACATGTATCGTTTTGTCATTCCATAACTATAGAGCATACAAGTTATCCAACTCTGAGTTGCTGGTTTTTAATCAACATGTATAAATTGTAATTAGATTAATTAGGAAGAACTTTTCTTTTTTTTGTCATACCTAATTACCTATCATATTATTTATTGTGAAATGGAAATGTATATATGTAATAGTGGACTTAAATTAAATGCTATTACAGCTCTGATGTTGATCTAGTAGTTTTCTAAGACATTTCATACGATGCTTTTAAAAGACAACTAATCGATGAAAAAGCTTCGTATGAAATGTGAACTTCCCTACATGATACACTCCTTTTAGAGATCATCTGGGCTTCTAACAGAATAGACTAATGGGCCTAGAGAGCCTTTCAATGTTTTTTGTTTGTGTGGTCAGAGAGAGCCTTTCTAAGTTTTGTTTTGATTTCTCCACTTGTTTGAAATAATTGATGGTCAGTTAGAACTTAGAAGACTCAGTCTTTAGCAATGAACTAATGACCAAAGAGTTTTCAGAAAACATAGTATAGAAATATCTTAGTTATTGCCTAATTGTTATATGACAATTGACCTTTTTTGATGCTATGTAAGTAAACAAAATTGAATAAGTCATTGACTTGGTAGGAAGCTAGGATTAACAGAAACACTCGTGTAAGTAACAATGTAAGGATTAAGGAAAGGTTCATCGTCATCGAGCTTTGTGATCTCAAATAAATTTAACACATTTTGACAAAGTCTTCTTCCTCTCGCTTTCTCGTTTCCTACTCCGTCGACTTTGCTGTTTAATATGTATTTTGTTATGTATCTTCTTACTTATAAGTAAGTTTTTTAAAATGATTTCCCTTATTAAAAACGTTTTATAGCTTTTCTTTCTTGTGAATTGTAAAAATAAACAAATTCGATATCAATATATTTGATAATTAACTATCAATAAGAGTTTACTAGAGAACAAACTGTGTTGGTGTTACATAAAAATGAAGAGTGTCTACGATTTTAAAACCAAAATCAAATTCAAAGTAAATATTAAATTTGGCATCTTTTCAATTATATTGTTGGTTGGGTGGGTCGCAAATAAAATATTGTTAGTTGGGTCCGACGAAAGGGGTAAAGAGTCAAAATCGCCGAGTTTGACCTTAATAAAAATAATCTAAAAGAGCACAAAAATAAAGAAGGTGGCTTTTATATTTACAGTTTTACCCTTTTGATGTTTCAGGATTAGAGAACGTGAGACGGACTCGCGCTTTTTTTTTGTTTCTCTGTTTAGAGTTAAATGTTAATATCCCATCATCGAAATGGCTTAAATACCCTTCTCAAGTTGGTGGGTCTAATAAAAAACTTAGAAGGGCAGTGTTGTAATTTCTTGTAACGCTGAGGGTACATAGTACAAACATTAGAGTAACGGGAAAAATAGTCCTAAAAATAAGTTTAATTATTTTCCCAAAAATAAATTTAATTAAGTAAAGAAAAAAAGACAAAAAAATACAGAAATCGAAAAACAATCATAGAGCTGGAGAAGAGAGATTAGGGAGGGAAGATTCTTTTGACCTTCCTTCCATCATCTCTCTATAATTTTCCCACCTTTTTTTTATTTTTTTCTTTTTTCTCATTTTAATTTTCTGTGATTTTCAGAACAAAACATCGAACAATTTTGTTCAACCCTTAAAAGAAAATAATTTGACGTTGATTCGATCCATCTTCTTCTTCGATTTCACGCGTTTGAATTTCCACCCACCTTTATGATCTTCTTCTTCTTCGTCATCTTCGTTTTCTCATATATATCCGTCTCCTCGAGATTTCTTTCCAAGTACTATCCTTTAATTTTCCCATTTTCCTGGAGTTGAGTCGTGAATCTGCTGTACCTAAGTTTCGTCCATCTCCGGAGCTGCGGCGGACTTGATTTGGATTCCTATTCGAATTCCGCGTCGGAAAGATTTGATCGGTCAATCGATTTCTCTGTGTTGAAACCATGGGTAATTGTTGCGGAACGGCGGGATCGTTGGCTCAGAACGATAATAAGCCGAAAAAGGGAAGGAAGAAGCAAAACCCTTTCTCGATCGATTACGGTCTCCACCACGGTGGCGGAGGCGGAGGAGCTCTCAAGCTTATCGTCCTGAATGATCCAACAGGTCGCGAGATCGAGCAGAAATACACGCTGGGGAGAGAGCTAGGCCGCGGGGAATTCGGTGTCACGTACCTATGTACCGACAAAGAGACCGACGAGATTTTCGCCTGTAAATCGATTCTGAAGAAGAAGCTGAGGACGGCTGTTGATATAGAGGATGTTAGGAGAGAAGCTGAGATCATGAGGCATATGCCTGACCATCCCAATGTCGTCACCTTGAAGGAGACTTACGAGGATGAGCATGCCGTGCATCTGGTTATGGAGCTTTGTGAAGGAGGTGAACTGTTTGATAGGATCGTGGCGAGAGGGCATTACACCGAGAGAGCTGCTGCTGCTGTGACTAAGACCATCATGGAAGTTGTTCAGGTTCGTCAGGGTTTTGCTGCTTAATTATCTCTTGATTTGAAATGGCCAAGTCTTGGCTCAAAGGTTATATGATTGAAAGTCATCTTGGTCTAGAAGCGGCCATTATTGCGTCTGTAGAGTTGTTCTATGTCTCAGTTTAAGCTCTCGTGTGCTGCCGTTTTTGTCGGTTCCAGTTTTGGATTCTTGGACATTATTGCATGTAGCTTTTGCTTGAAGGATACTCTCTGTTTGCTGCTTAGAGACTAAAAAAAACAAAACATTTTTTGACACTTTGTGTGTTTTGGATTTATGCAAAGCTAAAGTCTTGGGAGTGATTATATTTAGATGCGAGGTTAATAAGTTTACATGTGATCTCTGCAGGTGTGTCATAAGCATGGGGTAATGCACAGGGACTTGAAACCCGAGAACTTCTTGTTTGGAAATAAGAAGGAGACTGCACCTCTCAAGGCGATTGATTTCGGACTCTCTGTTTTCTTCAAACCAGGTATTGTGGTCTGTTCCCTTTCTGTTTTCTCTCCCACTTTGGGGTATGAAAACAATCTTAACCCGTGCCATTGTTTTCTCTACAGGCGAGAGGTTCAACGAAATCGTTGGGAGTCCGTACTACATGGCTCCCGAGGTTCTAAAACGAAACTACGGGCCAGAAGTTGACATTTGGAGCGCAGGTGTAATTCTCTACATACTGCTCTGTGGTGTCCCGCCTTTCTGGGCAGGTTAGTTTTTGTCGGTCTATATATTGCTTTCTTCATTGGCCGTCTGTGGCAAATGTTCCTGTAAGGGGGATACATATGAAGTGATCATAAAAATAACGAACCTTATCTTCTGTTTGTGCATACCATTCTCAGAAACTGAACAAGGAGTTGCACAAGCAATTATTCGATCTCAACTGGACTTCAGAAGGGACCCATGGCCCAAGGTTTCCGAAAATGCGAAAGACCTTATCAGGAAAATGCTTGATCCTGACCAAAAGCGTCGTCTTACAGCTCAGCAAGTGCTAGGTATAGTTTCATGGTTTCTAATGATGCAATTTCTTTATGTCGAAATATAAAATCTGAGACAGATAAAGAGTAGTAAAGGTCTTGCTTCATTTTGCGCAGATCATCCGTGGTTACAGAACGCAAAGACAGCTCCCAATGTATCATTAGGGGAAACAGTAAGGGCAAGGCTGAAGCAGTTCACCGTCATGAACAAGCTCAAGAAACGAGCACTCAGGGTAAAATATATACACTCCTTTAAAAAAATATATATATACATCTTAAAAGCCTAAACATTCGTCTAATTTGTTCTTTTACGTTTTCTCGATAGGTTATTGCTGAGCATTTATCAGATGAAGAAGCTTCTGGCATAAGAGAAGGGTTCCAAATAATGGACACAAGCGAAAGAGGGAAGATTAACATTGACGAGCTTAAAATCGGGTTGCAGAAACTTGGTCATGCCATTCCCCAAGATGATTTACAAATTTTGATGGACGCTGTAAGTTTTTATTTATCATTACTTACGATGCCGGCTTTGAAGTTATAGACGCAATTCACTGAGCTTGGAGGATTTTATCTTTTTGCAGGGAGATATCGATAAAGACGGATATTTGGACTGTGACGAGTTCATTGCTATATCGGTGCATCTTAGGAAAATGGGCAACGACGAGCATCTCAAGAAAGCGTTTGCGTTTTTCGATCAAGACAATAACGGATATATTGAAATAGAGGAGCTAAGGGAAGCTTTATCTGATGAAGTTGGTACCAGCGAAGAAGTTGTTGATGCCATTATTCGCGATGTTGATACCGATAAGGTTTGATTAGCCTCACCATTTCACTCTCTCTTTATTGTTGAAAAAAGTTTGAGAAACAACTAAACATCATCAAATTCTTTTTTTTTTGCAGGATGGAAAAATAAGTTACGAAGAGTTTGCGACGATGATGAAAACAGGAACAGATTGGAGAAAAGCTTCGAGGCAGTACTCGAGGGAACGGTTTAACAGTATCAGTCTCAAACTGATGCAAGATGCATCGTTGCAGGTCAATGGCGATACAAGATGAGAGAGTCTGCATCTGTGACAATCAGCATTGGAAGATTGAATCAAAGGGATGCAAATCTTTCTCCATTTCTTTATTTTTATCTTTTTGGGCTTTCTTCTTACACCACGAATTAAGCATTTTAGGCATGTAAGTTGTAACGAATTGTGTGTTTGATTTTCTGGCTGAAGAGCGAGCAAGTATGGGATCTAGAGAGAACAAAAGAGTGTGGCTTGTGAGTTGTGGCTGTGTGTAGATATTTTGTATAATGTGGATAAAGATCATCATCAATTTTTCTTGTGATAATCTGTAATTTTCTATAACAATTCAAGAATTACATATGAGAGTTGGATTTGTTTTCTTTTTTGGGAAATGTAAAGCCTTTTATCATTTGTACTCTTCGTCGGATTTTATATATGATGGTATTTTATCTTCATTTTAGTTTTTACGTTTATATGTTTGATGGTGACTTTTTTCCAAATAATTTTAGAACTTTTAATATTTTAATCAAAATTTTGTGTAATTTGTAAACTCAAACCGATTTGCATTTATAATTTACAATAATATTTTATATTTTAAAGAGATGAATCTTTTGACTAAACAAAACTACATGTAAATGTAAGTACAAAAACTCGTTTTTCGAACAATAAATGTCTTTTAAACGTGATATATGTCAAGGGGAAAATAACAAATGGAGAAGAAAGTGTATAGTTACATAATCATCAAAAACTTTACAAACCTCAAGGATCTCCTCATTAAGCAGATGGGTTAGCAAATTTTTGACAATGAGAGTTTGCTTTATACAAACTATATGATGTGCAAATTCGAATCAAAATCTAAAGTCCGATTATTATATTTTAAGAAAAAGTGAAAAAAGAAAAGCAATCCCGGTACGTAAAAAAGCAATCTTTTTCTTTTTCAGGGTCGACTATGTTGTCTTCGCTTTTTTTCTTTGTCAGAATCTGTTCAAAATTTTTCTTTAACAACAAAAAAATCTCTCCAAAAATTTTGTATTTCTTTCTAAACAAAATATATAAGAAAATATCAAATGGCCTTTAAATTATCTCATATACGAAGTTGTCATTATTAGTCCACAAAAATTCAGACCAACACGCAATAGTGTCGTTATTGGCTTATCGCCGTATCGAATCTCAACACAAGTAGACTAAATTTTATGTCGTCTATATTATTGTCATCATACACTCAAACACCAATCATTTTATCAACACCCGTATGAAAACCCTTTTTTCCAATAGAAGTAGACTCCTTATAAATCGTG
Source organism: Alliaria petiolata (assembly GCA_020283515.1). Lineage (NCBI taxonomy): Eukaryota > Viridiplantae > Streptophyta > Magnoliopsida > Brassicales > Brassicaceae > Alliaria > Alliaria petiolata. Next base: position 95,594,372 of record JAHZTW010000002.1, read on the forward strand.
TTTTTTTTTCATGAAGCATCTTCCTTTCCCATTAAAATAATCTGTTTGTTATAGATTTTAGCAAGCATTAATTTTTTTTTTTTTTTTTTTGTGCAACAGCAAGCATTAACTTTATATCATTTTATTACTAGCTGAGTTTACAACTGTTCATGAAATTGATACCGGTACAAATGTACAATAGCATTCGGAAAGACCATCACTGACATCTGTTGCTGATCACAAATTCACAATCACAAAAAGGCAATTTAACTCAAATTATGGCTTTTTGGTTAAAACGTGTAACAAATATCCACGTCGTAGTAGTGTCATCGACACGGGAGACTTACGTGGCAATTTTGTGTTTTACCGAATTTGATTCAAAATATTAAAACACAAACAATCATGCAAAAGTTGTGAGGATGAGCGGTCCACGAACGATACACATGTCCGATGTGGACCTTGTAGTAAACAACAATATACAGTATATGCTTTGGAAGGATATTAATCATGGTTACAGAGTTAACATTAAAGTAATCATAGTATTTAAATTATTTACATGCAGCCAACAAAACTAATAATCGTATCAATCATAGTATTTAAATTATTTACATGCAGCCAACAAAACTAATAATCGTATCACATTCACACACCTAATGATAAAAGCGAAACTCGAACGTGAAAAAAGAATCTAGACAATGACATGCTGAACTGATCAATGTGGGATTAGATCTTTTCGCATTTGATGAACTCGAGCTTACGTGGCTGGGACCCACTTGCGCCGTTTGATTGCAAAAAGAGAAAAACTCTCCTCCTACTTTATTTGACCCCTATGCGTTTCTTTTTGTTATTTTGGGAAAAAAAAAGTACTCTCCTAATTCAAAATTAATGCAATTATTATGAATGATGACTGAATGCGAGGGGATTATAAAGCTTGATTATGCCTTGTCTTCGCTTATGTTTGTTATTCGATATATGTAAATGTTAAATCATTCATACAGTATTTTGCATCTAGGTACAATTATCCACGTACGATCTATTCATGTGTTTTTAAAAAATATGTATGCTCATGCTCATTTAGAGACGGGCGTAACGTAACATATACATTGTGGGGGCATATGTATGTGCACCCACTAAAATATCAATTACATCAAATTTCTCAGTATTTTTCTTATGCCCCTATATTATTCTACGATCGTTTTATCAAAAATTATTCTACGATCGGAATATATATGATCCGGATTCGTCTTTATGCTCATCTCTACTCCATTTATTTAAGATTTAAAATCACCGTATGACTCACTCCTAGTTCGTAATCTATACGTTTTAAAATTTTTGAATTAACTATTATATAAAAAAAGTATTAGAAATTTAAAAGTGAAATTTGATGGTCGGAGTCACAGCTATATATATGGATCATATAGTTGATTTAAAGTAATACGAAAATCATATGGAATCTACGATAATACGAACTGTAATTAATAATTACCAACGCTCTGTGCAATATTGTAATCATATCAAACTCTTTTCATATATATCAGATAATCCATACCGATTTACGTATATATATCACATTTCTTCAACAATATATCAACAATACAATACCGTATCATTATTAATTTGTTGGTTTGTCGTTCCCTATATTATCCATAACGAAAAATATACATATGTGGCTTTTAGTACAAAAGAGCAGTCAAGTGAACGAACCCGGGTTAAACCGAGAGTCGTCAAGTGTTGACCACACACGTGGTTCCAGATAAGTGGATAAGGATTGTGACATCAAGTGGGTACGTGTTACGGTCTGTATCTCAGCGACTACGTTGTTATGATATGATCCGCAAAGGAGTAAACATAAAACACAACTTGTATTATCTTCTCAATTATATAGAAATAGAAAAGACTTTATGTAAAACAATATTAACAAATAGAGCATGTGTTTTTTTTTTTATCGTAAATTGATTAGACTCGGGCGGTATCGAATGTCGTTTTGTTGAAAAGCTTTTGTATATGGTGATAAAATTAATATACAATATTTTCGACGACAGTTTTAACTGTGACCCAAACTTTAATAGAGAGTCGGTTAGTCATCAGTCGCTTCCGCCGGCCCGGCCGGTCCATCATCAATTCCTTGGGATGAGCAAATCACAAAACGAAAGCCAAGCCGTCGATACAATATTTTTCCCGAATTCATCAATTTGACATTTACAACATATCTCATTGTTATTTAAGAGAAAAAAACATATCTCACTATAAATATATATTAAGCGATACTTAGAAAATGATGTTATGTCAGGATAAGAACGATATATGTTTTGTAGCGTTTCAGTAGAAAATATCTGAGATAATTCTATACGTATGATGAAGAAGCATTTCGAAGACATATGTGTATTGTCACTTGTCAGGTGGAGAAATTCAAATAAAAGATCCAAATTTGTGAATTCGAGACACCTGAGTTACTGAGTACCGCCCATGTGCTATAAAAACCACTGCGCCAGACTCCTGACTTGACTTAGTCCGTAAGATTTCCATTTTGGTCAGCAATGCAAATATGTCATCATTAGAAAATATCAAAACATTAATTAATTAAAGATCTGTAAAACTTATAGGTGACTCGATCGGTGATTATATATGTATATATATATATATATATATATATATATATCTGGCATTCCCATAAGACACGCGATTCAAGTAGGAAACTATTTAAAAANGTCTCTTATACACATCTAGATGTGTATAAGAGACTTCGTTATGATTTGCGCCAAGAGTGTGCGATTAACTACGATTTATAGTTTCGTAATAAGATTTGATTCGATATTTAATATGATTTCTTGCAACAGCTTGAAACAACCATGATTTCAACATTTCAGATTTAAAATAATAGCAATTTCTCCTTTTCATTGTTATTGTCATTTAAATTTTTTTTTTTTAAATTTATATAGTTGGAAATTTGTATGTTAGATTCATATACAATTATTATTGTTTTAAGAACATTTGGTATTTTATTGTTGCTTTTTTTGTTGTTCAACTTATGAGAAGCAAAAGAAATTAGGTATTTTGATTGCTGCTAACGTATGAAATTGACCCCCCCCCCAAAAAAAAAAAATCAAAATGTAAGGAAAAAAAAAAGATAGTAATAATTTAAATATTTCGAATGAGTTGTCTCTGATTCAGCAATAAGACAAGAGACGAAAATATCATGATTTTTCAAGTACTTTTTCCATCTCCACGGAAAAAACCAATTTGACACGTGGCATCATCGCAGCGGCTCTTCCCATATCTCCTCGCATATATAAACCGTCTTCTCCGCCACCTTTATTTGCCAAACACCGTTTCGATTCTCGACCCGTGTGCCGTGTGAATCTTTCCATTTCCATCGACGGAGCCACCACTTTGGGCGGCGATTCCGTCTTCTCTTTCCTCTTGTAGAAGCAACATTCTGCTTCTGCATAGCTGAGTTTATCTCTGCTTTCTTATATCGCTGCGTTATTCTTGTCTCTCTAGTACCGCGAGCTCTTTCAGCCCGGGACGAACGAGAAGCAATCCGGTGAGTACTGTGCTCTCAATGTTTTAAATTCAAATCTGATCGGAATTTATAGGTCTTTTTTTATTCGTCATTATTTGGAATTTGGAACTTGCCTTTTGCTGTTCCCCGGAAGAAACCGAGATGAGAGAGATTTGAAATCTCCAATTTGCTTCTTAGATTCATAACCCATTTTTGGAAATGTTTTAATCATAATTTGTTCCGGAGAAAATTTGTCACTAAGGGAATTAGAAATGTCCGCTCCAAGCTTGAATATTAGGTCATCCGGTTTTTGGTCGAATGTTTTGAAAAAATAGGAGCTATTTGCCATAGATATTCTGCAAACTCCTCTCCAAGGATCTATCTGTTTACTAACGTTGGTTCATCTGTTGTGGCCGCTTGAAGAAGATGACGATCACATCAAATATCTCTGTCCAGAACGACAACCTCGTTGTTCAAGGGAAGACTATCCTGACCAAAATCCCCGACAACATTATCCTAACTCCGGTTACGGGTGCTGGATTTGTTTCGGGAGCTTTTATAGGCGCAACATTTGAACAAAGCAAGAGTCTCCATGTGTTCCCGATTGGTGTATTGGAGTATGTACCCAAACCTTCAGTAATTGAGCAAATTTAAGGTCTTTTGATGATTGTTGGAGCTTATTGTTTGTAAATCTTTTCAGGGGTCTTCGCTTCATGTGTTGTTTCCGCTTTAAACTGTGGTGGATGACTCAGAGGATGGGAAGCTGTGGAAAAGACATTCCTTTGGAGACACAGTTCATGCTACTGGAGAGCAAGGATGAGGTTGAAGGAAACGGGGTTGATGCTCCGACTATCTATACCGTCTTTCTCCCTCTTCTTGAAGGCCAGTTCAGAGCTGTTCTTCAAGGAAACGAGAAGAACGAGCTAGAGATTTGTCTTGAGAGCGGTTAGTGAACTAGTTTTGCAGTGTGTTGAATAGATATATTTACAACTTCTAGACCCAAGAAACTGATATTTTGTTTTGGTTGATTTTGATTTCGCAGGAGATAAGGCGGTCGAAACTAGCCAGGGAACACACCTTGTCTATGTTCATGCTGGAACCAATCCCTTTGAAGTTATCACTCAATCCGTAAAGTATGTTTTGAAAATAGCCACAAATATTACGTTTTGTTTCAAGTTTCATGGATGTTAAGGTTATGTCTGCTCAACTAAGACATGATTATCCTTCGTTATGTACAGGGCTGTAGAGAGACACATGCAGACATTTCATCATCGCGAGAAGAAGAAGGTCAGTAAAGATTTTACGGTTCTGGTCACAGAGAAAGAGCTCACTCTGATTTGATATGATCTCATCATGTTCTTCTTCTTTGTTTGTTTAGCTGCCTTCTTTCCTAGACTGGTTTGGCTGGTGTACATGGGATGCGTTCTACACAGACGTGACTGCCGAGGGAGTTGATGAAGGCCTTAGAAGGTATACCTTCATACTGAAGTTGAGCGGCATATTGTTAATATAGTGGTAATTGTTCAAAGCTTTATAAATTGATCGAGTCTCTGATGGGTTGTGGTTTATTGCAGTCTTTCGGAGGGAGGTACTCCTCCTAGGTTTCTGATCATAGATGATGGTTGGCAACAAATAGAAAACAAAGAGAAAGATACAAACTGCGTTGTCCAGGAAGGAGCACAGTAAGATCTCTTGGTCTTTTGTCTTTGTATTCATGTAGATGAGCATCTTAACTATGTCCTCGTTTTACCAGTTAATATAGTAAAACAGAATGAAACTTGAGCATTATGAAGCCATAATTTGTCTCGTAGATTTTTAGTGGTTGCTCTGCATCTTAAAGCAAAGATCAAGCGGGTGAAATGAAAATTAGATTAATGTGTTTCAATCTAAATGTTGGAACTGTCGAGTCTGTGAGTGTTGTCATTTGTTAAGCTCGATGTTGAGGATATTCTATAGTTGTAACGCTGAAGATTTTCTTGGAGGAAATCGGCGTGGAAAATACTAAGGTTTTCTGCATTCCTATATGCAGGTTCGCTACTAGGCTTGTTGGTATCAAGGAGAATGCAAAATTTCAGAAGAGTGATCAGAAGGACACGCAAGTATCAGGGCTTAAGAGTGTAGTTGATAATGCGAAGCAGCGCCATAACGTGAAGTATGTCCCCTCTTATTAATTTGTAACACTTTTTGATTTTCAAGCTGATTGATATTTGTTTTCTATCACAACATTGAGCAAGTGACAAGAAGATCTGCATACTTACAAGGCTCTACTCCTTTATTTACAGGCAAGTGTATGCATGGCACGCTTTAGCTGGCTACTGGGGTGGAGTTAAACCCGCTGCCTCTGGAATGGAACACTATGACAGTGCATTAGCGTACCCAATTCAGTCCCCAGGTGTCTTAGGGAACCAACCAGATATAGTGATGGACAGCCTAGCTGTTCACGGTCTCGGCCTTGTCAACCCTAAGAAAGTGTTCAACTTCTACAACGAGCTGCATTCCTATCTGGCTTCATGTGGTATAGACGGAGTCAAAGTCGATGTGCAGAACATCATCGAAACCCTTGGTGCTGGTCTTGGCGGGAGAGTCTCTCTCACCCGCAGCTACCACCAAGCTTTAGAAGCTTCCATTGCCCGGAACTTCACAGACAATGGTTGCATTTCATGCATGTGTCACAACACAGATGGAATATACAGCGCGAAACAGACCGCTATTGTTAGAGCATCCGATGATTACTACCCTAGAGATCCTGCCTCTCACACCATCCACATCGCATCGGTTGCATACAATACCCTTTTCCTTGGGGAGTTCATGCAACCTGACTGGGACATGTTCCATGTAAGCAAAGAAAGATTTATGTATTTAGAATCCTAAAAGGAACAAGTGCACTAATAATTGAAGCTTTGTTGTTTGCAGAGTCTACACCCAACAGCAGAGTACCATGCTGCAGCGCGTGCAGTAGGTGGATGCGCAATCTATGTTAGGTAAAAAAGCCTTCCTCTCATCTTTTAACTTTTTGTTCCGACTTGGTAATGTTTAATCCCCGAGGTTTTAACCAGAGAAGTGTTTTTGTAAAATTACATGAGCAGTGATAAGCCAGGGAACCACAACTTTGATCTATTGAGGAAGCTGGTTCTTCCAGATGGATCAGTTCTTCGAGCTCAGCTTCCGGGTAGGCCTACCCGTGACTGCCTATTCGCTGATCCAGCTAGAGATGGAATCAGGTTTGCCTGTTCTCTACTTCCTCTCCTCTTGCCACTCCTAAGCCTCTACCACTAACGAAAACCGTGTTTTTTTCTTTTCTTTTTTTCCAGCTTGCTCAAGATCTGGAACATGAATAAGTTTACTGGTATAGTTGGTGTGTTCAACTGCCAAGGTGCTGGTTGGTGCAAGGAAACGAAGAAGAACCGGATTCATGATACTTCTCCTGGTACACTCACCGGTTCAGTCCGTGCGGATGATGCTGATCTCATTTCTCAAGTGGCTGGTGCAGATTGGAGTGGACATTCAATAGTCTACGGTTACAAATCAGGTAAACAAAAACAAACAAACAACTTTCCAAAGACGAGACAAAAACTCGAACATTACAGATCAGTGGCTAAATAAACATGAGTTTGATTTCGCTTTACAGGGGAGTTGGTTCGACTACCAAAGGGTGCCTCCATCCCTCTCACTCTCAAAGTCCTCGAATATGAACTCTTCCACATCTCTCCTTTGAAGGTACGTTTAGTATGACTATTGACTTTTATTGTTAATCTGCATAAAACAGCTGAAATTTCGAATCACAATGAATATTTTTCTTATATCAGGAAATCACTGCAAACATCTCGTTCGCACCGATCGGACTCCTAGACATGTTCAACTCAAGTGGGGCTATCGACTCCGTTGATATCAGTCCCGTGACGGACAAGAAACCGGAACTCTTCGATGGAGAAATCTCCTCGGGGCTCAGCGATAACCGTTCTCCGACAGCTCTGATATCTCTAAGTGTTAGAGGTTGTGGTCGTTTTGGAGCTTACTCTTCTCAGCGTCCCCTGAGATGCGCTGTTGGTAACGCCGAGACTGATTTCAAATACGATGCGGAGGTTGGGCTTGTGACATTGAATCTGCCGGTGACGAGGGAGGAGATGTTCAGATGGCGTGTAGAGATTCTGGTCTAAAGTGGAAAAAAAGCTCGGTCTAGTTTGGGGTTATTTTTTGGTCATTCATCATCATCATATTGTCTTTTAGATTATTTAAGAAATTAGGAAATGGTTGTAGTAGCAGTATGTAATAATAATATAATCTCTGTAGTTATGTGATAATAATAATATCTCTTTTAAAAATAAATTGCTCCTAAATTCCTAATCATTATTTTTTTTCCCCTCTTTCTCAAATGAAACTGGACTTTTTTTATAGAGTAATGTAATAATAATGTTCAGTGTCTCTTTTTTTCTCTATTTTAGTATTTCAGACAAACCTCAAATCCACAAATAAGAACCCTGGTAAAAGCAAATTTTCAAAATTGAGTTTTTGTCTGAAACAGATAAATCTAATTGAAATTAAATTCTGCTTATTTGGTCCATTTTGTGGGAATTAAACCAAACCTAATGATGGTGCGTTTTGTTATTCAAAAGAGGAGTTTGATGACAATTAAGATAGAAAGGAGTTAGGCAGAACTTCCAGAGAGAGTACGCAACTTAAGGGGTCAATACGTATAATGATGACAAGTCATTTATACGATCATCAACTTTGTGACACATTCCATGCTTTTCGCACCAACGATTTTAACAGATATATTATTTTTAACAACAAAAATTTCATGGATTACATCATCTTCTCGTCAAAATTCATTTACTCATCTGTGTTGAATAAACATAACTATTCACAGCAAAAGGTATGCATATTGATATTACATACAGATAGATACAATACATATTAGATATCGATGACGACTCAACCCGTACATTATTTTATACATATAAAATCATCGTAGAGAAATTCAGTCAGTATGTCGGAACACATAAAATCTCATTTATTGAAAGACAAAAACAAAACAAAAAGCTTAATGCATTTCATGATCTACAAATGCATCTCTGACGATGTTATCTATAGTGCCAAATTTGTAGAAACTTATAATCATTAGATAAATTATTGTGAAATTTTGAGAAATACCACTTTTACGATATTATTTTTTAAAAGTGCCAATGTTTGTTACTATTTTCAAAACGTTTATAAAATATGTTTATAAAAATTCAGATTTATAAGAGTTAATAAGTTTATAAAAAGTTTTTAAAATATGTTTTATAAGGCTTATAACATGTTTATAAACTTTTATAAACGTTGATAAAAAGGTATATTTGAAAATGAACAATAGATAATGTTATTTTTGAAAAATGATATCATAAAAATAATATTTTTAAAATTCTCCCTAAATTATTACAGCATCAAATACAGTATTACATAAAAGTATTTTTCATTTCTTTGAAAGGTATAATGTTCCAATTAGTTAATTTTTAGTATTTCGTTATTTATATTAGTTTCTCTTCACTAATATTTCTTTCTTTTCGTTTTAGATGTCGTTCTAGTTTATTTCACACATTTTAATAAAATAATTTTTTTTTGTTGTTTTATCCCTAATTAATACACTATTTTATTTGATATAAATATTTAATAAGTTAAAAAATAGGGATAAAATTGAAAAATTTATCATAAATCTACTTTAAAAATATAAACCTATAAGTAATATGAAAAAAAAAATTAACTGTAAAACGACAACTAAAAAAACGGAGAAAATACTATTATTTTACATGAACTGCAAAACAAAGTTTTGTAAATAGTCTGGGGGAGGGGGGGGGGATACAGCTCATTTGTAATGGGGATTAAATGTATATGGTAATCGAATGATCGCCCATAAGTTTCTTTTTACGTGTCAAACAAACGATTCAGATTCGATCTAAACTCGATCAAATTATGTCATTTAAAACAAATTATGCAAACATTAAATCAATTTGGTATTTGTGAGTATTTATATTATGCTGTATTTTTGGTTGATTTATTTTTAAATATATATTAAATGATGATTTTGTAATGGGGATTAAATGTATTTATACTATGCTGTATATTTTTTTATTGGTTGATTTATTTTTAAATATATATTAAACGATGATTTGGTATAAAAGACAATTTTTTTAATATATTTCTTAAATTTACGATTTTAATTTAAAAGTCTTATATAATAAAACTGTATAAATTGGAATTTTATTATTTACATCAAATGTTCTTTTTTACATCAATTTTTTTTATAAAAAAAATCTTATATTAGACATGTTACTTAGCAATGGTAATTCATGTAGCAACTAACAACGGACGATTCCATTACATATGAAAATCATAAACACTCTTTTCGTTTTTTTTAAAGAAAATATATTTTTATTTTTTTATAAAAATAAATGTTTTAGGTAATTGTTTAACACAAAAGTTTATATATTTATCATTGATCGTTTTTTAAAATATGTGTAAAAACTCTTTTCTGAAATGGAAGGAGTATTAAATATTGAAACATTTTTTTTTTATATGTTCAACTAGTCATGTTTGTGTTTATAAACGTTTGTAGTACAAATAAACGTTTGTAGTACAAATACAATTATTTGATAAAGTAGGATTATTTCTTTTTTGGGAGAAAAACTAGGATTTTTTGTTCTTGTTGATAAACTAGGATTTGATCGAATCATATCTTAATTGGATAATTTGGATTACGACCACTAGCATATTTACATCGTAGTAGAGTAGGACATTAGTTTCTTAACATTAAAATGTAGCACGAAACCTCAAAGCATTCAATTTCAAACGTACATGTCTTTTCTATCTTTTTCAGTTTTTGAGTTTTTCTTTCTTTGCTCTTTTACCGACGTACACCAAGTAAAATGAAAAACTGAAATATTGACATCCACGAAAACGGTGAGCAAGTTGAATCCTAAGGCCATTAACTAAGAAAAATACAAGAAAACAAATTCAAAGAAGGAAGCAATAATTAGGGTGAAGTTATAACAACGACTAGATAAATTTCCAATAGACTTTCGAGTTTCGACCATACCTTTAGGTCTCACAAGCAAACTTCGCCCCACACGTATAAATGTACATATATTGTATTAATTAATTGGTAATTATATCACCAAACATTTAAAGCGACTATTTTATATGTAAACGGACAATTACGTGGTCTTTTGTGGTTGTTGATAGATAAGAATATATGTACGAATGGGTATTAAGTCTTTATCGTTGTTCTTGATGTCCCATGCATTGTAGTATTTATTAGGTTACTTTTTTTTGGAACTAAATTAGGTTACTTTTCTTTCTTTTTTGTTGTTGAAGGGCATTTTATTAGGTTACTAGCTAGAAGCTGTAAGTTAATTTTTTGTAGTGTCACGGACCAAAGATTTATGATTACATCAAAAACTAAAATGATATAATCCTTGTACTTAGTTAACTAAAAATATTTATACACATTGACGAGATGCATATCTAACTATATATCCACATTAATCAGACGATCCAATATGTATTTTATGCGTACACCATATTATATACAGATCACAATGAACAACTAACCTATAAAGTACGAGATCTTAGAGTATATATAGCCAATCAAACATTTATAATGATTTTATAGTTTTGATAAAATTTACGTATTTTATGTTTTAGGAGTGAATTTAGATTTACTATAAATTTTTAAAATATTTAGAAATATAATCTGAAACAATAAAATTGGAGTTTTTGCTCTGAGCTAGCGGTACGTATAGCTCCGGACAAGCGCATAATAGACAAACTGCGACGAGTACGCTTTGTTTTTCACCATTCACAGTTTGGTTTGCTTTACAACGGAGAAACGATTCACTTGATCAGTTAAACACTTGATTGAATACACTATTATGAAAATTTTATTTTAATGTATTTCTCAACTTGTAAACTGGTCTCTCGAGTAATTTATGAAGTATCTTATTTTGATCTCAAATTTCTATGTTGTAACCTTAATTATTGAATCAGCCACTCGAAAATTAAATCTCACGACTAAATATTAGTTAAGAAAATATACTGAATCTAACAAGTTTTATGATTTTTTTTCTTCTTGAAATGTTATTTTAAAAAGTTTTGATTAGTGATAAATATTATATTTATAAACTTATCAAACCATGCCAAAATTTATGAGACGCGTGGTTAAAGAATTTGAGGCTATTATTTTTCAGCATTTGGGACTTTTAAAATTCAAAAAAAAAAAACATTTGGGACTTTTCCATATTAAAAAAAAACATTTGGCACATTTTAATTTTAAATACTAAAATTGCTCCCAAGTATAAACTTGTTAATTTACTTTCCAACAAAATAGATAATACTCCGCATGCATAATTTGAATTATATCACTATTATAACATACTTTGTCACTCATTCATTAGGCATATTTCTAGTGCCGTTTACGTTTTCTAATTTTAGTTTGGTATTTTTACACCTTATACACTGGCGGAATTCATTTATATAGTCATATCTTTCTAATTCAAGAATTAAAGGAATTTCCACTACTTCACATGTAACACACTGAAAATATTTGAAAAATATTACTAGATTCACCACGTTTTAAATTCAAATGTATCTAATACTGACCACGAGTTAATAAAAAATCCACAATTAAATAATTTTCACTTAGTGGGAGACGCATGTTCTGAACTCTAATCTCACGTGTGTTATACCTAACAATTCAATATCCGTTTAATTGCAAGTCACCTATTTATTTGCTTAGAAAAAACCTGACCTATTTATGTGTTCATTCATATATAATTTTATACAGTACTTCAAACCCGATAAATATGATACTCAACAAATATTACAACAACAATGTGACTAAATTAAAATCCGTTTCAAAAAAAAAAAAAACAATGTGATTAAATAAACGAAACAAAGAAAGATGATGATGTTTGTTTCTTTTGAAACTTTCCCTAAAAGATACTACAACGGTAATATCAGCCTCTTAACACACAAGAATAAAAAGCAAGAAAGAGTAAAAGGGACCTAAAACTAATACCGAACTTTGAGAGACAGGAGACGACGACGTTTTTTCTTATCACTTTTGCTTATATGTTTTCAACCTTTTATATTTATGTATGGATATACATCACGTACTGTTTAGCTCAGTAATTACACATGATGAAATGTTACTACGAATGGTATACGATGATGAAAATAAACTCTTTTTCTAAAAGAAAAGAAAAGAATAACTAACTAAAATGTAAAACTCTCTATCAATCAAGAAAGCAATAAACTAAAAAAAAAAATTAAAATAGGGGGAGAGGAGGTAAGGCTCGAAGCTTAAAGTGATGTTTTCGTATCAATCTCAATCTCTCTCCATACCTCCAACGCCATTCAAACTTTAATAAACCTAACTTTTTATCTCCTTTAATTTGCCTATAAGTACACATTCACATACCTTCTAATTCTTCAATTTCATATTACAAAACCCACACAAAAAAAAAATACAGCAAAGAGTCTCATCTTACTCACAAGAATCAACACCCGTTCTTTCTAAAAAGAATACCGCGGTTTCGATCCTCGAAAGGCTAAACTCGAAATGGCCCGTTGTTGCGGACTTCTTGCTATCTTATGTGCTCTTTTGATGCTCTCGTGGTGCGAAGCTTTGAGTAGCAACGTTGATGATGGATATGGTCACGAGGATGGAAGCTTCGAATCCGATAGCTTACTCAAGCTCAATAACGACGATGTCCTTACCTTGAAAAGCTCCGATAAAACCACTTCGGAATCATCAACTGTTAGTGTTTCTGATTTCGGAGCCAAAGGAGATGGAAAAACCGATGATACTCAGGTAATTATGTTGGATATAAAATCCTCTTATTTAAAAATTAGTGATGGTTTTCGGTGTGAAAAGATGTACGGATCATAAATTCAGCAGATAAGTATGTAAAAATATATGTTTTATTTGTATTATTGATGATGCATGAATGCATGGGTGTAATATATATGCTTAATTAATTAGGCCTTCAAGAAAGCATGGAAGAAAGCATGTTCAACAAATGGAGTTACTAATTTCTTAGTTCCTAAAGGGAAGACTTATCTCCTTAAGTCTACTCGATTCAGAGGCCCATGCAAATCTCTACGTAACTTTCAGGTACTATTTTTTTGTTTACTTTTCTGTAACTATCTAATCATTAATATTCGACTAGTTAGTAAATTTAATCACTTGATATTTTTACCGATTAATTGCAGATCCTAGGCACTTTATCAGCATCTACAAAACGATCGGATTATAAGAAAGACAAAAACCATTGGCTTGTCTTGGAGGACGTTAACAATCTATCAGTGGATGGCGGCTCGACGGGAATTATTGATGGCAACGGAAAAATCTGGTGGCAAAATTCATGCAAAATCGACCCATCTAAGGTATATATAGTCTAGGCAATTACTATGTGTAACACAAAAATATATTTATATATACACTTTTTTGGTAAATTTTTTTTTATATATATACTTTTTAGGATACTCCTAATTAATTGGGGATTTTGTTTTGTTTTGTTTATGCAGCCATGCACAAAAGCGCCAACGGTACGCAAATACAAAAGCTCCACATATATGCATATTATTAAATTTTTTCACACGTAAACTAAATGAACGTTTGATTATAATTGGCATGTGTGTGTTTTATGCATATGCAGGCTCTTACTTTCTACAACTTAAAGTATTTGAATGTAAAGAATCTGAGGGTGAAAAATGCGCAACAGATTCAGATTTCGATTGAGAAATGCAACAATGTTAACGTCAAGAGTGTCGAGATCACTGCTCCTGACGATAGTCCCAACACGGATGGTATTCACATCACTAATACCCAAAACATTCGAATCTCCAATTCAGAGATTGGAACAGGTAACGATCCATATATAATTGGGGGTTTGTGGTGTATTTATGTGTAACAAAGACTTGCCAAGGCTAAACTTGAGGTCGGTAGCTATCATGTATTGATTAATTAATTAGTTATAATGTTTTTGTTTGCTTTCCGCTTTTATATATATAGGTGATGATTGTATATCCATTGAGGATGGATCCCAAAATGTTCAGATCAATGATTTAACTTGCGGCCCCGGTCACGGGATCAGGTAAATCAAAATGTCGTTTTTCGTATTTTATAAACTAAATGTTACAAAATTGTACTATACAAAACTTGATCTTGATTAATTTGATAGTTCTTATATCGATCTTTAATTGTTATGATGTGAAGCATTGGGAGTTTGGGGGATGACAATTCGAAAGCTTATGTCTCGGGGATTAATGTAGATGGTGCTAAACTCTCTTCTACTGACAATGGAGTTAGAATTAAAACTTACCAGGTGATTGATTTTTTTTTAAAAAAAATGATAAGCATCCCCTCTTTTACAAATTTCTCGGATTTGCACCGTTTGTTTTGAATTTGTCAATAACAATCAATCCCCTTAATTATTGATTTCAGGGAGGATCAGGAACTGCCAAGAACATTAAATTTCAAAACATTCGTATGGAAAATGTCAAGAATCCAATCATAATCGACCAGAACTACTGCGACAAGGACAAATGCGAACAACAAGTAACTGATTGATCGGTTGATTTGACTTAGCCGAATTTCTGATTTCTGTTTTTTATTAAACTAGCCTCACTCATATTGAAATGTGAATGAAATATGTTGAGTAGGAATCCGCGGTGCAAGTGAACAATGTGGTGTACCGGAATATAAGCGGTACGAGCGCAACGGATGTGGCCATAATGTTTGATTGCAGTGAGAAATATCCATGCCAAGGGATTGTGCTTGAGAACGTGAATATCGAAGGAGGAACAGCTTCTTGCAAAAATGCCAATGTTAAGGATCAAGGCACCGTTTCTCCTCAGTGCTCTTCCACTTAATTACTTAGCTACTTATGTAACATAATATACATACGTATAAATATACATATGTACATGTATATATATTGTGTACTCTACTTATTGAGTCTTGATATATGTTTATATGAATAGTAAAGTTATATGGGAGTATACATACACTAGTCGAAAGATTTGTTGTCTTGTATATATATAATTACTAATATTGATTGTTTGTATTTCCGTGAATAAATGAATAAGATCAGCTTGTCTAATATTTTGTTTTACTATTGAAAATGATGGAAGCTATACAAAACTCAGTAAAGTGGTTTTGATTATGCAATTGCAAACATAATAGCTTCTTATTTATAAAAAGGAACTATGCAAATTGTTATTGATATTTGGTACAAGTCACATGGGCCGAGTTTGTGACTACGGCCCTGAAATCTGAAAACGAAAAATCTTAATTTATAGTTGTGTATACTTATTATAAAAAATAAGATTTTAAATCCCAAAATTAACCAAAAGAACTAGTTTTCAGTGAGCTCTTGCTTTGTGGCCTACTTTACTAAAAGTTCTTATCTTAATGAATTTGTTCTACACTAATAGAAAAATTATAGATCCCGTGATAAACTAATTTCAGCGAGCTCTTGTGTTTTGGCATACTTTACTAAGAGTCCATTGAAATAAAATCTTGATGTAATTTTTATGTGAATTGATATATCACTCTGATTTTGTTTTTATAGGGTTCAATATAAGGTCCTTGACCAAAAAAAAAAAAAAATTCAATGAGGTTAAAGTATATATTGATGTTTTTTTTCTTTCTCTAATGCCGTTGGTCTCAAATCTCAACGGATTTAAAGTTAAAAGTTTACAAGAACTTTTGCTTTTTTCAGATAATAATACAAAACATCCGAGGAAATTCCGAAATCAGTGTCCGTAGAATAAGGTACATAAAAAACTGTCTTCAAAATTAATGAGATTAATGTTCAAAAAAAAAAAATTAATGAGATTAAAAACAAAAAGAAGAGGAGAGATTACACAATGCTAATAGCTAAATCGAAGAACGTAGTTTTACCCTTTTTTACTTCACTTCTTGCTTTGTTCTTCAGTTGCTGGCTTGGTCTGCTCCTCCACTGCTGCTGTCGGCGCCGGAGGCGGCGGTGGAGGTGGAGGAGGAGCGTTGGCGACGGTGGGAACGCCGGCATCGATGCAGCTACGGCACTTTCTCTCGACCCAACCTTCGATGTCGTGGTCTCCGCCGTCAGATAAATGGCGGCCGCCGCAGAGTCGAGCGAAGACGCCGGCTAAGACGGATAAAATGGTGATGACGGCTAAGACGACGACGAGTGTTTCTATTGAACGGTGGTCCGAGTTGTGACTCGACTGGTCTTGGGAAGCTGGATCCACGTATATGGTGGTTGGTGTGGTTGTGGTGCCGAGTTGGTCATCGAGTCTTGCCGTGACTCCGAACATGGGCTTAGAGAGCTTAGAGAGAAAGAGAGAGAGAGAGAGATGAGTGAGAGTCTTTCAGGTGAGCTTGTGGGAACCAAGGTTTAAAGACTTGAAGTGGAGAGTGTGGTTAATTATTAATAATATGGATCGACTTTATAATAAAATCAAATAATACAATTTTCAAAATCAAAAGCATTGTCTCTTGATTTTTATTTTTTATAAAACTAATTGTTTTAATTGTAATTATGATTATCTCCTTTTTCTTTTCTATCTAAGATTCTCTATGTACTCAACTGTGGTTCGTAGGCATCGCATTTGAAGGACATTTACGTCACTTAGCTCACTTCCAATTTAAAATATATAGTAATCAATTATATAAGTAATTTATACTAGTTCATTCAAAAATTATGAAAAAAGAGTACAAAAGTAAATGATAAAATTAAATTTTGCAATTTCCAATTTGTCCTCAGTGTGTGTAAAACCAAAACCACATGCATTTGGTTAAAACGAAGAGGTGTGTTGTTTTGTTGTCCCCATCACACTTTAATTACCCTCTCTGCCACACTTCTCGTCTGCTTCTTGTCTTTCTATCGAGCCCCCTTTGACTCTCAATTAAACATTATTTATTCTTACAAAATAAATGTGATCATCATGAACATATATAGTATCTATCTCTATAGATTCATTTCATCTACGAACTCACTAGTAACTGATTTAGATTTATGTGGCCTTGGCTTTTTTTGTCCGTTAAGTTTTGGCAGGTGATATCAATGGTGGGGTTTGTTCATCTTGTTTTATCTCTGTCTCTTCTTATTTTTTTTTATATATCAGTGTGTCAGCTCAATAATGTTATTCAGTAAAAAGAAAAATGTATCTTCAAAAATAGTGAATGTTCAAAAAAAAAAAAAAAGTGTGTATCTATAAGAAAAGGGCTCAAGAAGTTGACGAAAGGAAAAAAAAAAAAGCACATTTGTTGGGCCTCAGTTGCACATTGGGCTTATAAACCCAACAAGGTCGATTTACGTAAGAAACCCTAATCCGTTTTAGTATGGTTTCGTCGTCTTGAGCTATATGTAGAATATTTTTGCCGCCACGTTTCTGAAGAACAACCCATCGAAAAAGCTGCATAAATCTCCAGCTCTTGTACGCAAAACCGAGCATCGGCAATGGCGGAACGTGGAGGTGAGCGTGGTGGAGAACGTGGCGGTGATCGCGGCGGTTTCGGACGTGGATTTGGCGGTCGCGGTGGTGGAAGAGGTGGTCCGAGAGGCCGTGGCCGCCGTGGAGGCCGTGCTCAAGAGGAGGAGAAATGGGTACCGGTGACAAAGCTTGGTCGTCTCGTGAAGGAAAGTAAAATCGAGAAGCTGGAGCAGATCTACCTACATTCTCTCCCAGTGAAGGAGTACCAAATCGTGGATCAACTCGTCGGTCCTACGTTGAAGGACGAAGTGATGAAGATTATGCCGGTTCAGAAACAAACCAGAGCCGGTCAGAGGACTAGATTCAAGGCCTTCGTGGTCGTCGGGGATAGTAACGGCCACGTCGGGCTGGGAGTGAAGTGCGCCAAGGAAGTCGCGACGGCGATCAGAGGCGGGATTATACTGGCGAAATTGTCTGTGATTCCGATCAGAAGGGGTTACTGGGGTAACAAGATTGGGAAGCCACATACGGTTCCGTGCAAGGTGACCGGAAAATGTGGATCTGTTACCGTACGGATGGTTCCAGCGCCGAGAGGTTCTGGAATCGTGGCGGCTAGGGTTCCTAAGAAGGTTCTTCAGTTCGCCGGAATTGATGATGTCTTCACTTCTTCCAGAGGATCCACTAAAACCTTGGGAAACTTCGTCAAGGTATGCATTTGATCAACAGTTTTGGTTTTGGATGAATTCGTTAATAATCAGCTGAAACTCTGAAATTAGGTAACGAGCAAAGCAATTGGTTTAAGCATTTGTGAGTAGTGTTGTGATGAACTTTGGTTGTATTCAAAGAGGGTTTATATTGATAGTTTGAGTAGAGTTTGAATCCAAAATGGTCTCTAGTTACCGAATGCAAAGTATTTGAATATCCTAAATTTCAGCCCTTGTTTGATGGGATTCTTACTAATCGATTTTTGTTTTGCTCAGGCTACCTTTGACTGTCTTCAGAAGACTTATGGGTTCCTTACACCGGAGTTCTGGAAAGAGACAAGATTCGTAAAATCACCATACCAAGAGTTCTCTGATGATCTCTTGACTCTTCCCAGCAGCAAGCAAATCACCGAGGGTGAAGACCAAGAGGCAAGAGTCTAAGTAATACCACTCATCTTGCATCAGACAAGTATTATCAAAGCTAAAGTCAGTTTTTTTTTTGTCTCGGATTGCATCTCATATGCTTTCTCTGTCTTTGAATCAGTGTTTTAAAGTTGGGGTTTTAACCATATGAGTTATTATAGTGTTGTTTTTAGTTTATAAGGAGGATGTTTGTTTGAAACTTTCGATGCAATCATACGAACTTTCTTAGTTTCTGCATGAGAGGACAAATGACTAAACAGGAGTATGAGTTGATCTTTCAAACTGTAAATCACTGTAAACACAAATCGGTTTGAAATTTTTGTTCCGGCCACACTAAATATCTCAAACAAAGAAAATGATCAATATAGAAAATTCTCTCCACCTTTAAAAAGAAGTCAAGTGAGGCCGAGAGCCCAATTTTGAAATGTTATATATATAGCCTTAAGCCCAGTTTGAGTTCTAATTGGTTGGTGATCATTTTTATTTTTTTTAGAAAACGAAATTTTGGTGTGGAGAAAGTCAAGAGAAAGATTTGACTTTGAAATAGAAGAAGATATAAGAAGAAGAATGGATTCACGCTGACTTTCCTTTTACAATTCTTCGCGGTTCTGCGAGTTTTTCTGTTCATCTAAATCCTCGGAATCTGGGGTTTTCTTTTTGCCCGGAAACTCGAGGACTGAATTTTATAATTATCTTGTTCCGAATCCTATTCGTATATTCTTCGAACATCTTCCTCCTCCAAATATCTATCTTTTGGATTTTTGTCGGAGCTGTTCTGTATTTTCGAAATCTCGGTCTCAATGGGGACTCCGGAATTTCCAGATCTGGGGAAACACTGCTCCGTCGATTATTGCAAGCAGATCGATTTCCTACCATTCACCTGCGATCGCTGCCTTCAGGTTCATTTCTCCTTCGATTTCGATTCCGTCTTAATAGATTAATCATCACCTTCGATTTTGATTCCGTCTTAACAGAATAATCATCATCTCAAGCCCACTACGAATGATTTATCCAGCCCAATTTCATCTATTGGATCCTGCTAGTGCTAGTTTCTACGATATCATTTTTGATTTTTCAAATATCGCGACTTTCTAAATCTCTGGTCAACTATGTGGTTTTGAAGCAGGAAAATTATTTTTCTTTCATCACTTTATGTTCATATTCTGCAGTTGATTAGACTAATGAGGTCTTCGTTTCACGAATGATGGGCATTTTGATGCTAAACGATCCAACAGATTTTTGAAACTGTTTTCTTTTTCTGCAGGTGTTTTGTTTGGATCATCGTAGCTACATGAAACACACTTGTCCGAAAGGAAACAGAGGAGATGTCACAGTTGTTATCTGTCCGTTATGTGCTAAAGGAGTTCGGTTAAACCCTGACGAAGATCCAAACATCACCTGGGAGAAACATGTGAATACAGATTGTGATCCATCAAACTACGAACAAACAGTCAAGAAGAAGAAGTGTCCTGTCCCAAGATGCAGAGAATTGCTAACCTTCTCTAATACCATAAAATGTCGAGATTGCAGCGTCGATCATTGCTTGAAACATCGGTTTGGACCTGATCATAGCTGTTCTGGACCGAAGAAACCTGAATCGAGTTTCTCATTCATGGGTTTCTTGAGTACAAACACAAAAGATGCTCCTGCATCATCATCATCATCTTCAAGATGGTCTAGTCTTTTAGCTTCTGCGGAAGCAAGTATTAGCAGACTGGGGAACGATATTAGCCAGAAGTTACAGTTTGCGAGTGGCAGTGATGATAATCCAGAGAAAATGCAGCAGAGGAATGGAAAACAGAGCTGTGGCAAAGTTACGGTTGATGTTTGTCCAAAATGCAGCAGAGGGTTTCGTGATCCCGTGGACCTATTGAAGCATATCGATAAGGATCATCGTGGTACTTCTAAAGCATAGAACTTACAAGCATGGAAGTGAAGTGATGCAATATTTGTCTCATTGTATCATTGTTTTTTTATTTTTATTTTGTTGTAAAAGCCATTTAAACAAGAAAAGAAAAACTCACATTCTTTTAACAGTCTGCCCCTCGTGTGTGAACCTGCTTCTACCAACACCTAATGTCTTCATTCCTACGGATTTGCCATTAAAGGATGTTGTAGACAAGGTTCAGTTTTCATCACTCTAGTTACAACTTATAAATGTCTTTTTTGAACTTTAATGTGTATGAAGCAGTTATCTCATGTCACGAAATCGAGTTTTGGAACAGGACATCTTTCCTGTTTTGTTGAGAAAGACATCGTTCACATGACAAGACTGGTGTATAAGCCTGATACGAAGTTCTTCAAACCAAAGGCATATGGTAAGATGGATTTCAACTGCCCCCTTGTAGTCAGCTATTTCAAATATTTTCGTTTGGCTGCTGGTGGACTATTTGAATGAATATGGTAAGATTTAATAGACATTAGGAAAGACAACTCTATGTTCTACATATGTTCTAAATATACACAAAAATGGGATTTTGCATAACCCCTTTCTAGTATAAATCAAATGATCATTATTGCTCGACTAACTTGTTTTATAAAAAATAATGTCTCACGTAAATTAGTGACTTGTTTTCACTTCTTATCCGAATCAAATACATATTTCGTATGTCATTACTAAGTACTATCTCTGATAATATAAATCAAATGATCATTATTGCTCCGACTACTTATTTTTTATGTTGTTAGGGCATCTCCATTTGGCGTAAATGAAGAAAACAAATGATCTCCAATGGTGTGTTTCATTTTTTTATTCCAAAATAATATTTTAAATACATGTAATCATCATTTACCATTAATTGTTAACAACATATGTACTTTTTACCTTTTTATATAAATAAAATTACATACATAACATAATGTAAATGTACGTTATGCTAAAGTTTGTTTTATCTTAGATTTTAGTACACATTATGTATTTCAAATTTTTGGGGTCAAATGTATTTCAAATTTTATGTTTGTTATATTGTTATAATTTCTATTTTATATATATCATTATTGTATTTTAATTTATAAATTAATTGGATAATATAAAATTGCATATTTTAAAATTTATTAGATTAAAAAGAATACATAATTTTGTTTGGGTATAAAATAAAAACATATCAAAATTTTAAGACACATTTTGTAAAGAAAAAGTTCACTTTCAAAATATGAAGAAATGAATAATGTTTTTTCATATTTGAAAGAATACTATTCACTCATTCATTTTGAAGATGAAAATAAAGCACCATTGGAACAAATTTCATCATTTTATCTTCAAAATGAAAGAAATTTGAAATTTGGAGATGGTTTTAATAATGCCATTTATTAATAAAGTCTATCTCTTGTTAACAACGTGGATGATACTTAGATCATTTGTTGTTATTTTAATCTTTGTTCACAAATTTGAGCTATATAGGCGATTATAGGTGACTGCAATCTTTTTTTTTTTGGGTCAAAAGGCCGCTGCAATCTCTATTCTGAAATTCGGGGGCATAGCCACATAAGCGACCACAATCTCTGTTCAGAAATTTGGGTGCATAGCCACATAGGCGACTTCAAACACGCTCGGCGTCACTAACATGCTTTGATTATCAGACTTAAGGGGGAGGTTATTGGGAGATGGAATTATAAAGATTTGATTGATTTTAAGAATTGCGAGATTTGTTAAATTTATAAAACAATTTGTTAGATTTGGAAAGAGTTTGTTTATTTAGAAAATCTATCAAAATAATTTATTATAATGACTTTAAGAATCTAACTCATATATGCAGTATTTTGAAAGTCTTGTTAAATCTTGTTTTATGAGTTAAATTGTTTAAAATTCATGTCTCAATAACACAAGATTTTAATAGAATCATAAAATCTTTAAAAACCAAACTTTTTGAATAACAAA
>JAHZTW010000002.1:95618670-95643487 GCA_020283515.1 Alliaria petiolata
GGGTTTGGAGGAAATGAGAGGCGTTCTCTTACCACTGAGCCAGCGGCATATATTGGTATATCATCAAAAGTTATAAGATATATTAAGTTATTTTTCTTATTTCATTATTTAAGAAAATAAGTTTTTTTATGTTTTTCATTTAAATTAAAGAAATTGTATGAATCAATTACAAATACTAAAAGGAAACCAAAAATTAGTTTTTAAAAATAGAAAAAAATAAGTTCTTTTTCAATTACTAATACCAAAAAAAAAGTCAATTTATTTATTAAAAGGAAAATAATAAGAACTTATTTTTCTTTTCTATTTTTCTTTTGGTATTAGTGATTGGGAATTAGTAATTTATTTTTCTTTTGGTATTAGTAGTTGAAAAAGAACTTATTTTTTTTTCTATTTTTAAAACTAATTTTTGGTTTCCTTTTAGTATTTGTAATTGATTCATACAATTTCTTTAATTTAAATGAAAAACATAAAAAAACTTATTTTCTTAAATAATGAAACAAGAAAAATAACTTAATATATCTTATAACTTTTGATGATATACCAATATATGCCGCTGGCTCAGTGGTAAGAGAACGCCTCTCATTTCCTCCAAACCCGAGTTCGAGCCAAGCTTGTCGTGTTTTTTTAAAAAAATTAAACAAAACGACGTCGTTTCGTTCTGTCCAAAACGACGTCATTTCAATTAAACGGCTAACAGTAAACGGCATCTAATGATTCCGTTAGTTGAGTTAACGGTGTGCTAATTTGGCCAAGTCAACGAAAAGTTAACATATTTTTGAAAAAGTCAACCGTAGTTGAGGCATTTTTTGGTCAGGTCGTTAGTTGAGGTATATATTGGCCAGAATGAAATAGTTTGAATATTATTTGGCATTTTTCCCGATAACAATTATATTTTAATATATTTTTTAATATTTAATGGGTCATTATTATATTTACGGAAAAAAAATGATGTTTTTTGTTTTTTAAATTTAAACAGCTAGGGGTAAGCCCAAAACTAAGCAGTCATCTCAGAAGTATAAGGCCCGATACCAATCCCCTGACCCGGACCCAAATTCTCCTCTGGCCCAAAACAGTTTGGCCCAAATCCCGCAGACCCCGGCAGATAAACAATATTGTCAAAATATCAGCCTATTACAGTTTTTTTTTTTCTTTACAATTCACTTTTTTTCTTCCTATTTCACGACAAACAAAGTATGACCTCGCCAATTTATGTATCATAGAGGATATGTTGCTTCACTCGCTCGATTTTCGCCTGCCTGGAAGCCTGTTGTTTATAACTGGGGACCCGAATTTTACTCTGCCAATGGCCGCATTGAAAGATCGTGGTTTTGTAGTTTTGTTAGCGCAAAAGGGAGATAATCCAGTTCTTAGAGAAGGTTCATTGGTCGGATGAGATTGGGAAGCCCTTTACCAAGAGCTCAGATACGCATTCATTAACGAAGATGAAGGAGAAGAATATTTTGTTGACACGAATGTGTAATTTGGTTACCCAATATGATGATCTGACTTTTTTATGTCTTTTAACATCAAAATTGTAATGGAATGAGATTTTGGCAACATTCCTCAGTTTGATATATGACATCTAGTTGACAAAAAAAAAATGATGAATTATCTTTGTTTCTCCCACAAAACTTTTATCAAAAATCCATCTTCGAGAGAACGTGAATCTGATATAATTATCACATGGGATTTTGATACCACATGGATCGGAGGACCTTCGAAAATTAAGAGAAAAAGTAACTCAAATCTCAAATCATATTATAATGTTTATATAATATAATATACTTGTTAACATAATTTTTTTTCTATGAAAATGTACTAATGTTGTGCAGAACTTGAGAAAAGGGTATATTACCCATTTTTTGGTAGCACAGCCTGATGCTCTCTTACCAATAGAGCTTCATGGTATTGTAAGCTCGGTATGCCTTTCGACGAGCCTATTAGATGGAAGAAATGTTGTTTTTTTAGAATTGGATCCATAGAATAAGAACGTGAACCCTAATCTTCTCCATAACCCTGTCGAAGCAGTGTCCAAAGAACTTGCATGTAAGATATCTCTCTATCTCCTTATTCAAAATTGGTTTGCCTCTTTTCTTTTAACTGTCTTAGATCCTAATTTTTTTTTTTTAACTCGCATACGGTAACACATGCCTCTTATGGGACATCAAGGATAGTCCAATCCCTAATGATCTCGAGTTAGATTTATATTTGATCGGTACGAATATCAAATCAGCTCTTGCTAGTATGGGTAAACGTGGTAGTAGGGTGTCGTTAATCTCGGCTTATGATAACAAGTTGTATCACTATTCATAGAAACCCACAGAGCCGTGCCTGAACATACACATTTGAAATATTTGAATAGGATCTATGAATTTTTTACACTTTTTCTTAAAGAAAAAATTTTAAATTTTTTTTTATGTATTATTTAAAGTCTCTATTTCGAATTTTGTATTAAAACTTCAAATATTTTAGGTACGACTCTGGAAATCCAAAACATTGTTGGTTTGAGGAAGTCTTAACTTCTTTATGGATCATTGAAAAGATGTGGAACCCAGAAGAATATTATTATAGATGTCATCTAATTGAAGAAAACATAATTTTATCATCAATAACTGAGTTTTAAAAGGTTAAAAAAAATCAGAGTTTTAAGATATTTGATTGAAACATAATTTTGTAACTTTCTTTTAAATTGACTTTTAAATTGACTTGGAAGCAGACAAAACCTAATCCGGAAGCAAGAAGCACGACAACGGAAATAATGTAAAATGGATAGAGTTTTATCACATTATATGGTCACTCTCATTCTTCTATGAAATTTGAAAAACAACAACAACAACAACAACAAAAAAAAAAAAGACTTTTTGACTGAAGCATTGATTTATTGTAAAGTTTATATTCCAACAAATCAACGGTGGATCAGCGTGTGCTAAAATTTGGTCAGCGCAGTTATCACCGTCGATCTCTCTTACTTAGGAAAATATACACCGTTGATAATTAATAAGAAGCAGACCCTAATAGAAGCAAACACACTGGATAATTTCTTCTGGCCTAGAGAAAAAAGAAAGACTGGGGGGGACAAATAGAAGCGAAGACTTGACTATCCCAAAAAAATGACCGTTGGATCTCTAAGACATGGGGAATCATACACCGTCGATAGTAGTGAGACGTAGACTTTCATTTCGGCTTTCTTGTCTTAAAACTTTCTATGAATAAAAGAAAGACGTTGGAGTGGTTGGACATATAAGAGCCAAGAAGACCCAGCGAAGACTCAACTACTACAACGGCGATGGCGGTTGGAAAGGAAAACGCGACGGAGACGGCGATGCCGGTGGATGAAGGTGAAGAGAAGATACTGAAACCACGCACGGATAAGAGAGAATACCGGAGGATTGTTCTCAAGAATTCGCTGGAGGTGTTGTTGATCAGCGACCCAGAGACTGACAAGGTACTAAGATCGATATTCCTCTTGTAATTTTTACTTGTTGATAAATTTAACAAACGAATAAACTGAGAGATTCATGCTTTTCTTAGTGTGCTGCTTCGATGAACGTTAGCGTCGGATCGTTCTCGGACCCAGAAGGATTAGACGGGCTAGCTCATTTCCTTGGTACTTTTTTTTTTTTTTTTTTGTTAAATGATTTTCTCCATAAACAGTGATTTATCTACTCTTTCCTGTAAATGTGGATTTTGATGGCCATGGAGAGAATAACATCTTTTTATTGTTTGTTTTTCAGAGCATATGTTGTTTTATGCAAGTGAAAAATACCCGGAGGAAGATAGTTACTCCAAGTACATCGCTGAGGTAATTAATCTCTTAATTTTTAGGAATACTTAAAAGTAAACTGTAAAAGAGAAAATGGAATGTGCTAATTGGAAATTGTCTTTTTCTTAGCATGGAGGGAGCACAAATGCTTATACATCCACTGAAGATACAAACTACCATTTCGATATCAACACAGACTCTTTTGATGAGGCTTTGGACAGGTTTAGACTTTGCATTTGTTTTTTTATCTCTTATTTGATTTGCCTTTTTGACAGTTTTGTTGGATTCTTATGTTATTATTGCCTAACCAGGTTTGCGCAGTTCTTTATCAAACCACTGATGTCAGCTGATGCAACCATGAGGGAGATCAAAGCCGTCGACTCTGGTTAGCGTTTTTTGACTTTCATTGATAGCTTTCCTGTTGTGGTTTGTTGACTAACAAATTCTCTCTTATCCAGAGAATCAGAAAAACTTGTTGTCTGATTCTTGGCGTCTACGCCAGGTACTTTCCTCTGCTCTCAAGACTAAATATATCTGTGTTAATTGTGTTATATTAGTTATTAGTGCACTGAAAGATGCATTTCACTAATTATCTGTGGAAACAAAATGTACATAAAAAATGAAATAATGAGGTTTCCTTTGAACTTGTGCTACTTATATGCATATTTGACAAGTCCGACAATATCTAACTTGAGTTTTGTTTTCCATTTCCGTTTACGCAGTTACAGAAGCATCTAAGTAGAGAAGACCATCCATATCACAAATTTAGCACAGGTTCATGTTCCAGACTTGGCGCTGTGATGCATAAGAAAAGTCAAGTGCTCCCAATTTTTTGCCTCTCATTCTAAGAAAGTGATATTTTTTTTTTGGCTTAGGGAACATGGATACTCTTCATGTACGACCCGAAGCAAAAGGAATCGATACAAGGAGTGAACTGATTCAATTCTATGACCAACACTATTCTGCCAACATCATGCATTTGGTTGTTTATGGCAAGGGTAGGTTCTCTGTAGCTAACCCAAAACTCAATTTTTTCTTACTTACTTTCTGAAAACAAAGGTATTATTAACATACATAACATTCATACAACTCTTTGCTCTGGATGTATTCCAGAAAACCTTGATATAACTCAAGGTCTAGTGGAAGAGTTGTTCCAAGAAATACGAAACACCAACAAGTGTATCCCTAGATTCCCTGGTCAGCCGTGTACTCCAGACCATTTACAGGTTTTTTTGTTTTTTGCCCTTATTTGAGCTCTATAGTTTATACTGAGACGAAGAGAAATTCATGCTAGAATGTTTAAAAGGTGGTATCTTCGGTTGGTGGTGTTTTTTTCATTGGTTTATAGGTTCTTGTGAAGGTTGTTCCCATAAGGCAGGGTCACACGCTTAATGTTTCATGGCCTGTAACTCCTAGTATCCTTCATTATCAAGAAGCACCGTGCAGGTACCTTAGTCATCTAATTGGTCATGAAGGCGAAGGAAGTTTGTTTCATGCCTTAAAAATCTCGGGTAGGTTTTTCTTTGAGTCCAAACTAACAAATGTTCTAGCAGATTCTAACTTGAAGAGTTAATATATTGGAAAGTAGTTGTAGTCTTGAGCTCTCTTTTCTGGTATTCAAAATGATATCCTACTTTTTTTTGGAATACAAGCTGTTGCTGCTAATAGTCACGAGAAATCTTAAAAGATAGATGTTTCCTCTGTACTAATCTTAAAGTGTGTTTCTTTCTTGATCTCTATTCTCCTAATATTACACAACACTTTCTTTGGTTTTGTCTCGAAGCTATTTAGAAAAGTGCTTTAGCAACTGCATTTCTTTGTTGTTTCAGTTGGTAGAAGTTGGTACTGTATTCTTATCGTAAATACTTGCACAGGTTGGGCAACGGGACTGAATGCTGGCGAATCAGGCCGGACGTTGGAGTATTCTTTTTTCAATGTTTCCATTGATCTTACTGATGATGGCCATGGTTGGTCTTCTGTTTTCTTTCTTGTTTTGTTCTAATATTCTAAGGAAAGCTCGCAAAAGTCTTTCTTGTGTTGAAAAAGATGATTTGATTTTGCTTCTTGCTTTGGTATACAGAGCATATGGAAGATATTTTAGGGTTGTTGTTCAGACACATTAAGCTTTTACAACAGTCTGGTGTTTCCCAGTGGATTTTCGATGAGGTATTGATATTATTAACTTGTACCATCTTGTTGTCTGCTTTTTAATCTTGCTAGTACTCCTATTGATTTCAGTGTCATTAAAGAGCTTGATACATCTTTTTGTTTTTTTTTATTAAAGATCTCAGCTGTCTCTGAGACAAATTTTCATTATCAATCCAAAACACGTCCAATTTCTTATGCAACGGGTATTTCATCAAAAATGACGGTAATAGTATTTTCAGACGACTTCTCATACTTTTTCTGTCGTTTAAGCTTCTTATATATTTATTTATTTCTGCTTCGAAATTAAACTCCAGATATACCCAACCAAGCATTGGCTGGTTGGATCATCACTGCCTTCGAAATTTAATCCAGCTCTTGTACAAAAGGTTTTAGAAGAGCTTTCTCCCAGTAATGTTCGGTAAGTCTCTGTTCCTGAAATGAATTCTTGCACAAGCAATTGATGACCTAACGTATTCTTTTGCCTTATCTCGTACTATGCTCTACAAGTATGTGTTATGTTCATTGACTGTACATGTAGTTCAAGCATTGAAATCTTTACTGCTCACAGCCTAGTAATCTCGTCTTGTCGCAGAATCTAATGCCATTTTACATTTGTAGAATCTTTTGGGAATCAAATAAATTTGAAGGGCATACCGACAAGGCTGAGCCATGGTATAACACTGCATATTCTCTTGAGAAGATAACCAAATTCACCATTCAGGTTGGCTTTTGATATATTACTTCTGTAGTTGAATGATTATGTTGGCAGTTTTGTTTTATATTCTGTTTGATTAAATAAATACTTTCCTACTAAGTCTATGGAAGAAGTTCAAAATTTGGTTTATGCTTAACAATAACAGGAATGGGAACAGTCTGCCCCTCATGCAAACCTGCTTCTACCAACGCCTAATGTCTTCATTCCTACGGATTTGTCATTAAAGGAAATTAAAGATAAGGTTCAGTTTCATCACTCTAGTTATATAATTTACAAATTGTACAGTCTTTTAAAGTTTAACGTACGAATCAGTTATCTTAAAAGTCACGTAATCAAGGTTCTGGAACAGGACGCCTTTCCTGTTTTGTTGAGAAAGACACCATTCTCAAGATTGTGGTATAAGCCTGATACAAAGTTCTTCAAACCGAAAGCATACGTTAAGATGGATTTCAACTGCCCACTTGCTGTCACCTCTCCGGACGCTGTGGTTCTTTCAAATATTTTTGTCTGGTTGCTGGTCGACTGTTTGAATGAATATGGTAAGATTTGTTGTTATAAGAATGAAAAACAAGAGTAAAGTGACAACGCCTTCCTAATTTGTTGTTATATTATGAAAACTACTGTTCCATCAATTTGTACTTGTATATATGTTTCAGCTTATTATGCTCAGGCTGCTGGTCTTTACTATGGATTAAGTCTTTCGGACAATGGTTTTCAGGTGGGGTTTGTACAAAGATTCTGTCGTTTCCATGTGTATTTTGCGGAATCATTGAGTTTTCTTCATATGTGTTGACTAAAGTGTTTTCTCATTTGCAGCTCTCTCTTGTTGGCTTTAATCACAAATTGAGGATCTTGCTGGAAGCTGTCATTCAAAAGATAGCAAATTTCCAAGTTAAACCTGAAAGGTTTTCCGTTATCAAGGTTACTACACCTCCTCCCTCTTTCTAAATTAGCAGATTCTTAATTTGCTCACTTTATCCAATAAGCCTTTTTGTTACCAGATTTATTGAATCCATGTTTTTCTGCTTCCTTATCCTGTAATAAGGAAATAAACACAAAGGCATACCAAAATTGCAAATTCCGACAACCATATAGTCAAGCAACGAGTTACTGCTCAATGGTATTACAAGATCAAACTTGGCCTTGGACAGAGGAACTAGATGCTCTTTCTCATCTGGAAGCTGGAGACTTGGAGAACTTCGTCCCAATGCTGTTATCAAGGACATTTGTTGAGTGCTATATAGCAGGTATGTATCAACACTATCCCTTGCTACATTAGTGGTTTGGTCTCTAACCCTTTTGCTTTTCTCATTTTCAGGAAATGTTGACAAGGACGAAGCTGAGTCAATGGTCAAGCATATTGAAGACGTTCTTTTCAACGACCCAAAACCCATTTGTCGTCCGTTATTTCCTTCCCAGCTCCTGACGAATAGGGTTGCAGAGCTCGGAACTGGAATGAAATACTTCTACCATCAACAAGGCTCAAACCCTAAAGATGAAAACTCTGCTCTAGTGCATTATATTCAGGTACTTAAGAGTCTTTGTGAGTTTACAAGGTTTCTTATTGTTGACCTTTGTTTTCTTGCTAACGGGGGCTTGGTTTGCCAATGAACAGGTTCATCAAGATGAATTTTCCATGAACGTTAAACTTCAGCTTTTCTGTCTCATCGCAAAGCAAGCCACATTTTACCAGCTTAGAACAGTCGAGCAACTTGGTTACATCACTTCACTTTCTCGGAGGTACATAAGAATTTCTCCCAAGTTTGAATGCTCCTGAGTTCTTGTTGATACATAAATATTTTACCTCTCTACAACATAGGAATGATTCTGGCGTCTATGGTGTACAATTCATTATCCAGTCTTCAGTTAAGGTACCAACTTGTCTTGCCTCTCTGCCACTTGGACTTTGTATAAGTTAATGCATCTCTCTTTGATTCGCTTTAAGGTTTATCGTTAATAGGGTCCTGGACATATTGATTCGAGGGTCGAGTCACTTCTCAAGGATCTTGAGAGTAAACTTTACAAGATGAGCGATGAGGAATTCAAGGTGAGATGGCCCTAACAGATTATTATAGATCATATTTGCTTAAAATAAACATTTGGTACAAGGATAGTAAGATTTTACTTGACAAAATGTAGATGCATTCTATTACTAACTGACATGAATTTCTCCTCAGAGCAATGTAACAGCTTTGATAGATATGAAGCTTGAGAAACATAAGAACTTGACGGAGGAGTCTTGGTTTTACTGGGGCGAGATTCAAAACGGGACACTCAGATTCAACCGCGTAGACGCAGAGGTAACAGACAAACCGCAAATAAAAATCGCTTGAAAGATCGATGAATAGAGAACATCTAATCTTCCATCATGCAAACTTCGTTAGTCTTCCTTGAGAGATAGTTCAAGCCATTAACACATCTTCTTGGGGGGTTTGTTTTGTGGTAAGGTGACTGCACTGAGAGAGCTAAAGAAGGAAGGATTGATAGATTTCTTTGACGAATACATAAAAGTTGGCGCACCAAAAAAGAAATCGTTGAGCATATGCGTTTATGGAAGCCAACATTTGAAGGAAATGGCATCGGACAAAGACAAAGTTGTATCACCACTCATAGAAATCCAAGACCTAGTCGGTTTCAGGAAGTCACAGCCTCTTTATGGGTCGTTGAAAGGATGTAGCTAAGCTGAAACGGTGAGGAGGTCCCAGTCCCAACTCTTTGCAAGGATATTATACTACACAACACAAACACTCATTTACCAAAACGCTATTATTTGTATATGTGAATCTCTGTATTCATCACACGGATGATAAGTTATCTTGATTGCAGCTTTTGTCGAGCAAAGGCAAGAATCGTAGAATTAAGGTGTCTTCTATCATTTACGAAACAAGTCATGTGACCATAACTTATTTGTTTTGATAAATTTATTTTGTTGGGTTTATTCAGTTCTTCAGTTCCATATGTGAAGCACTGGGACAGCTTATAAGATGCTGTTAACTCTATTGTCCAAAATCGGCGAATCATTGTTAGCTCCAGAATTTTTTAGTGTGGTTCAATGAATGTGGGGCTTGATCCAATATCGATATTTTCTCAAGGATCAGACAAGAATAAACAAAACTGCAAATAATTTAAAACATTTAGACCAGATCAAAGTTGCAGACGTAAGCAAGGAATCATTCCAAAAGGCAAAATGGCTTCGTCGATAAATTTACGAGTTAAAAAACCAAAGATGCGGCAACCTAATACCGAACGGAGTCAAACCAATTAAAAAGCACAATAGAGTAAAAAAATAATCAATTTTAATTTCTCATCAACATCCAATTTGCTCATAAGAAAATTTCGGTATCCAGAGATTGTTAAATGAATCACAAAACATCATAAGAACAGTTTTCTCAAATAATAAAACATCAGAAAGGGAAAAAAAAAAATCAAAACATCGCTCATCAAATCTCTCCTCCCACCAAAAAAATAATGATATTTCTATCTTTTGTTTTTTTTCTGATAAATCAATCAAACAACAGAGAATAACAAGAGATCCCTGGCGTCTTCGTACCCATTAGGAGCCTTGAGACCACAACCACCAGTTCCGGATCCTAACCCACCAACCAATCCGGTCGAATCTTGACCGGACCCACCAAAAACACCACCTCCGATTAAATCTGTGACGCCGTGATGATGGTGGCCGACGGAAGGAGGATGGTAATAGAGACGCGCCGTCTGAGGACAGTGAGAATGAAACCTCGCCGCTATTCTCACGCCTGCATCCAGCATCTCCGCGTATTTCCCCATTTTTTGAAAGATCTTCTTCTTATTTTATTTTATTTACTTTTTTTCCCTTTCTCTTGAAGAGAGAGAGAGAGACGGAGACAATGAATGATGATTTTCCAAGTTGCGTCCGATTTATAGGATGCAAGGAAAAGCGAACTAGTCCTCCGATTTTCTATCTTGAGGGTTTTATAATTATTTTCTGCATTGTCCCTTCGTTTTCCATTTTATTTCGTATTTGCCCCTCGAGTATTTTTCTCTTTTGCTTTTATCTCTTTGTAATCTTATTCTTACCATACCATAAGTTAATTATTTAGCATTTTAGCTTATGAGAGATGACATTCATGACACTACCATTCATCGTAGATATAATTATTTTCATATCTATAGTAATAAAAATATTAAAGACCAGATAAAGACAAGTTTTAGGTTTTAAATTGCAATTTATTGAAAACCTTTGGGACGGCATTTTTATTTATAAAACTTTAGGGTCGAAATGAGGGAAAATTGAAAATCTTATTCTGAGATGTAAATTTAGCGTTTTTGTTTTAAAGAATCGGTTTAGCGTTTCTTGACAGCTTCCTTTCCCAATTTGGTTGGTTAACAAATTTATTTCACGTGAAATAATTAATAGGAAATTAATGAATCCGCGTCAGAGTGGGGGTCGTCGTAACCAAACAGTCGCCCCGTATTTTTGACTTCAGCAAAATCGCAAAAGTTGCTTGAAAAGTAAGCGTTTACTTTAAGCATATTTCTCGATGGATGGACTATTATCATCGACTTTTTTGGACTTGTTTTAAGACTTTTTGGACTTTCATTTTATTTGTAACGTATGGGTATTTGTTTTTTTTTTTTTTTTTTGTAACTGAACGTATGGGTATTTGTTAGAATATTTTCAAACTTAATTACCGTAACATGACACGTTCCATTATGAACTTATAAAACTGTTACACTAAATTGCAATTGTCAATTGGTTTTTGTTTTTCCGACATATGTCAATTGCTTTGTGTAGGTCAGTTATAGTTTTATAATTTTAGATCAATTTTTTTAATATAGAATTTAGGATCATATTTTTAAATGTATAAAGATCTACTTTTATTTCATTATCATAAACTTAAAACCTATTTAAATTTTGAATTATTTATCTAAGAAATATAAAATTTGAATTACTTATAAGAGAAACTAGCTCGTCATCCTTTTGTTTCCTTTAAAGTAAACAAATCAAATTGATATGATTTATTCACTCATCAATGTAATTTGATGATTTGTTCATTAGAGTGATTTAAAACTTCTTGCAAAATCACATTTATTAGATTTAAGAGTAGTCATCAACCCCTTTTTTAAGCTCACAAGG
Organism: Alliaria petiolata; assembly: GCA_020283515.1. Taxonomy (NCBI): domain Eukaryota; kingdom Viridiplantae; phylum Streptophyta; class Magnoliopsida; order Brassicales; family Brassicaceae; genus Alliaria; species Alliaria petiolata. The sequence goes on from JAHZTW010000002.1 coordinate 95,630,413, forward strand.
AAAACCAAGTCCGAGATTCCCACAATCAAACAAACATGATGTCTTAACTAACCTTGGCTCTTGTATAGTTATTTGATTATTTTTGAATATTTAATGTAACAGAGCAGCCACTTCTTATAATTCTAGCGTTCTAGACCATATATATCTAGCTATATACTGTATATAGTTTTCATTTCCCTAATCCATGTCAAGACAACAATAAATTGTGTTTAACCATAAGGTTGCAGAGGGATATAACTCATACCTGCTTCCAGCAATGCCTTAATTTTTCATGCAATCTACACTCACACAAATGAAGCAAAGGAACCTATCATTGTGAGGTTTATATATCTGTCATAAGGGAAATTTTGTGTAGCTTTCGAATTTCAAACAATTTGTAGGGTGTTCCTTTTTTATTTTTGTTGATAAAATCAAATATCTCGTGTTATAATGAAGAATATGAAAGTTGAGTTTCATACCTTGTAAATATAGGGATCAAGTCTTCCTCCTGTGCCAAACCTCTTCACTTCCTCCATCTTCAACAACCTGCATGAGGATATCAAGTTCATTAGGTTGCGATGATTTGATCAGTACTATAACTATAAACCTATAACTATCTTCTATTAGACTCCAGTATGCACAAGAAGGCTTGAAAATTAATAGCTTATCTAAGAAATGAAACATAAATTCATGGATATAGTGTTTAACAAACGTGTTTGTGTGATTTAGTATGAGAGGGAAGCAGAGTATACATTCTGAGAGCTTTGCTGGTATCAGGGCTATCGCCGAGAATCTGACGGATGTGAACTTCAGAAGAAGAGGCTGAGGAAAGAAACTCCAAGATGTCTTTTGCTCTACGGCGTATGGAACTCGATTTGCTACTTACTTTCTTCCTCTTCTTCTCTTCTACTCTTATCTGATTTCTGAGTTTGATTCTGCTTTCAACGCTGGAAACTTCACTCGAACCAGTTGACAAGCATGACGACTCATCTTTGGAATCAACGGAGCATGTGGAGAGATCACAAACAAAATTCATCATCAAATGTGTTGGCTTAGAATTGAAAGATCCCCAGATGACCAGAGAACGGCGTTTTCTTGCTGTCTGCGTAAACCGGACAATGAAATATGCATTAGCTCCGTCACTTTTCACAACTACGCCAACTTTTGCGTCTCTGGAAGAACTTTTTTCTTACTAAAATTAGAGCATAACAAATCCAACAGTAGGCAAGAAGTTCAGATTTTCAATTCCAGTAATGGTCCGTCTATGGTAAAATCATCATTAATCCAGAATTGCAAAAACAGTGTTGGAACATACAAGAGCTAGCGATTGTCATTCAGGTTTAGATCGAAATTCGAAACAGTAACATACAAAATCTAGCTCGAACAGAGGAAATCAACAACAAGTAAAATCCCGAAAAGACTAGTCAATCAAAATTCTCGGGAGTTCGAATTTACCAGAAACAGAAAAAATCTACATGTTATCCGAAATTCAAAACTCCAGAATCGCATAAAGAGATTTTGAACATTCAAGAGCTAGCGATTATAATTCAGGAAAAGAACGAACAGTAATGTCAAAACTAAAGCCCAAACGGATGAAGGAAAAATCTAGTCAATCGAATTTCCCAGTAGTTCAAATTCTTCCGAACAAATGCAGATCTAAAGAACAGCCATACAAATAATCTGAAACAGAGACGCGATGAAGAGTTCGCACCTTGAAATTCATGAGATGGAATCGATCTCCAGTATAACTGATTATGAATCCGCGATCGTCACTATTCCCAAACGAACCATCGCTGGACAGAGCAGAGCCGCACGATCTCGATCCGGTAGATCCCAACAACAAGCTCAGGTTCGAGCTTCCTTCGTCACACCACTTGCTCACATAGCTCGATTCCTCTACAGATCCAGACCTATTATTACCCAAGGCGATTATCAGAAACCACGAGGAAGGTAACACAGATCTGAAACGCGAGCCTCATAATTAGCACAGAAATTGAAACAGAATGGTTGTGCGATGCGACCTTGTAGGTGAGAAGAACACCGGCCCATAGGAAAGGAGGAGAAGAGAAGAAGCAGCCGTTGTCTCTATCGTAGAAGGAAACTCCGCCATCTTCTATTTTTACTTCCGAAAGAAGATTTCTCTGAGTTTCTGCTAATGGCGGGATGATATGATCTCCGTTTGAATTCCACTCTCTCTCTCTATCGCTTTCTTTCTACTTTCTCTCTCTCTCACTCACTCACTGACTGTATTATACCAGCGGAAATTGAATAGAGCGGAGCAATAATTGGCGAGCCCTATGTTAAGCCCATTAAAGGCCCTAATTATGGCCCATATACGTTCTTTTGGACTCACCGTCACAAGAGTCGCAAGTACAGAGATAGAGCGCGCTATAACGACATTTCCGATAAAAATCTTGATGTCATGTCCTCTTGCCTTCACCTTCTCCCTCCCGTCTCTTTCCCGTTTACTTCCCAACCACTCCCTCTTTCCCGCCACAAACCTCTTTATCTTCGACGCGCCACACCAACCTCTGCATTGGCGGAGGCAGTCACCGACGGCGTTGATGGCGCATCTTCGAAACCTGTCTCTCAGTCACGCTCTCCGGAGTGGTGGATTGATTCCCTCCGGTCGAAAGTTCGATCCAGTTTGCTCCGTGAAGCCGTCTTGACTTACATTGACATGATTGTTTTGGGTATCAAACCCGATAATTTTGCGTTCCCTGCTTTGCTGAAGGCTGTAGCCGATCTCCAGGACATGGATTTGGGAAAACAGATTCATGCACATGTGTATAAATTTGGGTACGGAGTGGATTCCGTGACTGTTTCTAATACCCTTGTGAATTTGTATAGAAAGTGCGGAGATTTTGGTGCTGTATATAAGGTGTTCGATAGAATATCTGAGAGAAACCAAGTTTCTTGGAATTCTATGATATCTTCGTTGTGCAGTTTTAAAAAGTGGGAAATGGCGTTAGAGGCATTTCGGTGTATGTTGGATGAAAATGTGGAGCCTAGTTCGTTTACCTTGGTGAGTGTGGCTATTGCTTGCTCAAATTTGCCTATGTCCGAGGGATTGTTGCTGGGTAAGCAGGTTCACGCCTATAGTTTGCGAAAAGGTGAGTTGAATTCCTTTATCATAAACACATTGGTGGCTATGTATGGTAAACTGGGAAAGTTAGCATCTTCCAAAATCTTGCTTGGAACTTTTGAAGGCCGTGACTTGGTCACATGGAACACTGTGATGAGCTCATTATGTCAGAACGAGCAGTTTCTTGAAGCATTGGAGTATTTGCGCAAAATGGTGCTCAAAGGTGTTGAACCAGATGGGTTCACTATTTCAAGTGTTCTTCCTGTTTGTTCACACTTGGAAATGCTTCGCACAGGGAAAGAAATGCATGCCTATGCTTTGAAAAACGGCTCTTTGGATGAGAATTCTTTTGTTGGCAGTGCTTTGGTTGACATGTATTGCAAATGCAAGCAAGTATTGAGTGGTCGTCGAGTGTTTGATGGAATCTTTGATAGAAAGATTGACCTTTGGAATGCTATGATCGCTGGATATGCCCAGAACGAGCATGATGAGGAAGCGTTGTCTCTGTTCATAGACATGGAAGAAAGTGCTGGGCTTCTGGCTAACACAACCACAATGGCAAGTGTCGTCCCTGCTTGTGTCCGTTCTAGTGCGTTCGCCAGAAAGGAAGCGATCCATGGATTTGTCGTGAAAAGAGGTCTAGAGGGAGACAGGTTTGTGCAGAATGCACTCATGGATATGTATTCGAGGCTGGGAAAGATCGATATCACCGAGATGATATTCGGTAAAATGGATGATAGAGATTTAGTTACATGGAACACGATGATTACGGGGTATGTATTCTCAGAATGCCACGAGGATGCGCTCATTGTGCTACACAAGATGCAAAACTTCGAAAGAAAAGCGAGCGGGGGTGTTAGCCGAGTTGGTCCGAAACCTAATTCTATCACTCTGATGACAGTCCTCCCCAGTTGTGCTGCACTATCAGCATTAGCAAAGGGAAAAGAAATCCATGCTTACGCTATCAAGAACAATTTGGCAGCCGATGTGGCTGTAGGAAGCGCTTTAGTTGACATGTACGCAAAATGCGGGTGCCTACACATGTCGAGAAAAGTGTTTGATCAGATTCCACTAAAAAATGTCATAACTTGGAATGTGATTATAATGGCTAATGGGATGCACGGAAACGGGCAAGAAGCCATAGATCTGCTCAAAATGATGAAGGTTCAGAGAGTAAAACCAAACGAGGTTACATTCATCTCAGTATTTGCAGCTTGTAGCCACTCGGGCATGGTGGATGAAGGATTAAGGATATTCTACAATATGAGAAACGACTACGGGGTTGAACCTAGCTCAGATCATTATGCTTGTGTTGTAGATTTGCTTGGAAGGGCAGGTAGAGTTGAAGAAGCGTATGAGCTCATGAACATGATGCCTCTTGGTTTTGACAAAGCTGGAGCTTGGAGTAGCCTCCTAGGTGCTTGTCGGATTCACAATAACCTAGAAATTGGAGAAGTTGCTGCTCAGAATCTCATTCAGTTGGAACCAAATGTAGCTAGTCACTATGTGTTACTTGCCAATATTTATTCATCAGCAGGCCTCTGGGATAAAGCAACAGAGGTAAGGAGAAGAATGAAAGAGAAAGGCGTGAGAAAAGAACCTGGATGTAGCTGGATCGAGTATGGCGATGAAGTACATAAATTCATAGCCGGTGACTCATCTCACCCGCAAAGCGAAAAGCTCCATGGATATCTGGAGACCTTGTGGGAGAAAATGAGAAAAGAAGGATATGTACCTGACACGTCTTGTGTGCTTCACAATGTAGAAGAAGATGAAAAAGAGGTTTTGCTTTGTGGACACAGTGAGAAGCTAGCAATTGCCTTTGGGATACTTAACACATCGCCTGGTACGGTTATTAGGGTGGCTAAAAACCTCAGGGTTTGTAATGACTGTCATCTTGCTACAAAGTTCATCTCAAAGATCGTTGACAGAGAAATCATCTTGAGAGATGTTAGGAGGTTTCATCATTTCAAGAATGGAACTTGCTCCTGTGGAGACTATTGGTGAGAGACAAGAATGTCTCTTCTTTCTTCACTGTATATCTTGTAAGTGTTGATTCTTGTATTGTTCTGATTTAATACACCGTTGAGCAATAAAAATCTGAAGTTTCTCACTGAGAAAGCATGATCACTGTATAAATAGATTCTATGATTGTAACAAAATTCGTTTAATGTATTAATAATGGGGTATAATAAAAAAAATTAATAGTATTTTTTTTAATATGCGTGAAAAACAAAAAATAACATTTTTTTTTTTACTATAATACAACTTTTGACTGAAAACTTATGATTTGCTGTTATTTAACTATGATTATTGAAAGCCAATTTGGTCTCTATAGTCGATACGTTGAGGAAATAATTTAGATAATTTAGATAATTTAATCAAAAAAATAAATTATGATAATTGATTTTTAACTTTCGCTTGTCTGGTCCTACAGATCAGCAACCAATTACTCTTTACTTCTTTAGTTGACGTCTCTTTGTACATAGAAGGATAGATCAGGGAGTGATGTAGTTCAGTAATCAAACGTAAACAACAGGAAAGAAATATTAAGAAATTCCCAAAAAAGGGAGATTGACGAAGACATTGACCCTCACAGCTCAACGAACGACTTCGCTTTCGCAAGTTTGCATTGAATTGAAGCATAAGCAACCTCCATTTCCGACCGACATCAAGTCGCTGTTCTGTTTTCCCGGGAACGGAAATTACACTAATCCTCGCTCTCTATCTTTTTCGCTGTGACTTGTTTTGGTATCTCTAATCTCTGATTCGGAGTTTGGTTTCGGGGTTTTGGAAGTTTAGGGCTTTGAATCTGATGTTGGTTCAGGATCGTGTGGCTCCTAAGCCGCCAAAATCTCGGATCAGAGAACTTTCTATTCACGAACATGGCCACCGATTCGCTGAACCCAAAAACCTAGATTTCTCGTCATGGTTTTCCGACAATGTCTACAGAATTGCTGTTTTCTTCCTCTTCGTTGTCACCGTCGCTGCTTTCTTCTTCCTCTACAACACCACCGACACTGCTTCTCTCCTTTGCTTCCAGTCCCAATCAACCCAGTCGATACAATCTCTCACTCGGCCACAAATCAACTGGAATTCGATCCAAATCGTCTCCGACAAAACCTCCCCGTACGCTAATTTCCGTACGGAGAAATGGATCGTGGTGTCGGTGACCAAGCACCCGACGGAGGAGCTCAAGGGTTTGGTGAAGATCGAAGGATGGCAAGTTCTAGCGATCGGAAACTCTTTAACCCCTAAAGATTGGAATCTCAAAGGTGCGATTTTTCTCTCTCTCGATGCTCAAGCAGAGCTCAATTACCGGATTTTGGATCACTTGCCTTACGATTCCTTCGTGCGCAAAAGCGTCGGTTACTTGTTCGCGATCCAGCACGGTGCAAAGAAGATCTACGACGCGGATGATCGCGGCGAAGTGATCGATGGAGATCTTGGTAAACATTTCGATGTAGAGTTAGTAGGAGAAGACGCTAGGCAAGAACCAATCTTGCAGTACAGTCACGAAAACCTGAATCGAACTGTGGTGAATCCTTATATCCATTTCGGGCAACGATCGGTTTGGCCTAGAGGTTTGCCATTAGAGAGCGTAGGTGAGATCAATCACGAAGAGTATTACACTGAGGTTTTTGGCGGTAAGCAGTTCATACAGCAAGGGATTTCGAACGGCTTGCCGGATGTTGACTCTGTGTATTATTTCACCAGGAAGACGACTTTCGAGCCGTTTGATATCAGATTCGATGAGCATTCTCCTAAAGTGGCGTTGCCTCAAGGTATGATGGTGCCTGTGAACTCGTTCAACACGTTATACCATTCCTCGGCGTTTTGGGGGCTAATGCTTCCTGTTTCGGTTAGTTCCATGGCTTCGGATGTGATTAGAGGCTACTGGGGACAGAGGCTTCTATGGGAGCTTGGTGGTTATGTCGCTGTTTATCCACCTACCGTTCATCGGTATGACCGAGTCGAAGCTTACCCTTTCTCGGATGAGAAGGATCTCCATGTCAATGTGGGTCGTTTGATCAAGTTCTTGCTTGCTTGGAGATCAGATAAGCATAGATTCTTCGAGACGATTCTTGATTTGAGCTTTGTTATGGCTGAGCAAGGGTTTTGGACAGAACTCGACGTGAAATTCACAGCTGCTTGGCTACAGGATTTGCTCACCGTAGGATACCAGCAGCCTCGGTTAATGTCACTTGAACTGGATCGCCCGCGAGCAACCATCGGTCATGGAGATAGAAAAGAGTTTGTTCCGAGGAAACTGCCTTCGGTTCACCTCGGGGTCGAGGAGATAGGCACAGTGAGCTCTGAAATCGGGGATTTGATCAAGTGGAGGAAGAATTTCGGGAACATCGTGCTTATTATGTTCTGTAACGGACCTGTGGAACGGACAGCTCTTGAATGGAGGTTACTCTACGGGAGGATATTCAAAACCGTTGTCATTTTATCCTCTCGGAAAAACTCAGATCTTTACGTCGAAGAAGCTAAGCTCGATCACATCTACAAGTAACTTTCTCTATAATCTCTCGGTTTCAACTTATTCTTTATACATTGTGAGCTTGCAAACTGTAATTTTTTTGTGTTACTTAAATATTTCAGGCGTCTACCGAAGATATTTGATCGGTACAGCAGCGCAGACGGGTTTTTGTTTGTTGAAGATGACACAATTCTCAATTACTGGAATTTACTTCAAGCCGAGAAAACTAAGCTCTGGACTACAGACAAGGTACTCTCATCAAGTTGCTATGTGTCTCGATATTTCGGTTGGGTTTGGTTTGGTTTATTAACATACACGGAGTGCCTTTTCAGGTTACTGAGTCATGGACAACGGTGAGGCCAGCTGGGAATTCCGATTGGTATTCGGTTCAGGCGGAATTGGTTAAGAAAATTGTCGGTACAATGCCGGTTAATTTCCAAGTCAATTACAAGGAAGCCACAAAGAAGAGCCATGAAACAGTTCTAACGGTATGCAGCTCAAAAGTATTCTATGTCCCTAAACGCTTCGTTGCTGACTTTAGCGATCTTGTTAATCTCGTGGGCGATAAGGATTTGCATTACAAAGTGGCCCTGCCTATGTTCTTCCTGTCGATGGATTCGCCTCAGAATTTTGACCCGGTTCTTGGTTCGATGGTATATAAGATAGAACCAGCTTCGTTGAACTCTTCTTTGAGCTTGTATTCTGCGGAAGCACCCGCGGTTCATCCATGGAGCATCTCGAGCGAACAAGATTTCATCAGATTGGTACAAAAGATGGCCAAAGGCGATCCACTTTTGATGGAATTGGTATGATTCGAAACAAGAGTATAAATAGCTGCAGCAATGAATGGTTGTTAGAAACAGAAGATTATTATTATCATTTGTGTTATACCAAAATGGCTTCGTCGATTCTTTTTTGTTTCTCTTTATGTAATTTTTTCCATGTGATCATATAATTTTCGTTCTTGATGTTTCTAATTTTCACGATTTAAATGATTCAACAAAGAGAAAGGTTGTGAAAATTTGCTTAAATCGGTTCAAGCAAATCAAGAAAATCTAAAGCTGCTAAACCTTCTGTCTCCTCTCAAAGGTTAACAAAATGAGAGCTGCTAAATCTTTTTTGGATCCGAAAGGAAAAAAGCTTTGGATTTAAAAACCTTAATTATTCTTTTACAGTATATACTTTCTAGTTTCTATCATTACCAAAAATGTAGCTTATATAATATTCTTAGGAATTAGGATGACTTTGAGTCTAATTTAGTTGTCTATGATGGACTAAGGTTTCGTTTTAGGTGAATCGCCTTTGGCCATCTTTTCTACCAATTTGATGAAATCTTGTTCGCTCGAGATGGCATACATTTGATCAAATGTATTTCTTGACCAAAAACAAAGAAATACATTTGATCCATTGTTAAATTTATCCCGCTTGAGGTTCACGGAATAAAATATTATCCACTTGGACTTAGAGGGACCTTATCCTAATAATAACTTTTTATATGACAAAATATTTATATATTATTTTATTTTTTAACTTTGTAAAGTATATCGTCGTTGTCTTCTGCTTCGACCCGGCAACAAATAAATATTAGTATTTTAAGAGGCAAACGTTAAAATTAAATACTAATTAGGTTATATATTCAAAAGTATATATGGATTTTTTGACTGCATGAGCCATGATGATGAGTAATGAAAACGACCAATTTGTAATTTGTCTTTTGAGTTGTCATTGTATGGCCTTCATGATGAGTTGGCTTTTGGCTTCTTGATGTATATATTATCGATGATACACCACTCTCTAACATGGTGAGGTTAGCAAAAGTATATAAAATTGGCTGAGGTTAATTGGTCGGCACCGGCGGAGATCTGGTGACCGCCATCACCTATGCACGTAAGACTCTATTTTTTGTTTTAATTATAAAGTCTAAAACTACCAACCAATCATATAATTATAAATATATATATATATATATATATATATATATATTATTAATAAACCAAAATATACATGTGACTTTAATGATAGAAGCATAAAGGAACGATAGGTAAGAGATAATCAAATAAGGCTGTTCTACATTTATGTGGCTATTTCTATATTTATAATGATTGTTGAGCCTTTTTTTTTTTTGTAAAGAACAACAACAAAATTGTATTTCTATGATTATTATACGGAAACGTCGTTGCATAAAATATTAAAATGTATCCTTTGAAAAGAGTTCATTTGTGCCTATTTCACATGCGAAATGGACCCAGTGTCTTCATCTTGAAATGATGAGTTTTCTTAAATAATACTGTAGTTTCAATATGCTTCAAACTTTTTCTGTCGACTGGTTGAACTATTCTGTAGATTACCGATCGAAACGGGTTTTTCAAAACTTTAAAATATGTTAGCATGATGTGATTTACTAGACTCCCACAATATTTTTTTTCTTTATATGTTCGAAAAATATTATAATGTCCACGGTTAACCTTTTTTAATAAAACTTAAAATATGAATTTTTGTACAGTATATATTAAGAGAAACATGTATATAAAATGAAAAATATAAATATAAGGGGAAGCCATCACGACCGGATGGATCTTGCCTTAAAAATTCGTAGTATCATCATCATCACTCGTCTTTTCCTCAAACCTCCGTCTCCTTCTTCTTCTTCGTCTTCCACGCCTCGTCTAGGCATACTGTAAATCAGAAATCTCCAAGAAACTCTCAATTCTATAAATCAAAAACTGGATAAAGCAAAAGCAAAGAAAAAAGGTATAAGAGAGTAGAGAGAGACGCTAGCTATAACACAGCGCACATCTCTCCTTTCAATAATAATTATTCAATTTTTGCTTCCCTTTTCTTTTTCTTCTTCTTCTTCCTTTTTCATTTTTTCTTGCTCCTGATCTCTCTCTCTCTTTCTCTCTCCATCTCTTTCTCCTTCACAGTGCTACTCGGAGATCTATCTATTCAGGTACGATGGGTTTTGTATAGATCAGCTGATTTTGGATTCAATTAGCCTTCATCCCTTAATTTTCATGCTCATGAAATGGATCCCTGGGGTTGTTTTACTTGAATCCGAGTTTCTTCAATTGTTTGCTTTTCCCTTTTGATTTTCTAATTATGTGGCCTGCATTCTCCTTTCTGTGTCAGCTTTGTGTTATTCCTTGGAATCGTTTAAGTTAGGATTTATGGAGCCATAGCCTTTGAGAAACAAACGAGTAGTTGATCAAGTACACGGTACACTGATCTTTGGAATTTTTTCTTGATCTAGTCACCCAAAATTGGCCAAAAGTAGGCTAAGACAAATATTGAATGTTGTGTGATCTTGAAACCAAAACAAAGAGGTACATTAGTATGCAAGGGGAGATAATCTGGGAGTGTATATCAGGTTTGACAAATAATAATATTGCAAAACTAGATCACTGCTTCTTTATTGGTGCAGCTAGTGTTTTGTGATCACTATAACCTGTAATGCTCGAGCATCCTCATGGAAACTAAGGTTAGATGTAAACCATTTCTTTGAGCCTTCCCACTATATTCTAGTGGCTCCCTCTGCTGCTCATGACATGTGCAGAGAAGTGTCATTAACAACACATCTTTTAGTAAGACATGTAACTCCAAGTGATGGATAGCTAGGCTCAGTTCGAACCCCCTGAATTACTTTCATTGAGGAAGCATAGGCTAGTATTCTACCATGAAATAGGTTCTGGGCTGATAGATTTTCTATTTTTAAAAGTGGGAGAGATGGCAATAGCATTATATAAGTCTTTCTTAAGTAAGATCGTGAAAAAGCCTTCATATAGCATGATATTATTTAGATACCATTAATCACTTGTCATTTAGCCTTCCTAAAGCCTAGATATCGAGTGGATTTTTTTGGTGTAGCTTAGAATTATTGTTGAGGGCCTTTTCTCCAATACGCCTGGTATAACGTCACCGCTATGTTTTGTTTGCCAATGAAAATTCCAAGAGTGACAACTTTTTACTTATGTACTATCCTTCTCCATATGCATCAACAAAGTGAACCTAGAATTTCTTGAATGATTGCCAGACAATAAACGAATTGTGGGAGGAAACCGAGTGCTCTTTGCTTGATTGTTGTTGAGTTAATATATAGCTCAAACGTGCTTCTATGTAATACTGTTTATTCTCATAAATGATTGTCATTTTAGGCTTTCAATTATAGAAGCTTTCTATTTGCCCCCTTTTTATGTGAATTAATTTATCCAACGCCAAGAAACTTATTGCTTGCACATCATTATCTCTTACCTTCTTATTTTTTTCACTTGTTCTATGTTCTTGGCAGGTGGTTTATGTATCTTCACTTGAAGGAAAAGATTGACCATTATATACAAAATGTCTGGGTCAACAAAAGTATTGGATCCTGCATTTCAAGGAGCTGGGCAGAAACCGTATCCTTTCACAATCTTTATTTTTCCGCTTTGCTTTAATATTAGATGTCAGGGGAGCAATATTATTGTTTCCTGCTGATGAATTGAAGTACAGAGAGGAAAATGCAATTTCTTGTGGGTATCGCTTTTGCATGCACTAGTTTTCTTGGCATTGTTGAATATTTTACTGCTGTCTGAGGTGTTGAGCTTAACATTTCATAGAGGTACTGAAATATGGAGAATCGAAAATTTTCAGCCAGTTCTAGTGCCGAAGTCTGAACATGGAAAGTTCTATATGGGAGACACTTACATCGTATTGCAGGTTTGGGATTCCTTCCACTGTTATTTTACCCTCTCTATATATGCTCATCAATAGACAGATTTTAAGATAATGACTTGATATTAGCTTACAGAACAAAAGAACATGCTTTCTTGTCTGATCATATGTATAAAATATATCCACTTTATTGTATTTCATATTAAGCATGTTTATATTTGATCTGTGCAGACAACACAGAACAAGGGGGGTGCTTATCTATTTGATATACATTTTTGGATTGGTAAAGATACAAGCCAGGTATCTATTTTCGGAATTTTTTTGGCATGATAGCATATATTATGTTCTAACTATGTGTATTTAGAAGAAAAGCAAAGGTGAACCGTCGTTATGACTAATCTGCGATTGATGATCCCAGGATGAAGCTGGAACAGCAGCTGTGAAGACAGTTGAACTTGATGCAGCTCTTGGAGGCCGAGCTGTCCAACACCGTGAAATTCAAGGTCATGAATCTGACAAATTCTTGTCTTACTTCAAGCCTTGCATTATACCGCTAGAGGGAGGTGTTGCCTCTGGATTTAAAAAACCCGAGGAGGAGGAGTTTGAAACGCGATTGTATACCTGCAAAGGGAAACGTGCTGTCCACTTGAAGCAGGTTTCTTTTTCGGCAGATCTTTGGAAGTGTTGTACTCTCTTTGCAGGAGTGTTTACTATGAATGTGAGCTTATCTGTTTTCTTGTATAGGTTCCTTTTGCTCGCTCATCATTGAATCATGATGATGTGTTTATCTTGGACACCAAGGAAAAGATTTATCAGTTTAATGGTGCAAATTCAAATATACAAGAGAGAGCTAAAGCGTTGGTAGTCGTCCAATATTT
>JAHZTW010000002.1:95644389-95658711 GCA_020283515.1 Alliaria petiolata
ATGGGTTTGATATCAGCGAAAGAGACGAAGAACACTAATAGCGGAAGAGGAATGGGTTTGCTCTTAGTCTTCTTCCCCGACCACAACAACTCCTCCAGAACTATTGACAACGACTCTCCTTCTCCTTCTTCTTCTTCTTCTCCGGCAACCACGACGCTCTTCCGCTCCAGATCTTCCCGTCTCCTCTTATCCAAAGCCCAATCCACAATCTCCATCTGCATCCTCCTCCTCTTCCTCACCCTGTTCCTCTTCACTCTCTCCACCTTCGAGCCTTCCTCTGGTTTTCCCGCCGTTTCTCCCCTTTCACACCGTCGATTTCTCCTCAATCGCGATGTCGTCGGCGCCAAAACTCGAGATACTACTCGCCGCGTCGCTCTCCAGGGGATGGGAACTCTGTTTCTGAGAGGAACCAGGAGCATGCACGATTTGGTTGTTGCTCATATCGCTTCCGATACGACGGACGAAGATCTCCGCCTTTTTATGCGGCTGCTCCACCGTTCCGGAGTCACTTCCCGATCCGACGTCGTCTTGCTCTTCAATTCCCCTTCGTCGGCTTCGAGATTCGCTGGATTGATCGAGGAAGAGAACGACTCCTTCTCGAAACTCGTCGATGTTCACCGCAGCTCGAATTCGTCGAACCAAACCGACTCGGTTTGGGGATTCAACCTGTCCCGCTTCGTGAAGAAGCAATCGAGCAAGGAGACATCTGAGCCTATTTGGGGGAAGAAGAGCCATCGGGCTAATTACAGCGATTCAGCATCGAACGAGACCGAGTCAGCCGAGTTGACTCACGGCTCGGTCGTGGGTTTCGACGTGAGCGAGTTGGACCCGGAAAACTCGCTATCAGGGTTCATGGATCACGTCCCGATAAGCTTGAGGAGATGGGCTTGTTATCCAATGCTGCTCGGCCGAGTCCGGCGCAACTTCAAGCACGTAATGCTCGTCGACGCAAAGACCTCCTTGTTCCTCGGTGACCCGCTAACCCGGATTCGAAATCAGAGCCCCGACTCGGTCCTCTTCTTCTCTTCCTCCTCTAGACACGGTAACAAGAAAACACCCGAGATTAACCCGGCGGTTTTAATCGGCGGAGCGAAAGGAATCAGGAGATTATCGAGCTCGATGCACACTGAGATCGTGAGGGCAACGATGCTGCAGCACAAGAAGAAGAACTCGGTGTCGGAATCGGTCGTGCTGAGTCAACTCGTTGGGAATGTTCACATGACGAAGAATTTCGAAGTGGTTACGCCGAATGAGTCGGGGGTGATTCCAGAAGCGAGTTCACTCGCTGAGTTGAGGACGAGAAACTCGGCGGCTTCGTCGATAAAGAATCATGCTATCATACAACGCGGTAATAGTAATCATCCTGACATTATGGCGATTATTATGAAACGTATTTGTTCCTCTGAATTAGATTCTTCTGTCTATAGTTACTGTTAGCATTATTAGTTTGGTAAACAAAAAAAAATACAAAACAAAAATAGGGAAATTTTTCGTAAATTTTTTTAATTAGATTTTTGTACACATTTGACATTTGTTATGTTCTTAGATTTATTTTCCGGATGTTTATGTCAACGTTCTACATTCATTATTGATTTGATGTTCTTGTGGTAATCATCATATATATAAACATGAAAATAATAGTAATATTTTGCATTTTATATTAAAAATGTCGGTAATGCACCATTTTATTATTATTTATATATTAAGATATACTCGTTAGGATGTATTCATATCTTGCCCTCATATCTTTGTGAATATTTTTGTATTTATTTATCTCTTAGACTGAAGATTATGCTTAACCTCATATAATTTAGAGCCGTAATTTAGAAACTTTAAATTATTATTTTGGGGTTTTACTGTTATCCTCAAAAGATATATGTACTTTCAAAAGATAAGTACACACTATTTTTTATTCCGTTTTTCAAAAATACCATTTTTTTTTTTTTTTTAAAAAAGTTAAAAAAATGTCACAATAATAATCAGAATCGATTCTCGCAACTTTTTTTTTATGATCACTAGTTCACTAAACGTTTCCTAAATTTGATTTGTATCGTTTTGTTGAGTGCCATAAATTTGGTTAACTATTCTAGACCAGTTAGCAACGGGAGACTGCATAATACAGTAAATAAAATCCAATTTTAAAAACAAAAGCGAAATGACTTACCACGATAACCTACGACTCGGCTAATTACAACCTATAAGCGATACTTATGATAATATCACATGTTTCATAATTAGAAATTTTAATTATTTTATAATATTTTTCCACCTTGGTATAAAAGACGCACGTCGCATGTGTTTATTTGGGTCTTTTGAGCTGGTTAGAGTCAATTTGTCCCACTTTTATTTTTGTCTAACACTAAAACTTTTTGAAAGCGTCTTTCTTCAATTATTGAAACTATTATTTTAAAAGAACAATAATGCCATCACGAGATTCATCGTTGGAATCGGATTCTCAATCTTTGCCAATTATATCACCAGAGTCTGAAAGGAAAGAAAGGACGACATAAACAGAAAAAAAAAAAAAAATAGCTCATCATCTAATCACTTGATTCGTTTGAAACTTTATCCTTCCGACTCATTACAGTCACTAGTTATATCATATTTTTCGTTAATCACATTAGCTATATACTTATTTATTGTAATGGTCAAAACTTCGTCCATTTTTAATTACACCGTTTAGTTGAATTGTTGAATTATATATTATTTGTTTTCATGGTGTAAAATTTCATGCAACTAACTATAAACCAAATAACCAAATCAAGTAACTTTATATACTAAGTAAACTTAAATTTTGTTATCTTCAAATCATATTAAGAGCATGAACAATGGTAAATATTATGTAAGGTTCTTAACAATTTTTTATTGTGGATTTAATCTAAGAATTCGAGGTTTTTAATAAAAAAAAATTTTGTTTTTTTTATTTTATGAAAAGTTTTTTTTATCGATCCACTCTTCTTCAGATACTTGTCACTAAGATATATATTTTAAACATGATTTAAACCTCTTTTTTAAGATCCAATTTTTTATTAAAATCTAATTTTTATTTATTTTTGAACTTTAATTGCTTAAAAATCTATGCTAAGATTTGTTCAGGGTCTCATCGTAATTGAGTCGCACATTTTTAGATTAAATATAACAATATTATTATGATTACATACATCAATAATTGTTTTGGATATAGATGAAGTCAGTATCTTTGTATGTCCACACACACATTAAAAGCGTGAGGTTGTGAAAAGATATGAACAAAAAAAGAAGACAAAGTATAAAATATTAAAATAAAAAGGTGGGGTTATGAAGTTAACGATCTATAGTTCTATACAAAGTGGCTTCATTATGAAGCCAAGAATTCCCATTTACCAAAACAAGCGTGCTTTGCTTTTTCTTTAATTTTTTACAATCTCAACAACTTTAATATTTATTCGTTTTAACCTAAAATATACAATTCAGCTTCATAATCTTTTTTATCTGCTATTGCAAGCCAGCAATCCGTGTGTGGTGCTTCCAACCTTAGGCTATTTTTAATTTTAATTGTAAATTTCTTAAAAAGAAGAAGAAAAACTAACATTCGTCAAATAAAAAAAGAAGAAGAGAAACTATAACTTTAATTAAAAAGATATACTCCCTCTTTTTCTTAAAGAAGGTAGTTTTAAGTTTTTCACACATATTAAGAAAATTTTACAAAAGACTTTTCTAACCTTATTTTTATTAATTATTACTTAAGTTATTCTTTAAATATTAAATGTTATAAGGGCAAATTAAGTAAAAATAGGTAATAACTACACCTAGAAAATTGAAAACTTATTTCTTTTCGAAATAATTTTTTTTTCTAAAACTACCTTTTTTAAGGAACAGAGAGAATATTAAAATAAAGGTTCTAGCATTAAAGCTCGCACAGTCGCGGCTTTATGTCTTTAATAGTAAAACACTGACAAGAAACGAACTTATAAAATTCATTTTAATGAATTTATGAAGTAGTTTCGGAAAATAAAACATATTTAAAAATAAAAAAAATCAATCTCTATAGAGCAAACAAAAAACTCAAAAAAAACGAGGAAATAATATTTTTATTATATACATGCAGGTTTATTTTATTCTATAAAATATGTTAGTTAATTAATAGAATATATTATGCGGAGATAAAAGATTAGAAGAAACGTGAGATTTCCAATATGTTGAAATCTACAAAAGTAAATAATTTGTTTGGTTTCGTTTTCATCATGAAAAGAGTAAGCCGGAGTGCCGGACAAAAAGGAACCGACGCTTTTTCTTCCACACACGTGTCGATAGGTCATTCGTCATACAGGTTTCAATTTCCATTTGGAGTGTGGACCCTCTCTACCCTAAACAGAGAGTTCGTGCAAGACTATGGCTGCTGTCCCTAAACGTCGTCGTCGGATTCTATTGCTCAGCCAAAACTCATCATACGTAGATTAGATAGATTCCAAACAAGATTTTTGTGCCCGTTCTCTAGATCAGCGTCAGGATAATAACGACGACTTAAAAACAAATGATGTTTTAATTAGTGCAGTTCGTCTAGGTAAAAGCAAATGTCTTAAATAATCGCATAGGCAAATTCACATACGTACGTAGATTGCCTAGGTGACAACCATTTTTTTTTTTTTCCAAAATTGAAAAATACTGTAAGCTTTAAAACAGGCTCTATACTTTTATTCGAGTCAGCAAATCTTGTGTGTGTTTCAGCATCATTATCACGTTGGAAAATAACGCAATTTTGACGTAATCATTCTCATTCCCAACTAATTTTGTTTCCTTGATTTGCTGCACAGTAAAAAAAAATGTAATGATAAGTTGAAAAATACTACCAAATTAGTGGAGACCAGGTCAGACATTGTTGCTCTATAATTCCCTTTCTTTTCTGGTCGCTTCATGATTTTGAAAGAGAATTCTATAAATTCAACAGTCCATACACACTATAGGCTGTTCTGGTTTTGTTAGGAAACTAGATTTTATATATTAAAAAAAAAAGATAGGCTATTTCTGGGATTTATAGTTGCCATTTTAAATTTAACTGTCAAAGAATGTATATGCATTGTAGAAAGTATATATTTGTCATGCACTAACACAACTGAACCACTAAAGCATAACCGCGTTGCTAGCAATAGTATATTAGTATGTACATATACGTAGAACAACAAAACTATATGGTGTCTCAATTGAGACACCATATAGTTTTGTTGTTCTGCATATATGTACATACTATTGCTAGCAACGCGGTTATACTTTAGTTGTGTTACTGCATGACAAATACATACTTTCTACAATGCATATTCATTCTTTGACAGTTAAATTTAAAATGGAAACTATAAATCCCAGAAATAGCCTATCTTTTTTTTATATATAAAATCTAGTTTCCTAACAAAACCAGAACAGCCTATAGTGTGTATGGACTGTTGAATTTATAGAATTCTCTTTCAAAATCATGAAGCGACCAGAAAAGAAAGGGAATTATAGAGCAACAATGTCTGACCTGGTCTCCACTAATTTGGTAGTATCTTTCCCTTATCATTCCTTTTTTTTTTTTAACTGTGCAACAAATCAAGGAAACAAAATTAGTTGGGGGGTGTGAATGATTACGTCAAAATTGCGTTATTTTCCAACGTGATAATGATGCTGAAACACACACAAGATTTGTTGACTCGAATAAAAGTATAGAGCCTGTTTTAAATCTTACAGTATACTACTATTTTCAATTCTTTGCCTAGGCGATTATTTAAGACATTTGCTTTTACCTAGACGAACTGCACTAATTAAAACATCATTTATTTTTAAGTCGTCGTTATTATCCTGACGCTGATCTAGAGAAGGGGCACAAAAATCTTGGAAATCTAATCTACGTATGATGAGTTTTGGCTGAGCAATAGAATCCGACGACGACGTTTAGGGACAGCAGCCATAGTCTTGCACGAACTCTCTGTTTAGGGTAGAGAGGGTCCACACTCCAAATGGAAATTGAAACCCGTATGACGAATGACCTATCGACACGTGTGTGGAAGAAAAAGCGTCGGTTCCTTTTTGTCCGGCACTCCGGCTTACTCTTTTCATGATGAAAACGAAACCAACAAATTATTTACTTTTGTAGATTTCAACATATTGGAAATCTCACGTTTCTTCTAATCTTTTATCTCCGCATAATATATTCTACTATTAATTAACTAACATATTTTATAGAATAAAATAAACATGCATGTATATAATAAAAATCTTATTTCCTCGTTTTTTTTTTGAGTTTTTTGTTTGCTCTACAGAGATTGATTTTTTTATTTTTAAAAATGTTTTATTTTCCGCAAACTACTTCATAAATTCATTAAAATGAATTTTATAAGTTCGTTTCTTGTCAGTGTTTTACTATTAAAGACATAAAGCCGCGACTGGGCGAGCTTTAATGCTAGAACCTTTATTTTAATATATCTTTTTAATTAAAGTTATAGTTTCGATCTCTTCTTCTCCTTTTTCACAAATTTACAATTAACAATTAAAAATAGCCTAAGGTTAGAAGCACCACACACGGGTTGCTGGCTTGCAATAGCAGATAAAAAGATTATGAAGCTGAATTGTATATTTTAGGTTAAAACGAATAAATATTAAAGTTGTTGAGATTGTAAAAAATTAAAGAAAAAGCAAAGCACGCTTGTTTTGGTAAATGGGAATTCTTGGCTTCTTAATGAAGCCTACCACTTTGTATAGATCGTTAACTTCGTAACCCCACCTTTTTATTTTAATATTTTATACTTTGTCTTCTTTTTTTGTTCATATCTTTTCACAACCTCACGC
Organism: Alliaria petiolata; assembly: GCA_020283515.1. NCBI lineage: Eukaryota > Viridiplantae > Streptophyta > Magnoliopsida > Brassicales > Brassicaceae > Alliaria > Alliaria petiolata. The sequence goes on from JAHZTW010000002.1 coordinate 95,651,188, forward strand.
TTTTAATGTGTGTGTGGACATACAAAGATACTGACTTCATCTATATCCAAAACAATTATTGATGTATGTAATCATAATAATATTGTTATGTTTAATCTAAAAATGTGTACGAACTTAATATGATTTGAAGATAACAAAATTTAAGTTTACTTAGTATATAGAGTTACTCGATTTGGTTATTTGGTTTATAGTTAGTTGCATGGAGTTTTACACCATAAAAACAAATAATATATAATTCAACTAAACGGTGTAATTAAAAATGGACGAAGTTTTGACCATTACAATAAATAAGTATATAACTAATGTAATAAACGAAAAATATGATATAACCAGTGACTGTAATGAGTCGAGGGATAAAGTTTCAAACGAATCAAGTGATTAGATGATGAGCTATTTTTTTTTTTTAGGTTCTGATTATGTCGTCCTTTCTTTCCTTTCAGGCTCTGGTGATATAATTGGCAAAGATTGAGAATCCGATTCCAACGATGAATCTCGTGATGGCATTATTGTTCTGTTAAAATAATAGTTTCAATAATTGAAGAAAGACGCTTTCAAAAAGTTTTAGTGTTAGACAAAAATAAAAGTGGGACAAATTGACTCTAACCAGCTCAAAAGACCCAAATAAACACATGCGACGTGCGTCTTTTATACCAAGGTGGAAAAATATTATAAAATAATTAAAATTTCTAATTATGAAACATGTGATATTATCATAAGTATCGCTTATAGGTTGTAATTAGCCGAGTCGTAGGTTATCGTGGTAAGTCATTTCGCTTTTGTTTTTAAAATTGGATTTTATTTACTGTATTATGCAGTCTCCCGTTGCTAACTGGTCTAGAATAGTTAACCAAATTTATGGCACTCAACAAAACGATACAAATCAAATTTAGGAAACGTTTAGTGAACTAGTGATCATAAAAAAAAAGTTGCGAGAATCGATTCTGATTATTATTGTGACATTTTTTTAACTTTTTTAAAAAAAAAAAAAAAATGGTATTTTTGAAAAACGGAATAAAAAATAGTGTGTACTTATCTTTTGAAAGTACATATATCTTTTGAGGATAACAGTAAAACCCCAAAATAATAATTTAAAGTTTCTAAATTACGGCTCTAAATTATATGAGGTTAAGCATAATCTTCAGTCTAAGAGATAAATAAATACAAAAATATTCACAAAGATATGAGGGCAAGATATGAATACATCCTAACGAGTATATCTTAATATATAAATAATAATAAAATGGTGCATTACCGACATTTTTAATATAAAATGCAAAATATTACTATTATTTTCATGTTTATATATATGATGATTACCACAAGAACATCAAATCAATAATGAATGTAGAACGTTGACATAAACATCCGGAAAATAAATCTAAGAACATAACAAATGTCAAATGTGTACAAAAATCTAATTAAAAAAATTTACGAAAAATTTCCCTATTTTTGTTTTGTATTTTTTTTTGTTTACCAAACTAATAATGCTAACAGTAACTATAGACAGAAGAATCTAATTCAGAGGAACAAATACGTTTCATAATAATCGCCATAATGTCAGGATGATTACTATTACCGCGTTGTATGATAGCATGATTCTTTATCGACGAAGCCGCCGAGTTTCTCGTCCTCAACTCAGCGAGTGAACTCGCTTCTGGAATCACCCCCGACTCATTCGGCGCAACCACTTCGAAGTTCTTCGTCACATGAACATTCCCAACGAGTTGACTCAGCACGACCGATTCCAACACCGAGTTCTTCTTCTTGTGCTGCTGCATCGTCGCCCTCACGATCTCAGTGTGCATCGAGCTCGATAATCTCCTCATTCCTTTCGCTCCACCGATTAAAACCGCCGGGTTGATCTCGGGTGTTTTCTTGTTGCCGTGTTTAGAGGAGGAAGAGAAGAATAGGACCGAGTCGGGGCTCCGATTTCGAATCCGGGTTAGCGGGTCACCGAGGAACAAGGAGGTCTTTGCGTCGACGAGCATTACGTGCTTGAAGTTGCGCCGGACTCGGCCGAGCAGCATTGGATAACAAGCCCATCTCCTCAAGCTTATCGGGACGTGATCCATGAACCCTGATAGCGAGTTTTCCGGGTCCAACTCGGTCACGTCGAAACCCACGACCGAGCCGTGGGTCAACTCGGCTGACTCGGTCTCGTTCGATGCTGAATCGCTGTAATTAGCTCGATGGCTCTTCTTCCCCCAAATAGGCTCAGATGTCTCCTTGCTCGATTGCTTCTTCATGAAGCGGGACAGGTTGAATCCCCAAACCGAGTCGGTTTGGTTCGACGAATTCGAGCTGCGGTGAACATCGACGAGTTTCGAGAAGGAGTCGTTCTCTTCCTCGATCAATCCAGCGAATCTCGAAGCCGACGAAGGGGAATTGAAGAGCAAGACAACGTCGGATCGGGAAGTGACTCCGGAACGGTGGAGCAGCCGCATAAAGAGGCGGAGATCTTCATCCGTCGTATCGGAAGCGATATGAGCAACAACCAAATCGTGCATGCTCCTGGTTCCTCTCAGAAACAGAGTTCCCATCCCCTGGAGAGCGACGCGGCGAGTGGTATCTCGAGTTTTGGCGTCGACGACGTCGCGATTGAGGAGAAATCGACGGTGGGAGCGGGGAGAAACGGCGGGAAAACCAGAGGAAGGCTCGAAGGTGGAGAGAGTGAAGAGGAACAGGGTGAGGAAGAGGAGGAGGATGCAGATGGAGATTGTGGATTGGGCTTTGGATAAGAGAAGACGGGAAGATCTGGAGCGGAAGAGCGTCGTGGTTGCCGGAGAAGAAGAAGAAGAAGGAGAAGGAGAGTCGTTGTCAATAGTTCTGGAGGAGTTGTTGTGGTCGGGGAAGAAGACTAAGAGCAAACCCATTCCTCTTCCGCTATTAGTGTTCTTCGTCTCTTTCGCTGATATCAAACCCATTAGATTCTCTCTCTCTCTCTCTATCTCTCTACGAGTTTCTCTGAGTGGTTTAGTGGCGACGAGAGGCTGAGACTGAGAGCATCCGCCTTTTTTTTTGGCTTTCTTCTCGAATTTGCCTTTTCTGAGATTTTTGCATCAAAATGATTTAATCTCTCTAATTTATTACTATTTGTTGACAACAAAGAAAAGGATGGCCGGGTCGGGTCATCCCGGGTCAAATACGTGTGTCAACAAAAATGTGGGTAGAATAATCAGGAGATTTTAACCTGATGCAGCCGAATTTTAAATTTAACACTTATAGAAATAATAATTAAACAGTAATTATATGTCTATACTCTATAGTTTGTTGCCCTTCATTAGCTATGAATACGATCACATGTTTATCGCCAAATAAAAAAATATACTACCCATACTAGTATTCAAGAGTTTTTTTATGTATCTAGGTAGTAATTAATAAACCAATTTGATTAAAACGTTAATAAGGGGTGTGCCTAATTTTCTTGAAAAATAAAGTTTGACCGTTGTCCATTCCATGTGAAACATTGAAAAGTTTAGGCATATGAATGTAAATAATTACTACTTTTGACCTATCAAAAATAATTACTATGAATGTAAATCCCTTTAATTTTTTGAAGGGATTTGTTTATATCAAAAACAAGATTTGTCATTTATGGAATGTCGTTATCCAACGTGATTTTCCTTATTTTCGTGTAAAAGTCGTTTTTTCCATAGTTTTACTACCTGGATTAAGATTAGACAATTATAATGCATTTAGAAATTGAAGCCAAAATACTCAGTTGAATGCAATTGAATGTTGAGTTTTGAAAACTGTTTGTATTCTAAGCAACATACTTTTGCTAAACGGTGAGTTATTCATGGAACTGAGTATATTTTACAACAAACAAAAAGAAAACTGAAAACTGAAAACAATCCCATTTGTCTAGCTAAAGACAAAATAAGCCAATCAATTCTAAATTAGTAAATTACTCATTAAAATTTTTGGATTATAATTTTCATTTTAAGAGCCAAAAATGGCAAAATACAAGAAGAAGGAAAAAAAAAATGCCAGATACGTGATGAAGGCAGTTAGTACTCTAGGCTTAGGCCCAGTTCATTAAATCTGCTCCCTTGATTACAGCGAGGATCCGTGATCGGACGGTGAAGACATGAGGAAGGGTCGTAAATGACATGAATAAATGGGTCTTCTATTTATTAAACTGTATAAAATCAAGTGAGTGGGGCCCATAAATGGGTGATTTGACTTTTGTTTGGGAGTCCGTGAGAANTGACATTCCAAATCTTATAAACACTCTCCGAGTAATCAACTTCATCACTCCCTCTCAATCTAACAAAACTGCTCCTAATCTCGAGCTCACTTCATTTATTTTGCTCTAAAATCTCCCAAAGGGATTCAATGAGACGGAGATACAATTCAGGCTGGCTAACATAAAGAAGATCTGGCAAAGATTCTTGTTTCAAGACTCGAATTTGCTCGAAGCAGAGAGACAGAAAGCTAGTTTTGGACATGAAGAAGATTGGGTTGTTCAGTTCTCTAGACTGAAACACGACGATATATTTGCTACTCTCTTACAAACTCTACATTTCAAGCTACACAACGATCCATGGAGACGAGATCAATTGTTGAACCAGATTAAAGAATACGGATTACCTCATGAATGTCTCCAGATGTAAATACCTCAAGAGTTGCAGAAGCATATATACATATAATTGATATAATCATTGCCATTGATTCTTTTGAAACGGAATAATCTTTGGTTTTGAATTAGTTACACACCATCAATCATATCATGTAAACAAAAGACGCAATTATGATATGATACTATTTTTTGGGATAATTTTCAATTATTATACATCCATCAATAATATCATAACACGTAGGTCCATACTTAAAATATGTATTTTCTATACATTATACGAAGGTCGCGTCATCCTCTTTACTAATATGTATGTAGATGGAAATCAATTGGTAGTTTTAAATTCTTAGATCAAGATTATTTAGCGGGAAATTGTGAGAGAGAGGGAGACACTCAAAATGGGATCTTGGTTGTTTCTTGTATTTTTTATAACAAATTTAATACAGAGATAAAAGAAGAAATTTTACGCAATGTGGGTTTTTCGTACAAAAAAAAATAAAACAATGTGTAGTGAAGATCATTCCGTTAAAGGACAAAGAGATATCGGAAGTAGCAACACTTTCTCACTTACAACATCAACATGTGGCTGGTTAATGTAAAGAAGATCTGGCAAAGATTCTTGTTCCGGGACTCGATTTTCCTCGAAGCAGAGAGACAAAAAGCTAGTTTTAGACATGAAGAAGACTGGGCTGTTCAGTTCTCTAGATTGAAACACGGCGATATATTTGCAACTGCCATACAAACTCTGCATTTTAAGCTACACAATGATCTATGGAAACGAATCAACTGGTGAACCGGACTAAAGAATACGGTTTTTTGCATTTTATCATCAAATTATGACGTATGAATTAGGTACACACCATGATCACTCATATCATGTATAATTTCATTTTAGTTTCTTGTTTTGTATGTTAAGGTTTGGTTTTAGTATCGGTTAAACCAAATTAAGTTCCCTACATATTGAGTCGTTTACACTTTATTACATATTTTGGCTCAATTGATTACTCGAACTAGAAACTACAGTAAAATCTCTATAAATTAATAATATTGGGACTTCAAAATTTTATTATTTTATAAAGTTATTAATTTATAGAGATGTTTTTCGGTTTGAACTCTTAATGATCATCAAGAGACAATAGCAAGTGAAAATTGGTTCATAAACCTAAAGTTGTGATTAATGATCTCAATTATCAGAAAAGAATAGATGTCAATAGCATATTCGACTATCTAGGTGAAGCTAATACATGTTCAGAAGTTTAGAGTTTATAAAAAATTATGACTAACGTCCTTAATGTTGATGATGAACTTGAAGATGATAATATGAAACATTTTTTAGTAGTTACGCGTTAGGAATCACTTATAGTTGTATAACTTTTCATAAATTTTGGATTTGTAGAACTTTTCATAATTTTTGCATTTGTAGAACTTTTCATAATTTTTGGATTTGTATAACTTTTCATAATTTCTAGATGCAAATAAAAAAAACAACACCAACAATTATTGATGCAATAAGTAAGATTAGAGATGAACTCGAGCGAGAATCCAATTTTTCAGAAAACAACACAACAATAATCATATTTTACTATATATAAGCCTATATTTATCATTATTAATTTATCTTATTATTAGGACCATATATACATAAGAGTTTCAAAAAAATATTATCTTATTATCTTATCGAATCTTGCTAATTTTTACACTGGCCCGACTCGAGACCAACAAAATTTATTAATTTATAGTGATTATTAATTTATCAAGTATTAATTTACAGAGCTTGTTTAATTGGGTTTCAGTTTAGTTTAGTTTTTTGGTTTCAGAAAATAATAGTAACCAATTGTTTGGTTCCGTATATTAGGACCATATATACATAAGAGTTTCAAAAAAAAATTATCTTATTATTAGGACCATATATACATAAGAGTTTCAAAAAAAAATTATCTTATTATCTTATTGAATCTTCCTAATTTTTACACTGGCCCGACTCGAGACCGACAAAATTTATTAATTTATAGTGATTATTAATTTATCGAGTATTAATTTATAGAGCTTGTTCAATTGGGTTTCGGTTTAGTTTAGTTTTTTGGTTTCAGAAAATAATAGTAACCAATTGTTTGGTCCGGTTCGGTATATTAAGACCATATATACATAAGAGTTTCAAAAAACTATTATCTTATTATTAGGACCATATATATATAAGAGTTTCAAACAAATATTATTTTATTATCTTATCGAATCTTGCTAATTTTTACACTGACCTGATTCGAAACCGATAAAATTTATTAATTTATAGTGATTATTAAGTTATAGAGTATTAATATACTTGTTCAATTGGGTTTCGGTTTAGTTTAGTTTTTTGGTTTCAGAAAATAATAGTAACCAATTGTTTGGTCCGGTTCGGTATATATTTGTTGATGCAGAAGGGCAAAACGGTCATTTTAACTCACCTGAACTCCGTATGAAAAAGGTCTTCTGTTTCCCATACTAGAGTGCCGGCGAACCCTAAGACTCATTCTCTCTCTCTCTTCAAAGATGTCTCTCTCTTCCCTCTCTCTCGACTCCAATCCAAGATTCGCCGTTGGCGGTCCATATCACCGCCGTTATTCTCCGCTTCACCACCCTCGGAGCTTCGTCGCGTGCTCTGCTAAGCGTCCGGCTGTCTCGGCGTCACTGAGCGTTGCCGCTGATTCAGCCGCCACTGAGTCTCCCGGACGGATTGGATCACTGAGTCAAGTATCGGGTGTGCTTGGTTGCCAGTGGGGCGATGAAGGTAAAGGCAAGCTCGTTGACATTTTAGCCCAGCACTTTGACATCGTCGCTCGCTGTCAGGTAAAGTTGAGATTTTTTTATACTTCTCCTCAGATTCTTTGGATAATCTTAAGGATTTGAATCATTATCTGGGTTCAATTGAAGCCCAGATCTTATTATTAGTAGTTTGTTGAGTAATT
>JAHZTW010000002.1:95716120-95728540 GCA_020283515.1 Alliaria petiolata
GATTTCGAATCCGGGTTAGCGGGTCACCGAGGAACAAGGAGGTCTTTGCGTCGACGAGCATTACGTGCTTGAAGTTGCGCCGGACTCGGCCGAGCAGCATTGGATAACAAGCCCATCTCCTCAAGCTTATCGGGACGTGATCCATGAACCCTGATAGCGAGTTTTCCGGGTCCAACTCGCTCACGTCGAAACCCACGACCGAGCCGTGAGTCAACTCGGCTGACTCGGTCTCGTTCGATGCTGAATCGCTGTAATTAGCTCGATGGCTCTTCTTCCCCCAAATAGGCTCAGATGTCTCCTTGCTCGATTGCTTCTTCATGAAGCGGGACAGGTTGAATCCCCAAACCGAGTCGGTTTGGTTCGACGAATTCGAGCTGCGGTGAACATCGACGAGTTTCGAGAAGGAGTCGTTCTCTTCCTCGATCAATCCAGCGAATCTCGAAGCCGACGAAGGGGAATTGAAGAGCAAGACGACGTCGGATCGGGAAGTGACTCCGGAACGGTGGAGCAGCCGCATAAAAAGGCGGAGATCTTCGTCCGTCGTATCGGAAGCGATATGAGCAACAACCAAATCGTGCATGCTCCTGGTTCCTCTCAGAAACAGAGTTCCCATCCCCTGGAGAGCGACGCGGCGAGTAGTATCTCGAGTTTTGGCGCCGACGACATCGCGATTGAGGAGAAATCGACGGTGTGAAAGGGGAGAAACGGCGGGAAAACCAGAGGAAGGCTCGAAGGTGGAGAGAGTGAAGAGGAACAGGGTGAGGAAGAGGAGGAGGATGCAGATGGAGATTGTGGATTGGGCTTTGGATAAGAGAAGACGGGAAGATCTGGAGCGGAAGAGCGTCGTGGTTGCCGGAGAAGAAGAAGAAGAAGGAGAAGGAGAGTCGTTGTCAATAGTTCTGGAGGAGTTGTTGTGGTCGGGGAAGAAGACTAAGAGCAAACCCATTCCTCTTCCGCTATTAGTGTTCTTCGTCTCTTTCGCTGATATCAAACCCATCTGATATTCTCTCTCTCTCTCTCTCTCTCCGAGTGGTTTAGTGGCGACGAGAGGCTGAGACTGAGAGCATTCGCCTTTTTTTTTGGCTTTCTTCTCGAATTTGCCTTTTCTGAGATTTTTTGCATCAAAATGATTTAATCTCTCTAATTTATTAGTATTTGTTGACAACAAAGAAAAGGATGGCCGGGTCGGGTCATCCCGGGTCAAATACTTGTGTCAACAAAAATGTGGGTAATAATCAGGAGATCTTAACCTGATGCAGCCGAATTTTAAATTTAACACTTATAAAATGTCATTTAAATACCCAACTTTCAAATTTCGGTCATTCAAAGCATCATTTTTCACTTGATAAATTTAAATCACAAATTTTTCGTTGACTGATTTTTAAATCACGAACTTATGTTGACTCGGCCATATTAGACACGACGTTAACTTCACTAACAGATCGACCAAACGCCGTTTAATCTCCGTCTGGCAGTGAAGTTAACGTCGTGCCCAATATGACCGAGTCAACATAAGTTCGTGATTTAAAAATCAGTCAACGAAAAATTTATGATTTAAATATGATTTAAATAAATCATTCCGTGATTTAAAAATCAGTCAACATAAGTTATAATTAAACAGTAATTATATGTCTATACTCTATAGTTTGTTGCCCTTCATTAGCTATGAATACGATCACATGTTTATCGCCAAATAAAAAAAAAATAACTTATAGTACTAGTAGTCTAGTATTCAAGAGTTTTTTTATGTATCTAGATAGTAATTAATAAACCAATTTGATTGAAACGTTAATAAAAGGGTGTGCCTAATTTTCTTGAAAAACAAAGTTTGACCGTTGTCCATTCCATGTGAAACATTGAAAAGTCTAGGCATATGAATGTAAATAGTTACTTTTTGACCAATTAACCCCTTTAATTTTTTTGAAGCGAAGAAGAGTTTTGAAGTTATATCAAAAACAAGATTTGTCATTTATGAAATGTCGTTATCCAACGTGATTTTCCTTATTTTCGTGTAAATGTCGTTTTTTCCATAGTTTTACTACCTGGATTAAGAAGATTAGACAATTACTACAATGCATTTAGAAATTGAGGCGAAAATACTCAGTTGAATGCAATTGAATGGTGAGTTTTGAAAACTGTTTGTATTCTAAGCAACATACTTTTGTTAAACGGTGAGTTATTCATGGAACTCAGTATATTTTACAAACAAACAAAAAGAAAAGAAAACTGAAAACAATCCCATTTGTCTAGCTAAAGACAAAATAAGCCATTCAATTCTAAATTACTAGTAAATTACTCATTAAAATTTTTGGATTATAATTTTCATTTTAAGAGCCAAAAATGGCAAAATACATGAAGAAGGAAAAAAAAAAAAAAAGGTCAGATACATGATGAAGGCAGTTATTAGTACTCTAGTCTTTAGGCCCAGTTCATTAAATCTGCTCCCTTGATTACAGCGAGGATCCGTGATCGGACGGTGAAGACACGAGGAAGGGTCGTAAATGACATACGAATAAATGGGTCTTCTATTTATTAAACTGTATAAAATCAAGTGAGTGGGGCCCATAAATGGGTGATTTGACTTTTGTTTGGGAGTCCGTGAGAANCTAAAACACCTTTTAACTTTCTTTCCATACCATCCCAGGATACCGAATCCATTATACGACTTCTTCTTCAGGCTCAGGATATGGTAGGATTAACAATTACTGATAAATTATTGCCTTTTTGGATTCTGTGGCGAATTTGGAAATCACAAAATAGTCTAATTTTCCAAAGTAAAGGCATCAAGATAAACAAAGATATTAACAAAGCTAATGTGGATCTTAATGAATGGATAATGGCAACAACTTCATCGACAACAGCTGTTGTTATTTCTCCTCCAAAAAGAGCCTGGTCTCGGCCGAGCATTGTCTCATACAAATGCAACTATGATGCTGTTTATAATACACAAACACAAGAAGCTACCGCAGGCTGGATTGTCTGTGACGGTTATGGTAATAGTAAATACTGGGGTTCAGCGGTTTTGGGAAGAACGTCTTCCAGCCTTGAAGCAGAAGGAAAAGCACTACTCGTTGCCTTACAAAATATCTGGAGCATGGGCTATGTTCATCTATGCGTAGAAGGAGACTGCCAAACTCTCGTGAATCTACTACTTCAAGATCAACAAGACATAAGCATCTTAAACCTCTTAGCTGATATCAAACATTGGTTAACCAAGTTTCATTTTGTCGATATTGTGTTTACTAAACGGAATTGTAACATTGTTGCTCATTTGTTAGCACGGAATGCTCTCCAAAATAGTATTTTCTTTTCTGGATGTGTTTATCCACCTTTTTGGCTTACAAAAGCTTTGTATAATGACTATATCCATTCAAGTTAAATAAATATGTTTCTGACAAAAAAAAAAAAAAAAACTTAAAATACATCAAATTAAGAAAAAAACTTTTGATAGTAGTAAATAAAACAGACTTTGTTTTTAATAGTATGTGTTGCTGTCTCTTATACACATCTAGATGTGTATAAGAGACAGCTATTAATCCTACTTCTCATATAATTCACACACTTTATCAACTATTTTTTCTAGTTCTGTTGCGTTAAAAACTTGTGTATGCAATTCGAGTCTTTCGAGTATATTAACGATCTCCCCATTAACTCTCTTCAAGCAAATAAAGTCTATCTTTTTCTTCACATTCATCTTCCGTATATGATATTTCTGCTCTCTAGAGAAGTTATGTTTTTCAAGACTCGCATCAAAAAACTATCTACATGATTCTTGATATCCTCCTCCTAATTGAACTCATCATCGTTTAATGCGATATCATTAACACCTAGAATTTCATTTTTTTACTCACATCAAAAGACACTCTACATGATTCTTTCTTGATATCCTCTTCCGCATTGAGCTTATCATCATCTAATGCTGTCTCTTATACACATCTAGATGTGTATAAGAGACAGTTTTTATTGTAACCGATACTAGATATAGAGAACGTAAATTGTATTTTGGAGTTATCCAAACATTATTGGAAATAATAAATCGCCCAATTGGGTGGTTGAGATTTTTGTAAACATATAATTTGGTGAATATATTTTTACAAATTTGGAAGTATTTAAATAAATATTAATATAGTTCAACACTTTTATTTTGTTTTGCAGTGAAAATTACAGCTTAAGATATGTGTTTTAATATGTACTTTTAAATTTTAATTTCTTTCTCTCTTTTCCAAATTTCAATTTTTAGTTAGCCTCGAACCCTTTTTTTTTTTTGCCAAAAAAAGTTAGCCTCGAACCACTTAAACCGGTTTAATTTGTGTTCAGATAACCATACAAAACAATTTAATGAAATAATACAGATATAATTTTTTTAATTCAAGATATATGTTGTTTTATAAAAGAACCAAAATCTGGTTTTTGATGCGGTTTTTTGGTGTGCAAGTTTTCAAATAATACAAACCAATTTGAAACTGAATTATACTAGTACTAAAATAGGATCCGCATATATGCGGATTTTTAATAAGATATTTTAAATATATAAAAATAAATTGAAAACAAAATCGAATAACCTGTAAAGAAAAATATTCTCAAATATATATGTTTTATATTTTATATGAATTATGATTATCTATTTATATATATTTATTCTAAAATTTTGACAAATTAATTATCCTATTTTTATAATAATGAGATTTATCATAATTAAAATTTAGATTAAGATTCGCCTATACGCAGTTTTGTAACAATAAAATTTAAAGCCCGTTAAAATAATATTTTTTAAAAAAGTAAACAAAATCAGATCATTACGGAAAAAATATATGAAAAACGCAAAATCGAGACGTAAGAGTTATTTATTTATTTTTATTCTCATTTTTTAAATAAAATATTCAAAACACAGAATCTGTTGCGTACCTTATTAATCCTATTTCTTATATAATTCACACACTTTATCAACTATTTTTTTCTAGTTCCGTTGCGTTAAAAACTTGTGTATGCAATTCGAGTCTTTCGAGTATATTAACGATCTCCCCATTAACTCTCTTCAAGCAAATAAAGTCTATCTTTTTCTTCACATTCATCTTCCGTATATGATATTTCTGCTCTCTAGAGAAGTTATGTTTTTCAAGACTCGCATCAAAAAACTATCTACATGATTCTTGATATCCTCCTCCTAATTGAACTCATCATCGTTTAATGCGATATCATTAACACCTAGAATTTCATTTTTTTACTCACATCAAAAGACACTCTACATGATTCTTTCTTGATATCCTCTTCCGCATTGAGCTTATCATCATCTAATGTCATATCATTAGCATCTAGAATTTTATTTTTAATTTAAATATATCCTAATTAATCTAATATATTTTTTATTTTTATTTTCCCTTTCTTGAATTGAAATATTTTTTATTTTCCTTTTCTTAAATTGAAACATATCCTAATTAATTCTATTTTACTTTTTTTATCTAAATCGATATTTGATATTTTTTTTTTTGAAATTCATTTTTTCTTTAAAAATAATATTTTACCGAGACACGTGTCAAAATCTAAATTGATAAACTTTAGAAATTCTTTTTTCTTTAAAAATAATTTTACCGAGACACGTGTCAAAATCTAAATCGATAAACTTGACAGATATTTTCATTTTCTTAATTGAAATATGTCTTCTTTTTTTTTTTTAATAAAATTATTTCTGTTTTTAAAATAATAGTATTTTCCTTTTTTAAGNTGATCACGACTTGTACTTACTGACGAAAAAAAAGCAACTTGTACTTTTTGCCGCTTGTCAAACTCTCTGGTGATTTTTTTTCCTTTAAATATATAAATCGAAATTTTCAATAATTTTATTTATTGCATGGGTCTGAGCAGCCTGTACAGACTGTTTCTACACCATCAAGCCGTCGGCGACCCCTTGATTTGTCGGTGGCATTGACACATTCGAAACATAAATCTATTTTTAAAGCCCAAAAGTTTATAAAAAGTACACATTGTGGCCCGTTATATTAGTGGCCTATAAATATTGGTTTGGGCTTTCAAATCGTCCAACCCATTTATATAATACTTAAAACATACTCCTGGTCAAAGTGGAATCACCAAAACTGTGAGGAATTAGTAGTTGTTATTAGTGAAGCAAAAACTGGATGCACGTTTTGAATTATTGTCCTGCTGATTAATTTTCATACTCGACTCGAGATTTTGATGTGTTCTGTTTCTCGGCTAGAAAACGTAATTCATCATCACAAAGTGAAAGAAAGTATCGTGTGCTGTGTTGGAGAACTTTAATAAGAAAACCTAATGTTATTTGATTAATCGATCCTTCTTGATTTAAGGAAAAATCTTCACCTAACTCATGAAGCAAACTCTCTACTCGAGAGTATGTAAAAGCAAAACAACAGCCAGAAACAAGCTGAATACACAAATAAACCCTAAATACCAGAATCAGAAGAATAACTGGTTTCAAATCAATCTGAAGCCACTTGGCTCCCTGAGTTATCGCAGAGCAATTCCACCTTCGGTTTCTTTCTCTTTGTACTGTACCCAGACGACGACAACCTAAGAAAGAAAAAACCACAAGTTTTTGTTCGAATCCTCACAGACCTCAGAAACAGCAAAAAGATTGTAACAGAAGGTAGGGTTTTTGTTTGCAGTTTACCCCAGCTGCAAGGAAGTGTCGGAATGGTGCTCCTCGTTGTCATTCTCATCATCGTCTGATGAAGAGCTCTCGGGATCTGCTTGTGGGCTAGAAAGCTGAGGTATTTCACTCAACCCTTTTGGTCCAGATGAACCTCTCCCCAACATCTCTACCTGAGGTTAAAATAGATTTGAACTCGGGTATATATATGGCGAAGAACAGACCGAGCTAATGTAAGGTTTTGATAAATCTTTACTTGTTTGCGCAAGATTTGGTTCTCTTCCAATGCTCTTTTCTCCTGATAAATTATAAGCAAATGAAACAAGGATATTGAGATTTAACAATCGTATAAGAAGAATTGATGGTATACAATTCGAGGAGCTTACCTGTAAACGGGATCTTTCTACCTGGTTGAGCAGGATTTGTGTCTGAAACAAAACAATTATCTCAAGTCAGGAACGAATCACAAATCGATTTCATTTTTTCGATCTTTGACTAAAGTAGTTCTTTGTCTTCACCTTTTGATCCTTGACGCTGTGCAAGCTATCGTTCAACTGGTTTTCAAGAGTAATAAGATCCGGGAAACTCATACCGTCAAGCTCCTTACCCTTTAGTCTCCTGCTCAGGAGCCAACAAAAAAAAAAAACCGATGAACCAAAATGAAAGACAGAGACTTTACACAAGAACAAACACAAGTTTGTTTTTTCCTAGGAGATACGTACTCAATTGCAAGCTGTAATCTCTCAAGTTCGCTCTTCATAGAATCATCTTTTCGCAGCTGCAACAACGGAATCCATGTAAGAAAAATCAAAACTGTACGAGAAAAAAGAGATACAAAACGTTCGTGGTAGAGAATTTCTGCATATTATATACCACGGCTCCATTTTCTTGAGAAGAACAAAGTAGAAGTTGTTGTTCTCTTTGTTTATGATCACCCGTCGTAGAACTGTATCCGTATCTAGAAAGAATTTGCTCCATACTTCAAATATTTGGAAAACTCTCCGTTAGCCAAATCCATCAATTGGTTGGATCATAACACCAAAATCATGAAAAAAACTCTTTAACATTTTCTTCTGCATTCTCAGTTTCGAACCAAAATCGACTCTAATATGGTCTATTAACTTTAGAATTATAGATCTTCCAGATATTCTTAAGTTGAGATTCTAACAACTGATAAACAATAACTGCATCTGCCAAATTTTGATCCCAGAGAAGTACCAAGTTGCATTTTCTTCAACAGTTAGGGTTTATAACTCACAACTATCCGATTGCAAACCCCAAATTACAGACGCACAATCTTTTGATTCTCCGAAGACGAGTCCTTAAACCAAAACCCAGAACAAATAATTTCACCACCAACACTAAGATTTAGCCAGATAAACACTTTGCTCTGTTTTCAATCGCTCTAGACGCGAAAACCCAAAGAGTAAATTGCTTTTTCCCAAATCACACACAAATCAGCCAAAACAAAATCAAGAGATGGTGTTTTTCTTTACCAGCCGCTGGAGAAATCGTAAATCTTGCCGGTGCTAGAGAAGATGATAAGAGCAACGTCGGCGTCGCAGAGAATCGAAAGCTCTCTCGCCTTCTTCATCAACCCGTTTCGTCTTTTGGAGAAAGTGACTTGGCGACTGTTCACATTCTCAATCTTCTTAATCTCAATCCTTCCTCTCCCCATATTCTCCGAATGAACGAACAATCAATTAATCAATCAATCTGGGCTCTGTAAATTGAAAAAAAAACAGGGTAAGAGAGAGATGGATATACAGAGGAAGTAGTAGCCTTTGTAAATATATATATAGAGGGATATTTGTATATATAGATAGAGAGAGGAGTGGGTTTTCTTTAGAAATTGATCAAATATGACAATTGGGAAAGGGGCTAAGGAAGGAAAATTAGACCAANAATCGTCGTTGGATGTTGCAACGGCTTTGTATGCATCTACGATCTTAACTGTGTTTATCTAATCAATCCGGTGACAAGAGAGCACCGCAGAATTTCTTCAGCGTTGTTGCAACGGTCCCCAACCCAATTAGGTATGCTATTTGAATGTGATCATCCTAAATTTTCCTTTCATATATACACTATATAATATAGTAAAGTATATAAAACAAGGTTAGTTAATTGTCTTTATTTAGCTAGTTGGTAGAGGTAGATGAAGTAAAAGACATGTATTAATTATAATTGTATAAGTCATTTTCTTCTACAAAAAATATAAAATGTTTGGTTTATATCTTTGTAGAAATGCCATTAACCGTAGGATTTGGGAGAGACATTATCACAGGAGCAGACAAATTGATCTTGATCTATTACTTCGACACAGCTAATGATTGTCTTATTGTCAAGTCTGAGGTCTTAACCCTTGGCAACGGGGAGAGGAGATGCACTACAAATTCTTTCCCATTTCACTACAATATAATTTGCAATAACCAAACATCCGTTTATGCAAACGGATCACTTTTTTGGTTGACAAAACCATTTCACTTAGGGGCATCCGAAGAAACCGCAAAGCTAGTAGCCATCGATCTTCACACAGAAACATTTCGTACGGTTCCATTTCCATGTATGAGCATCAATTACTATCTTGGTGCCCATATGTGGAGTATGAAAGACCGTCTGTGTCTATCGAACGTGTGGTACAATTTTTAGATACAGAAATCTGGTGCCTAAAGGGTGAAACTCCGAGTGTGAGATGGGAGAAGATGTTTTCTATCAATATTTCAAATGTTGATCGGCTAAACACAAATTTTTGGACGCTTGGTCTTGCAGCTGCCGGCTTTAGGCCTGAAGGAGAAAAACCTTATTTGGGTGATCTTGATCAAGTTCCTTTAGATCAATGGAAAATCGCATTGTATACAGATTTCTCTTGACCCCAAAAAAAAAATATATATATATATGATCAATCGATTGATCTCATTCAAAAAAAAAAATGTTCATTTTTTCTTGTGTTTATTATCAAGCCGTGTAACATCCCTATCCTTACAAAAAGTTGTTGAAATATCAATTGCAAGTCAGTTAAATGACGATAAAATAATATATGGTATGTTACCTTGGCAACAAGTTTTTGCGATTTCCATGTAAAATAAATCATACAAAATTAAAAGATTTTTTTTTTATATCATTTATATGTTAAATTTATTTTTAAAAGAAAATACTCCCTCTTAAACCATATTTGTTTTTCTAATTTAAAACCATTACTATAACCAATATATAACAAAATTGTTGTGGATATGTCAAATGAATAGCATACCGGTCCTAACAGCTAAGCCTTCCTAGCTACTTGCATAATTTTCTAGGTTTTTTTTTCTTAAATCATCAAAAATACACAACTTTGTGAATTACATCACAATTTCTAAATCTATGTTTAGAAAATTATAATAAACATGTCTAATGTTATCATTAGTTAGTTTAAATATTCCATTAAATCTTCACAGAACAAAATGGTTTATACCAAGAAATCTTAAAATATTATAGTTGTAAATGAAAGATTTATCTGCTCCTAAATAATAAATGAAAACAGATTATATTTTGGAAAGGATTATCTAAAAGTGATTAGTACTTCTTATGCGCTAGAGATAGGATCACAATCTCTGTTAAGCTTTTTTCTAATATACTTTGATGAGTCCACCATATTAGAGATTATTTTACTATTTTATGTAAAATCTTTAAATATTAACTTCTCATAAATTTGTTGACATAAAAAAAAACAATAATAATAATAACTTCTCATAAATTTGATTAGATCATACATTTATATATATTTTTTTCTTCTTATTGTGTTTTAGGATACATATAAAGTTTATGGTTGATATGAAGATGGAGACACAAAAACAAAAACGAAAAACCTATGTATATGACTATCATAACATCGGACGATTTAGTAGAAGAGATTCTCAAGTACCTTCCGGCGAAATCATTCGATAGATTTAAGGCCGTATCAAAAAAATGGAGGGCGGTTATTTAATCACTCGATACATTGAAAATCCTTGTTGTTCATCAACTGCCATCAAAGGTCGATGAAGATTCAAACGCTACAACTTTGCTTTTAGAGACCTTCTCTAGAGATCATGACAACAACGAACAAATATGTCGTTCTTCATCATGTTCTTGCACTATCTCTGATCATTCAGTCGAACGATGTAAACGTAGCGTTGTTCGAGTCTTGGGGTCTTGCGACGGATTGGTCTTAATTGGCATGTA
Organism: Alliaria petiolata; assembly: GCA_020283515.1. NCBI lineage: Eukaryota > Viridiplantae > Streptophyta > Magnoliopsida > Brassicales > Brassicaceae > Alliaria > Alliaria petiolata. The sequence goes on from JAHZTW010000002.1 coordinate 95,726,946, forward strand.
CGGTTATATCCGTGATCAGGGTCGCGGTTTTAAGTACATTTACCTAATCAACCCAAAGACGACGGAGCAGCGGATGCTTTCTCTGCCGTCGTTGCAGATGACCGAAAATCAGCAAGGTAGGTTCTTCTTCTCCAATAATTGTTTATTGATTTTGGTAAATTATTTTCTCCGTATATATTAAACAAAATCTGTCAAATTGATGGTAGTGACATATATGTAATATAAGTAATGTTAATACCAATTAAATGTATAGACGCGAGAGAATTTGATTATGTTAGCTTATTAAATCATAGATAGCTTTGTTAATCATTAAGTCCATTATCGGAGAGTTTTATAATTGGGTTAGGATTATAATATATATCATATTATTACTGTTTATAATCACATATAGTTTTTCTCCATTATATAAATTGTTGTTCCTTTTGTAGGTCCAATGAGTAGTTTTCCATTTGCGGCTGGATTTGGGAAAGACATCATCACAGGATCATACAAAGTGATCTTGATGTATTTGTACGAGTGTTTTCTTGGTAATATAAGTGTCAAGATCACGGTATTAAATCTCAATAATGGCGAGCAACGGAACGCCGGTGAATTTCCTGCTTTATTGTATCACCTTTCCGATGAGCAGACATCAGTCTTTGTAAACGGGTCACTTTTTTGGTTGACGCGACGACCTATCATAGATATAACACCTACAAGACTAGTAGCAATGGATCTTCACACTGAAAAATTTCGGTGGATATCATTACCAAGTTGGTACACCAAGTATTATCGTGGTATGCGAATGTGGAGTTTGAATGACCATTTGTGTCTATCAGACGTACTACAATGCTCCCATTTGGATGTTTGGAGTCTGCAACAAGAACATCCGAGTGAAAAATGGGAGAAAATATATACCTTCAATATTTCAAATATTGGTTGGTTAAACGAAAAAATTTGGACGCTTGCACTACAGGCCGCATACTTTAGAAGGACTAGAGAAGGGAGACCTTGGTATGATGAAGAAGACTCCATATATCATTTGAGAACAACTGCATATACCCCGACTTTGATTTCTCCTTATCGATTGTGAACTCAGTGTTCTTTCTAAAAAAATAAATGTTTTATTGCCTCTATTGGTTAATGATCAATGCTTTTAAGTTCTTAACATTTGCTACAAAAGAGGTTTCATTCACCTTCCATTCATAATGCATATCGTGTTGGAACGTATATTTGTTTTTAAAATTTCGGGCTCTCGGAAGAAAGAACAAAAGGACAAATGCTGAGTTTCATAGATGATATACGAACCCTCTTAAATATATATTGAAGATTCTATTTTTAGACGTTAGATTGCTTATCTCTTTGAAGTTCTTGACAGCAAGGATGGTCTGATTGGTTTGCGTATACAAACCTTGTTCTCTGTCTATTGTTGTGCATCGTTCTTATAAACTCATCGTTCTTGAACCATTTATTCTTAGCTCAGTCAATTTTTTCACCATTAGATTCACATCAATATCCGCGTAGACTGTGCATCATAATATATTTGATCACTTGATTTAGCAAATAATTCGAACTGTACACAACTGGTTCGTTTCATTCTTTAAAAAAAAAAAATA
>JAHZTW010000002.1:95917501-96021672 GCA_020283515.1 Alliaria petiolata
TATATATATATATATATATATATATATTAAAGTGTGTATATATATATATATATATATATATATAAATGAGTTAATTGTCTTTATTTAGCTAGTTGTGGTAGAGGTAGATGAAATAAAAGACATGTATAATTTTTTTTTACTAGTTAAATCGATCTAACTTTATTAAAAGTTTGAGAAAACTGCGTATAAGCTAATTGGATAATTACGTACATACCTGTATATATTAATCATATTTCTTTTACAAAATATATAAAATGTTTGGTTTATATCTTTGTAGAAATGCCATTAACCGTACGATTGTCAAAGCTTTCGAGAAAATTTACCTTTTCTCATATGATTTTTTTTTTTCCCTTATCGGTATATTTTTTTTTTTGGTTTAAATTTTGTGAATTTACATTATCAGATTCAGGAAAAAGTACAGAATAAACACTTCTATCACTACAATCGATATGGAACACGCAATATGCTTCAATACTGCAATTGCACTTTTAAAAACAACACTTTTATCACTAAAGTCGGAATTGCGTAATGGTAAATTTGTAACTAGAAAATCAGTTACAAAATTTTCAATAAAAATACAATAAAATCAAAAGTACAAGATTTAGTTACGCCAGTTGACACAAAACAGCCTCGAAAAATAGTTTGATCATTGATGAGAGTTACTCACTTGTTAAATTGATTACAAGGTGAAGAGAAGTCCGCCGCAAGCAAAGCTTTGGTGAATAGAAATCCGCCATATCACTTCTAACACTTCTACGGCACTAGACGCGCCATGTATCACGGGGAGGGGAAAAGAGACAAGAAAATATATGCTGTCGTGGTCATCTAGATGAAGTTGAGCAATGACATCTATACCAGGAATGCCATGGTTTACAGTAACCGGAGTGACGTGGTGCAAGCCATCGGGGTTCTCGTCCGTCATGTCAGAGTTCCAGTCCGAGAAGACCCGCAATCACATTACCCACCCACACTGATGAATTAATTGATAACATGAGTTATCATTGATTTAGTTTGAGTTAAAATGAATTATAGTTGATTTACAATTTTGAGTTTTGCCTTTTATATAAAACTAACTCAACTCAAATTGTAAAATCATAAAAAGTGTGACGAATTAGAGATTTAGAGTTTGAGTTAATATATTTTTCATTTACAACGTATTATTTTTGCTTTATTTTTATTTTATTTTTGCTTTAAATAATTGTATATTTCCACTGATTCTTACACTAAATTATACTATATTTTATATTATATTGGTGCTTTTGGTTAATGTATATTACATGTATGCTTAAAAATTTATGATCTGGTTTTTTTTTTTACTTATAAAAACATTCTTTATCAATAACACGTGAAATAGCTACAGCTTCACCGTATGCTCACCATTCTGGCGTTGATTAAAACTGCCACAGCATTTTCTGACTTTGCTTTGGAAAAGAAGAGAATAAATGATGAGGAACTCAAGTGTAGAGGTAATCTCTATTTATACTAGAAGGTCGGTGAGATGAGTGGGTTAAATAAAGAGGGAAATTCAAAAATTGATTGTTCCCTTGGAAAAGAAAGTATGTACATGAATCATTTGAGGCAATGCATGAGGTCTGATGAATCATTCATGAAAACATCTTGTGGAATTTATTTTTTCTTCAAAACGAATTTGTTAGATTGTACCTGTGGAAGCGTATATAGACTGTGCATACATAATATATATGATCACTTAATTTAGCAAATAATTCGAGCTATACACACTGATTTGTTTCATTATTTAAAGAAAAAGAAAATATGATTGCAAACAAAACACAAAAATCAGAAATTTTCATTCGAATAAGTTAATTTCCAATATAAATCAGATGAGTGGTACATGGCAATTACGTCTCACAACATCTCTCGATCATTTCTATGGAGTGTCCTCTTTTCACTGTTGCTCCACTCTTTTCATCAGATCGTCAAAGCACATGAAAAAGACTCTTCAGTTGCTGTCTTTTTCATCTACTTAATTACCAATCCGGTCCAACAATTAATAATCTACTCTACAGCATGGTTCAATATTTTCAATAATGTTCGATCGAGTCTTTTTTCAATTGTGCTTTTGTAAAAAAATCGTATTTTTCAAATAGGAGGGTGTATTTAATTTTCCATTCATATATATATTTAAATTGAAAAACTCTTCTTAAAATTCGTATCTTGAAAGACACGTACATATTCTCCAATAATCATAAACGTAGATAATTCATAAGGAGGTTCCACTTTATTTAACTTATTAATATGATAAAACTTCATAGATGATATACGAACCCTCTTAAATATATATTGAAGAATCTAGTTTTAGACGCTAGATTGCTTAAGGAGATACTCATCGATCTCTTTGAAGTTCTTGACAGCAAAGTCCTTGATGACGTGTGGGTCGGCGACCTCATGGTCAGTCTTCTCAAACTCAGCGGACCATTTCAAAATACTGCCACCGTCCTTGGGCGTAATGGTGATAGTTCCTTTGAAGGTTTTGTAGTATTCCAACATTTCGCCACCGATGATGCTGTACGTCATGCTTCTCTTCTCCAAATCCACCGCTTCGATCCTCTCCGCCGATATCTTCACCAGTGGAGATCCTTTACATGGTTAAGCATAAAAGCAATGAACATACTTTTGATAAACATATGACGAGAGAGTGAAACCTAAATCATCTAGGGTTTTGATGAGTTAGCCCATCAAGAAACATGAATGATTCCTTTTGTTAAAATCTTTGGTCTATATACATGTTTTCGGATTTTGGACCTTGGACCAAAATAATATTTTATATGGTAACATATTAACGATAAAATGAAACCTTCTCCATAAGTAATGAGGCGAATGGAGCCAGGGGAGTTTCCATCGCCTGCAAGAATTTGGATGGTTTTGTAGTCCTTAGGGAACTCTTTTGGAAGGAGATTGACGCCGTCGCCGAGGGCTAACCAGAACTTTTCAGCCGGAGACTTAACCTCAACATCCACATGAAGAACACCATTCAATCCCATTTTCTAATTAAACAAACTTAATTATTATATGTAAATATATATGACTTGAAGGAATTTGTTTATGATAATAAGCTTCTCAATGAACGTTTCTATTTATAGAGAAATTATAGAAGCCCAAGTGATATGGTAATTGCATTAACTGTTTGGAGCAACCCATCCAACTAACTTTTCATCCTATGGGGTCCTTTTAAATTTAAACAAAACCTTATGCATTCGCATTCTACATGACTACATCGCTACCTCACCCAATCATGTCGGTGAATGAAGAAATTGGTGTGCATTTACCAAAATGCATCTGCCGGCCTTATTTATTTATTTTGGATTGTACGTACATCTACCTTATTTGTTCTAGATCTTTATCTCTATATCTAAAAGTGCGGTAAAAATAAATCTATATAGTTAAAATTTGGCGAACTAGTAAATATATTTTCAAATACCTACCTACATTCTGCAATTTCATTTAAGGCTTGTCAATCATTGTTTTATCAGTTCATGCAACATCTGAAAATGGTTCAGTGTCTGAAGTAACATTCGACCAAGGATTCTATTCCGTGTAAATTATATTCTTCACTTGATCAAGTATGTAACGTAGCATGGCTTCGATTGTGTGGAAATTGGAATGGCCATTGAATCTAACGTTCTTTTGTATCGATCGTTCAACAAAGAACCAAGTAAGGGAATTGTAAACATTTTACATAAAGGGGTTCTCATTTATTACCTCTTAAAAAATCATAATAATTATGTGGACCAACAATGACAATGTGTGATCGCGACTCAAAATTTCAAATGGTTTTGAATAATGTACATTGTACGACGAAATAAATTTCAGTAAATTACTCGTGTCACACAACTACTCGAATATTAGCAAGAATGCTATTTCTCCATGTATATTTTTTTCTATAAGAGTAACACTTTACTGATGAAGATCAAAAAATTTGCTCTTCATTTTTTAACATTAGGTTAGATTCATTATTATAAGAGCATACAATTTAAACATGGCTCTTTCCTACATAAATTATATGGACCCACCCACAACCACCCATATGTGCGAATATAACAGCAAATTATTGTCTTAGAGACATTTTAAACAGCAATCACTCTGCAATCCCAACTTAAAAACGACAAACAAGGTTCTTAAAATGAGTCATCAACTCATCATTTATCCTATTTGAAGCAAAACGTTCACCCGAACCCAAATGTTGAATATATTAATTGGATACGTTAAAGTTACAGTATCCTAGGATTTGACAAAGCTAATTATGAAACTAATAAGATTGCTTTTACGAAAATTATAGGTCTTCTTCTAACAAAATTTTTATAAATAAATATATGCATCTCTATCTCTCAACGGACAAATGAAAAAAAACATTATTAATTAATATATAACAAAAATAAAAAAAATTGAAACGAGAAGGGGAAGGAAACCCAATGAAAGCAGCTTCCCATCTCTCTCTCTCTCTCTCTCTCTCGATTCAGCTACGTATGTACACATATACTGGTAGAAGCAGATAGATTCAGACAAGAGAACCAAACCGAGAGTTTAACCTTAATAGTTTAAGAAACAGATCAAAAATTTCAAGTCTTTTTCAAGATGCTCTCATTTTCTTTTGCTTCACGTACATGTAATCTTACGTATTCTTCAGCTCTACCGTCTCTTTCTCTCTCTCTCTCTCTCTAGAACTTCGGTAGTTGAAATACTGCTGTTGAGTATTTCAGAAATCTAACCCTCAAAGATCAATTTAATACTTGAAAGATTTTAAAGAACAAGAGAGACTTCATACACTCCTCTATATATCTCTCATCTTCAACCACAACAATCTTCTCTGTTTCTTTGGAAGCAACCAACTCGGAAGGATATTCATCAGAAGCTTCTTATCTTGGCTTTGGAATGGTCTCTCGCACCTACAAGGCGTAAAACTCCAAAGCTAAAGCTATGCATTTTCCTCTTGTTTCAGCTTGGAACAAGAGAAGGAGAAGCAAATCCTATGACACGGATCCATGTACGTTCCTTTTCTCCATCATCTTCGCCAGATGGCATAAAAGTATGTTTACCTTTTATGTTTCTTCGACATTACTATCGCTGAATAAAAGCGTATAGGTGAAACTGAATCATCTGTGTGAAACTAACCTTCTTCTCAGGGGTCTACAGAACAGCAGACTGCTGGCAAATCGAAGATCAGGCGTCTCAGCCAAGGAAACGAAGATACGGGTCATCAGTTTATACCCTCAAGGAAATGGAGGAGGCCACAAGTTCCTTCAGTGATGAGAACCTCCTCGGTAAAGGAGGCTTTGGCCGAGTTTACAAAGGCACTCTAAAAACAGGAGAGGTAAGAACTATATCGCTTTATTTATGTGATTTACAGGCTTTTGTATTGTTCGATACATTTTTTTATGGAAGAGGAGATATTAGAAGAGCATACATATTATATTGATCCCTTGCTATTTGAAGGTTGTTGCGATCAAGAAGATGGATTTACCTCCGTTTAAAAAGGCTGACGGAGAAAGAGAGTTTCGTGTGGAAGTGGATATTCTGAGCAGACTCGACCATCCAAATCTGGTATCTTTGATTGGTTACTGTGCAGATGGAAAACACCGGTTCCTAGTATATGAATATATGCAAAACGGAAACCTGCAAGATCATTTGAATGGTAAGTACACATCGAAATATGAGTCAAGTCCACTAAAGTAAAATTGGCCACTGAACAACAGCGTCTATGTCACAGGAATCAAAGAAGCAAAGATAAGCTGGCCAATAAGGCTCAGAATTGCACTTGGAGCAGCAAAAGGACTCGCGTATCTCCATTCAAGTTCTGGTGTTGGCATTCCAATTGTTCACAGAGATTTCAAATCCACCAACGTTTTACTAGACTCCAACTATAACGCAAAGGTGTTTATAAAATATTTTAGAGTGGATGGTTTACCCAGCAATAGTTTCAAGCATACACTAAAAACTAAGACGTGAGTGTAATCCTTGCAGATATCCGACTTTGGACTAGCAAAGCTGATGCCAGAAGGAAAGGACACTTGTGTGACAGCAAGAGTGCTTGGAACTTTCGGCTATTTCGACCCAGAATATACATCGGTAAAGATTCTTACTTATGTCTTCACATGATTCTCTACTAATCAATAACGTTGAGAAGACAAAGGGTAAACTAGACGTTACATAGCAAAATTAAAAACTCGCTAATAGTGACATGAAATGGCCAGGAAAAAGAACTTTACTCACAATCGATATCAGAACACATAAGCAAGGAAGGACATTTTTAAGCATTTTTTATTTTCCATTTGTGCTGTGGCAGACAGGTAAACTTACTCTACAAAGCGACATATATGCATTTGGGGTTGTGCTGTTAGAATTACTTACCGGACGCAGAGCAGTTGACTTAACTCAGGGCCCGAATGAACAGAACCTGGTGCTACAGGTAAAATGGCTCTCCTAGGTTCTAAGATTGGCATACAGAAAATTTTAACATATGAGGAAACTTAGCATAGGAATAAACTGCTGACTGTTCTCTACATTTCAGGTTAAGAGTATACTGAATGATAGAAAGAAATTGCGTAAGGTTATAGATCCCGAGCTGTCTCGGAACTCATACAGCATGGAAGCTATAGCCATGTTTGCTGATCTGGCATCACGGTGCATCCGCATAGAGAGCAGCGAGCGACCTTCGGTGACGGGTTGTGTTAAGGAACTGCAACTAATTATCTACACAAACTCGAAGGGTGGTTTGGGTGGGACGATTCCTACATTCAGAAGGCTCTAGACACCGGATTCTTTGGAAGCAGTAATATGAATTACATCATTTTTCCAACAATGAGAGGTTACTGATGAAACTTAATAAATATAAACAAAACGATCCTATTTATGAATGCGGGAAATGTTAAGTTCAACTTCCACCAGCTGATAAACTTTTATCAAACGAGATATTATTTGGATGTATATACTATAAAGTCACAGAGCAGATCGTATCAAAACAATTTTATATATTTGTTCAATATGCTGTATTTGCCATGAATGTTTTGATTGAAGAGATATGAGTATATATATATATATATTCAGTGGTGTAGCCTTTTTTGTTTCCTCTTTTCGTGTTATGCTTAAAGATTGGATCACATGAATATGAACAAGAAAGACAATCGTTGGCAATACTGGAAGCAGATAACAACAGGTAAAGCTTACAAAATACGTCTGAGAAAGATAAGAGCGTGTGTGACGTACCTCTACTAAGATCATATAAACAAGAAGTTGAAGAAAACGGGAGTATCAACCCGTGCCCTTGGTCAAGTAACATTTAACTCCTGTTCATGATGAAGCCAATCACAACCAGCTCCGAGTTATTTGGTTTACATCGAATTTCCGTAATGAATTCAGGTAGACAAACACTGTACCTGTGTTCACACATTGGCAGATGAGGTCAGCTCATTATCAGACCCCACCATATCGACCGCATCTAAAGGGCTGACGCAAAGTGGGAGCCTCTTGCGCATCAAATGCTTCCGCCGCTGTAACATCAGAAGGACCAAAATCGTATCTGTCGTAACAACCTCGTATCCTGCTTTCTTGTACATATTGAAAGGAGCCTCATCGACCATCCTGCAATGCAAGTAGACATCTTTCGAAGGACTAAGCTGAGATATCAGTTCTTCACTCGCCTTCAACAAATGCCACCCAATTCCCCTCCTAACCAATCAATCACACAAACTTTCTTATAAGCAAAATCAAACAAGAATATCAACACGGAGCTTCTTGGAAGAATCCAGAGAGCTGAACATGCCAAATACCTTCTAAGGTCCTCTTTCACAGTCATGTTGCAGACATAAGGTGATTCCTTGGGAGGAGTCGGAGAAGGAGGCTTAGCATTAGCGCCTCGTGCGTCGAAGCAAACCTCCACAGTACCAGCCATCTCAGCCTCCTCTCCATCACTACACGAATCCGTTTTTTTCCTGTAGAATCCAACTAAGGTTACTGCGTGTGGCAGCACTTCTCTCCTCTCGATCAGATACTGCTTCACCAAGAACCGTAACACAGACTGATAACCAGAAGGCAACAGCATCGACTCGCCGAATGACTCAGCCAAGAGCTTCACCGTCGAATCCATCTCTTCAGGTCTCATAACACGAACCCACATCGATCCAGATTTAAGCTCCTGGAAATACGCAAATCCTTCAAGAGCTTTAAGCTTCTCGAGCTCTGCGTTACTCAGAAATCTCCCCGTACGAAACGATTCCTCGAGAAACGCGTAGCTCCCGGCGGTAGATTTCGTAGCTTCTTCTCCCGTTTCTGTGGCTGTCGAAACCGGAGAAGAATGCGAAGAAGGAGGGAAAGCGAATCTGAGACTGGAGCGGTGAGATCTACATGAATATAGTAAAGGATATCTAGACGAGAGACCAAAATTCATGGATTGGCTCTGCTTAAGAGAATCAACAGAGAAAGCAAGTGCGATGCTTACGGCAGCCATTGACACACGAGAAAACTTCGACTCTCTCTCTCTCTCTCTCCGATTTGCTGTAGTCGCTAATCGTTCCAACGAGAAAAAAAAAAAATGGATAAACTAACTGACAAAGTGATGATATCTACTAGGCCTGGGCATAAAAACCGGACCCGAAGAACCGAACCGAACCGACCCGAATTAGAAGAAACCGAAGCGAACCAGAACCGACCTAAATATCCGAATGGGTTCTATATTTTTATATTCGAAAACCCGGAACCGAACCGGAACCGAACCGGGAACCGAATGGGTACGTTAAATACCCAAAATATAATTATATATCCAAAACATTTGTTGTATTTACTTAAATACTCAAAATTGCAATTATAAACTAAATATATTAGTTATGTTTAGAACAAAATAACTAAAATACTCAGAATATTTGAAATTTTTTAGTTATATTTATCAAATTTTAATTATTTTAATTTTTTTTAAGATAATTTGGATATCCGGAACCGACCCGGACCCGAACGGAACCGAACCAAACCCGAACCAAAAAAGCAAAATACCCGAATGGGTTCTATTCTTTAGAACCGAAATACCCGAACCCGAAAAGAACCGATCCGAACCCGAACGGGTACCCGAATGCCCAGGCCTAGTATCTACTAATCATTAAAACGCGGCGTTTTAAATCAGATATAAGCCCATTAAGTATTTGGGCTTTGGGCCCATATCGTGATATGTATATATATTTAATGTTTTTCCGTACATCGGCGTTGTTTTGTTTCAGGACGCGCGATTCAGAAGCCGGTGGAGGAGCAGCGAGGAGGGCGGCCGCCATGGATCCAGCAGGAGCATCGGTGGCCAACGACATCGGAGGAGGAGGAGAAGGCGAGAAATTCGCGGTGGGGAATATTTATTCGGTCAAGGTGATCACCGGAGATGAGTTCCGAGGGATCGTCATGGCTTACGATCCCATTCCCAACTTCGTCATATTTGATATCCTTTTCTTCGATACTCATAGCTCCTTGTTTGTTTTTTTCTATTATTAATCGCTTATCTCAAGGGAAAAATTTGAGATTTTTGTTTCATTGGAGATTTAGGGATTTTTTAATCCCTGACCTGAAATTTGCGGTGTCCTTGACGAGTGATTGGTTTTTACAAGAGGGTTCGAAACCTAGACCTGGGCATTCGAAGAACACTCGGATGGTGAACGCGAATTTCATAACCGGGCTTTCGTTTTTGGGGAAAACCGAAGATCCGCTTGTTGCAGACAACTGTTGGGTTAATCTCGACGGACTCCGAGCTAAAGAGGCACTTGCTATCAGGTGAGTTGAGTGTTGTTGAATCCCTTTGGATGCAAAGCGTTCTGATTTCTGCTTAGCTTACTGGGAAAACGTATTGAGCAGGCAAGCGGAAGCAGATGCTGAGAGAATGGGAGTTGGTGTTACCGCGGAGGCGCAGAGCATCTTCGACGCATTGTCTAAGACGTAAGGATCTTTGTGACCTATTTTAAATTTGGAAAGAGCTATGATAATTAACTAGTTTCTGTGTAAAAAAGCAGATATTTTGGTATGGTTTTTAAGCGCTTGTCTCTTCTCGTGTGAAGAAGAAAACAGCTTAGAATGGTTGTAATCTTACTGTGGCTGTTGATACCAAGTTTGCTTCTTTTTGCAAGTTGGTTTCTGTGTATTTGTTACTGATAGCTATGGTAGAGATGGGACTAGATCTTATCGTTGCTTAGTTTTAAGTATTAGTTCTTTGTATAAACAACTGATTGTATTGGAGGAGTTGCGTGAGCTTCTGTTTCGTTCTTGGCTAGATAAATTGTTAGATTCTGGACATAATTTTAGTGTTGTATTGCTCTAGGTTCCCTGTTGATGTTCGCTTTGAAACTATATATATCCAAAGTTTGTTATTTTCTCCCCTGAGCTGTACTGTTTGAGTACCATTTGCTACTGGTTGTAGTAGGATCGAAACCGAAATCCTTTCTAGTGTTCTCTTCTGTTTAGCCACGTTTTATTGCATTGCTGAAAGAAAAATAGAATAATATGTGTGGTGTTTGAATCGAATTACCGAAAAAGAGTAGTGATGTACTTTTTGCTGCTGACGAATTGTATCTCTGTTTGTTTCCAAATTCAACATGGTTGTAGACTACATATGTTGTATCTTTAGTCTACTCTGTGATACAAATAAGAAGCAGCCTAGATACGTGGCTTTAGGCTACATATCCTGATATATTCTTAGTTTCTAGTATCTGTTAGACTTCAGATGAATCACACGTGTGATTTTTGTTTTCTTTTCTTTTGAAGGCTACCTGTGCAATGGGAAAACTCAGACATTTTGGTGATGAAAGAAGTACGCGTTCGTAGCCCGTATCTTTCCGATTGTGTCTTTGGAGGAACTGATGCTGCCAACAACCGAGTCAAGAAAGTGGTAAGCGTCACTTGCACTTCAATGTGTAATGTTAATCAAGCCTCTCTGTGTGTGTGTGTGTGTGATATTAATGCATTTTTGCCCTCATCACAGCTTGAGCTGGAGAGACGAAGGTTGCAACTCTTTGGCACATGAGGCCAGTGAAAGGAGTCGGTCAGTGAAATTCGCGAAAAAGGGTGTGTTACGGCTAACCCGAAAAAAGCGTCTATAGATCTGATCGACCAGCGAAAGGTGGGTATGTTGGCTTTCGCTTGTTGTTGTCTTTACCTAGAATCTGCTTTTCCTTATAAGCAGATTAGAGATTTTCTCGAGTTTCAGGGATTGAAATTTTCAGGTAGACTAATTTCACCCTGTTATTGGCAAGAACAGTGAGGTCTTGTCCGCTTTTTTACCAGGCCTTTCGGTTAATTTATAGCCTGGAACTGTAAACTATTCCCTGAATTCTGAACTCAAAAAAACTTCTTACTCTCCGATAGAAATTTACATTTTGTGTGCTTTAAATCTGTAGCCTTTCAATGCATAAATCAAAGAAGCATTCATCTGTTGCTAATGTCATTTTCTTTTATATATACATTGATTGATTCAAGTTAACTTGGGTTTACTCTGCTTCTTCGATGTTAATACAAACTAATTACCCGCAGAAACAATTGATTGTATCTAAAATCATCATAATATTCAACAATTAGACTGATGATGTATATATATGTCATCGTCTTATTCAGTACACGAGATATACAACCAACGTAGCTAGAGAAAATAGTTCGAGATGTGCATCAACTACTTTCTTGATTAGAAACCAAAACATGTGTTACCGTGATGTTTTAAGTTCCGACAAAGCCAATTCCAGAGATGAGAAAAGCAGCCGCTTGCATGAATAGATAGAGATATAACAATGTGTTCCCAAAGGCAAGTCCATAGCAGGCACAACATAGTATGTATATCCCCACCATTATCTCCTTTGAGTTTATTCTGCAAACCAACCAAAACTTTCTTTGCCCGTTAGTATATCAAGTCTCTCTATCTGTCTAGTGCATTACCACTTAACATTTGATTTATTTTGCTTTGATTTGTTTACCTTTCGAAACACCCGTTACGAGGTTTTCCAATCTGAGGAACTAGCTTAGTCTTTAGAGCATCTCCTAATTTCTCAGTGACGACCCATTCGTTTACTCTTCCTCCTTCAAGTATGCCGATGAAAGTTCCCTTTGTCCGATGCATAGACATTACGTTTTCAAACAAGATCCAAAACATCACGAGGTAGAACGATCTAACAAAACCCGATAATTCATTGTAAAGGATACAATGAAGTCATATACCGATCAAAATGAATTAGGAAGTATATATATGTAGTACTAACCTTGGTGTTGCAATGACGATGAAGAGAGTGATCATAGAGGGAATGTAGAAAGTTGACCAAGCTGGAATGTTGACTTCGGGGAAGAAGACGCTTGTAGGAAGAATAAGGCAGTAGAAGAAGAAAGTGAAGAAGTGGACTATGATCTTCCGTAAGAAAAAGAAGCTGTAGATCAGATACAACTTCTTCCAAATCGTCACTCTCTGCTCATGATTACATAGATTTGTAGCTTTAAGGTTAGATTCTTGTTAATTATTTTTCTTACATAGTAACAAAAGAGAATAAGCAAACCTTTGATACGAAGACTTATCGGTGTAACTAATCGAAACCAAATAACACTAGATTTAACCAAAACGATCTGCTAACCCATCACATTAGTAAGTAAATCAAAATCTCTCTTCTTTTAATTAAAGCATAAACGAAAAAAGAAACCGAACAAACAAATTAATTGGAGATCATTCAAAACAAAACACAAAGAAAATGACCAATCAAAAAAAAAAAAAGTGCAAGTCAGCCTCACATCACATGACCTGTTTGTCTCTCATAGTAAAATGATGGACAAACAAAACAAAGTAGTTGTGGCATATGAGGCAGACAAAAAAAAAAAAAAACTGTGGGCACGTTTGTGTTTGTCAAAGATGAAATAAATAAAATGGGAAAAGACCTTATTGCGAATAATCTCCATAATCATTTTCCTGAAGAGATTGGCTGGACCACAAGACCACCGATGTTGCTGGAATCTAAAGGCCTTAAATTTGCTTGGTAGCTCGCTTTTCACCTACAAACTCAGTGTGTGTGTGTGTAAACATAATGTAATGAGTTTGATAGACAACATGTGTATATACTATACATCAATAATTCAATATAGATATCATTGCACATCAAGACGAGAGTGTTACTTAATGGATATCATTGAGTTTGATGAGTAAAGTTAAGATGCAATGAGTTATTAAGGTTTGGGATAATTAATGGTTAGGGACATAATCAAATACCGCGAGGTCATTAAGGAAGACAAATTTCCATCCGAGAAGACCAGCACGAACGGCCAAGTCCATGTCCTCTACAGTGGTCCGGTCATTCCATCCTCCAGCTTCTTCCATCGCCGCCATTCTCCATACACCCGCAGTTCCTGAAATAAATTAATTTCCCAATTTTTTGTATGTTTGTAAAAAAAGATGAAGTAATCAAACATTAAATATTTTAAAAAGTTTGATAGGAAAATGCACCGTTGAAGCTAAAAAAGGCATGTCTAGTAGATCCAGATTCTTGCTCTGCCATAAAGTGGTAGTTGAGTGACATCTCTTGCATCCTTGTCATTAAGCACTTGTTTGCGTTCACTGCAATGATGAATCCCACACATACAATCACTCAATTTGAAAATAAACGTTTGTTACGATTCTCTTACGCTGGAAAATGTAAAATGTGAGGGACCTAATACTAAAGATATAATTAAGTTATTCAATTTATTACCGACTATAGTTTTGAGTTAGAAATAATTCGACTCAAAATTGGTATGTGGTTTTAGAGTGGGATTTTTTTGGTAATAAGGGTTACAAAAGTATTTAAATTTATGGTCACTCCACTCACTTCAACTTGTATATTGAGATAAAAATCATTTTTGTCATTATCAATTAGTTTTGAAATTGAAACTCATAAACTTAATGTCAAAAAATATATTTAAATGATTAATAACGAATAAAGGTATGCCAAATTTGCTACCATGTTCTACGTACTGAATCTCCATCGGGCTTGAACGAGAGCAACCTCGGGGTTGTGAACAAGGAAAGGGACAGAGCGTTGGAGGTAATCAGGCTCCGGTTGGAAGTCAGCGTCGAAGATGGCGACATAGTTGCATAGCTTCACGTAGTTGTGCTTCATGCCTTGTTTAAGAGCTCCGGCTTTGTAGCCATTCCTATTGTCTCTCCTCTCACACTTAATGTTTACGCCTCTGCTTTCCCATTTTTCACATTCCGTGTTCACCAGCTCCTGCGATTCAATCCTATTCACATTATTAATAATTTTTCGCAATACATATGTGTCCAATGTATTAATAGACTTGGTTAGCAAGAGACCTTGATGGTTTCATCGGTTGAATCATCTAAAACTTGAACAATTAGGCGGTCCAATGGCCATATTAGTCTACATGCAGCACCTATAGATAATTGAAGGACCTGTGAGTTAAGAACACGTCGTGAGTGTTAGGAATCTCACATCTATAATTACAAATATGATATGATGTAGTATATATCAAAAACCTGAATCTTTTATATTTATTGTCACTTAGTTTTGAGATAAATCTTATAATATGTCTCGGTCAAAAATTAAAAATGTAAAAATGCATACCTCTTTTTCGTTGTACATTGGGATTTGGACAAGGACCATGGGATATGATTCATGTCCAAGCTCAATGTCCTCTTGCATCGGCTCCCATTTGTAGACTCTTTCGGGTTTTCGATTAAACAACTTGACGTAGAGTACTACAAGGTTCATGTAAATACCCTCTATGAAAACTAAGAGGGAGACAATCAAACACAGAGCCACCAAAGACTTGAATATTGGAACTATAAGTAAACTCCTCAATTGTTGTCCCCGTGTCGTTTCGATGCTTATCCTCACACCATTAATGGATGCTTCAAGCCTCTTGGGAGTTGCAGCTGCATCTTCAAAACTCCCTCCATTGAACTTCTCATGCATATATATAGATAGACAAAAGAAGGAAACTATCCTCAAGGCAGAGAAACAGAGCGAGAATGATAGAGAAAGATGAAGTCTTATAAGTTAATATATAATTACCAGTAGAGAGAGGAAGGCAAGACATGAATCATGTAGGGAGATGAGAGGTTTCAGAAACATAGTCATACTATCGGTGACTATGTGTATATTCAGGAGAGATTCTGATTCAATATGGTGCATTGCATCTAATTTAAGCAAAATGATTTATTTATTTGTAGTTTTTTTTATATTACTGTTTTCGTTAGGACTTATTGTTTTCATGAGTTTGGTTGGTCCTAGACTTAATTTGTCGTTTAGGGTGTTGATGATTGTTTGGAGATGCTGGTGACTCACGATCACGAGCAGTATCGTAACTTGAAACCACACAAAAGAAAAACAACAAACAGTTTTTCTTTTTTTAACATCCGTCAGTTTTTATCCGTGTTTATCACGTGGTGCAATTTTCAACTGTACTGGTTTTGTTCCTCGACGATGACAATGACAACAACAAGAATCACTAAAAAAACTTTAGAAATCAGAACAAGCAGCAGAGCTAGCTAATATGGGCTTTGTGAAAACCTACGAATTATTGGGCCCTAGCTAGGTCCATTAAGCACTTTTCAGTTTCTGATTACTAAAAAATACTTGGTAAAAAAACAATACAAATGGCTTCGCCCGGGTTCGAACCGGAGACCTTCAGTGTGTTAGACTGACGTGATAACCAACTACACCACGAAACCTGATGTACACTTGTGTAAAATAAACATTTGTAGATAAACATCGATAATGAGGTTTATCCAAACCGAATAAATTTTGGTTAAGAGTTCGTTCGAACCGTATCCGAAGTCCGAACCGTACCAAAACGACCGCCCTAAATTGAGACCACCTGAAGCATAACCAAAACCCGGCTTAAACCTTCGTCTTCCTTCTTCCCCCACTGCGGAAAGAGAGAGCTCACTGAGCAATTTAATCGAGAGATTCACGTCCTTGTGCTTGTTGGTAAGATGATAATTCTGACACTTCGAATTAATTTTTTGCTCTATCTCATGGTTTCTCTATTTGATTTCGATGCATTTGTGGGTATCATTTTGCTGCTTCGCTTCGCCGGAAGCTCTCGTCGTGACGACTTCCTTTTTTTGTTTATCCGCTTCAACTATAGATACCCAGATTAATAAATTCTTGATTGTAAATCGATTACCAGTAACAACGAGTAGATTATCATCAGGAAGCAGAAATTTTCTAAACTTGTGGTTAAATTGAATCCCAGTCAAAGACGTCATAGTGAACAGAAGTTTTTATGTTGAACTTGAATTTCGCGTTTTATAATCTTATTTTATATTCGTTCTTCTCTCTCTGGAGTTAACTAAAGTTGTGTGCTTTTTTTTTTTGCTTCACAAATCTCAGTGTTGGGGGGTAACTACATTGTAATGAACTGCCTCTCTCATGCGCGTTCATACATTTCCTTGGGACTGCTTAAGAGATCCAGCTATGTCAGTTCTCTGATTCCATGGAACCAGTGCCTTTACATGCCTCCAAAATCCTCTTTGAAGCCTGCAGGTGTGAGCGCGTTTGGATTGTCCAAGGTTCACTGCTTTTCCTCAAGATCAAAAGCTGGAAAATCGAAAATGTCAACCGTTGTTCCTGTTGCGGATAAAGAGAAAGACGCCTTTTTCGTTGTTCGGAAAGGCGACGTTATTGGGATTTATAAGGATTTGAATGATTGTCAGGCTCAAGTCGGATCATCGGTGAATACATCTTTGCCTTACAATTTCTGTTTTGTATGTATATAGATATACTTTCTTTAGGATGGGCATATATAAACAGAGATTGCTGCTTTCTTTTTTAACGGGCAGGTGTTTGATTCTCCGGTTAGTGTTTATAAGGGATATTCGTTGCCTAAAGACGCAGAGGAATATCTTTCTTCTGTTGGGATGAAGAAGCCACTCTACAGCTTTGGAGCTTCAGACTTGAAAGAGGATATGTTTGGCGCTCTCACACCTTGTCTTTTCCAGGTAAAGATAACATTGTGGTCCTCGCAGTGTTTCGTGTTTTGAGATTTTGAAACCGAGTGTGGTATTAACTGTCTCTCCTTAAATTTCTTCTCTAGGAGCCAACTTCTTCTCAGGTCAAAGCATCTGAAGAAGAGGGTACCTCAGAGATGAAGTCAAAAGATATAACTAAAGACAATAAAAAAGTAAGTTGTAAGAAAATGGGTTTTGGATTCTTGGATTATCGTTTGAAGAAATAGCTGAAGTTTAATGATTTATGAGTCAAAACAACTTCAGCTCATTGCTTAAGTATTCATTTTTCCAAGGATCCTCCTTCAGCTTCCGCGTCACTGGCAAAGCTCAATCAGCTGGAGCCATCTGCTAATACTTCAGACGTGAGTGGTGGTTATGTGTGTATTTATCGTTATTCATAATTTCAATGGACTGGATGCAGAACGATTTGCTCAAGTTGGTCTGTTTCTCTTTCCCCTCTTGTGGTAGGAAACTTGCTTTATTGAGTTTGACGGTGCATCAAAGGGAAATCCCGGTCTCTCTGGCGCGGCAGCTGTACTGAAAACCGAGGATGGAAGCTTGGTATGAATCCTTTTGAATCACGGCTATTACTTAGATAATCCATTTCTCTATCTAAATATCATTTTTTAGTTCTGAAAAACAGATTTGTAAAGTGCGTCAAGGTTTGGGAATTGCCACAAACAATGCAGCAGAATATCATGGATTAATCCTAGGACTGAAGCATGCTATTGAGAGAGGTTACAAGAGAATTAAAGTGAAAGGTGACTCCAAGCTCATCTGTATGCAGGTTCGTCAATAAAAGTTGTATGTATATCTTTGTGCAATTAGGTGAATTTCGCTTTCCTCTTCCTCACTTTCTCAACGCTTTCTGAGAACAAACAGATTAAAGGTAAATGGAATGTAAACAACGAGGTACTATCGAAGCTGCACAAGGAAGCAAAACAACTGAGCGACAAATGTATCTCTTTCGAGATAAGTCATGTACTAAGGGTATGTTTCCAACTGTGCATCTCTCTCTCTGTATAAAGATGATATCACGGTTTTGTGCTTGAGAGCAAGATCACTACATGGCGTTTTTTCTAATGCAATTGTCTGACATTGCGGGCGTCTTTCTTCTATAGAATCTGAACTCTGCTGCGGATGAACAAGCAAACTTGGCTGTCCGTCTTTCCGGTTAGACAACTTAGTTTCCTTTTTCTCTGCATTTGATAGTATAAGATCGAAATGATACAGAAAGCTAACCAAAGTCTATACTACAGAAGGAGAAGTTGAAGTGGCGTGAAGGCTTTAATACTTATTCTCTCGGTGTACGAAGATAAATTTTGGTTTGTCGTTCATTCCACGCCACATTCAAATCTATAGCCTGAAAAAAGGATTCGTCTTTTCGCTTAGAAATCAACATATCTTGGGTTAAATATCTCTTATGTTTTCTCGCAGTTAAACGAAGCCACTAGAAACTGGTGAAGAAGAGCCAGAATGAGCCATTAGAGAGCTTTCAGAAAATGAATACAAGCAGTGTAGGATCTCTCCTAGAGAACAGCAGAAAGTGACTGATCATTTGTCGTCTCTTTACTTCAGTTTGATTTTGCCTCCATTCTAACTTTTATACTAGTATACACTTGCACAGACAGATACACTGAGATTCTTTTTGTCCCTTGAAATACACGCGCTTGCGTCGCGCGTGAAGTTTGATGTCGGCACGATTGTGTTTTAGTTAAGTGGGCTTAGATTGCTATCGATAATGCCCAATAATATGATAGGCCCATTTCTATTTGCTTTGAACCTTTCGCCGACTTGGAGCTCAAGCAAAGCACAGTTTCTTCGTTGAAGGCCTGTCACTGTTATTCTTTACCGAGAAAAAAACAATTGGAACCATTTTTTTTTTCTTTCTTTCTTTTTGAACAAAACGCAAAGAGAATTTTTCCATAATGTTGACGAAGGCGCTTCGGATTTTGAAACCCAGGTCTATCCTGGGAGGTTCTCTCCTCCGTCGATCGGTTTCTTTCGCTACTCCGTCGCCGACGTTGTCTTCCGGAGCTGTTTCCCGTACGGCGGCTGGTGCGGCGGAGATTGACGCCGATGTTGCTACTGCGTACTCGGACCCAACTGAAATGGCGACTGCGATACCGGTGGTGATGCCCGGTCAACTTCAGCCACGCGTCGTCGTGTACGACGGAGTCTGTCATCTTTGCCATGGAGGTACAATGCTTTTTCTCTTCCCTCTTTAGCGCAGAATAAAATCTTTCCTTAGAGGTTTATTTATCGATTCCGTCTATTGAGCTGGTCTCGTTTGATTGAAATGATTCGGTTATAGTTGTTTTGGATTATGATAGTTTGATTTCCAATTTTGTTCTACGAAATTGGGGAATCCTTAGCAATCGCATTGGTAAACTTGAATTGGAAGATGATTGTTGGGGAAAATCTGAGTTCGCTAAGAAGAAAATATGAAGTTTAGTCATTCGGTTTCGTTATCACATTGATTGACTTGAATCAGAAATATAGTGATAACGAACATGAGATCCCTAAAAGGGGAAATGTGTGGAATCATCGTATCAGTGTTTGGAATCATTGTTGTGGATAACTTGACTTCTCTAAGAACGACTGTGTTCTGTTTTTGGCTATTTCTTCAATCGAATTGTTAGCTTGTAGCTGAGTAAGTATCTGTTCAATGTTAGGTGTGAAGTGGATAATCAAAGCGGATAAGCACAGAAAGATAAAGTTCTGTTGCCTTCAGTCTAAAGCCGCTGAGCCTTATCTAGCATTGAGTGGAGTCACGAAGGAAGATGTTCAGAAGCGATTTCTCTTTATCGAAGGTCTCGGGTTATACCATCAGGCATCAACCGGTATGTAAATCTTCTTTTCAGACAATGCTTAGAAGTTAGAAGTCTCACAGTTAAAGAGTTCTTTTAAGAATTAGGTTTATACATCTGATTAGTGTAGATGGATTTAGTCGATTTAGTGACTGCTTATTATGTCAATGGTTGTTCCTGTATAGTTTGGATTTCATGATTTACATGTTGATTGTTTTCCTTAAACCTATAGCTAAGGAACAAAGCCTTGGATTGATCATTTGATTGTGTATCTTTTGGACTCTGCAGCTGCACTTCGAGTGGTATCATACTTGCCTCTGCCATACTCCGCATTGAACGCTTTCTCCATCGTTCCCACTCCTCTGAGAGACTCGGTGTATGACTATGTGGCGAACCATCGTTATGACTGGTTCGGAAAAGCTGAGGATTGCTTGGTTCTCAAAGACAAAGAGCTGCTGGAGCGGTTTATAGACCGAGATGAACTCATTGATCGATGCTAATGACAACACTTTCGACCGATTTAGAGTCTGTGTATAAAAAAAATTATTAACGGGATATAATTAGAGCTTACTTTCCAAGAGCCAAAGCTTATTAGGTTTGTGTTACGTTTCCGAACAGTGATAAATTCCAGTGTCCAACCAAACCGTTGAATTTTTTGGCATTAGCAAAAGCTTCCAAAATGGTAATTTTTGAACAGACTAAATTTATTAATAGTGTGTTCCGTTTTTTGCTGACACTATTATATTCAATCAAACTAAGGGGATCTGGAAAGCATAACTAAGGACTCCACATATGTACAAGAGAAAAACGAAATACTCTAATTAACTTTGGTTGAAAGAGGCCAAAGTAAATTCAGTACACAAAATATCCTTCGTATGAAACACTAATTGCAAGGAAAATCAAACGGAGGAACAGATATAATACAATACCTGACAATTAAAATTTTGAGACTAATTAAATGTTGGGGTCCACTCGAAAGCAGAAACCCTCCAAAAATAGGCGTATGCCACTTTGCGAGGAGAGCACACGGTATTCTTTAGTAAAAGGCGAAAGAATAGTTCGCTTTGTGCTCACCTCATGGCTGCGTGATTTTTACACAGTGAGAGTGAAGTCTATTTATACACAAGTCTCCAGTATCAAACCCTCTCAGCTTCCCGATGTGGGACACTGAAGCTCTTTATTAAAAAGGCCTTGTGGCTGTGGACAAGGCCCACGTTATTACGAATATAGACTTTTCGATTTACTTCTTCGATTAAAACAATATTCTCATCTCACTAATATCTTTCATAGTGTTAACTGTTAACAAACAACTGCGATTAAAATGTATGACGATGTCACCATTTTTATGTATGACGATGTTACCGTTTTTCATTAAAATATTTTAATCTATAAATTCTTTTTATTGTGCTAAAAATCGATTTAAAAATATCCATAAACAATTTTATAATCATCTATTACTATTTTTTTTTCCTGACATCTAACCATCTATAATAAGATTCTAATATCAACAAACAAGAACTTCTATGGTTCAAGCATCTATAGACATGTCATGGGATTAATGTAACTATAGCTATAGTTATGGTGGAGTTGGTGGTGCGGTGTATAGAGATTGATGATAGATTACATATATGTTTATATAATAAAAAGATTTCATAAACTAGATAGATATGCATATGTAAATATCTTTATATAATAAATTTACAATATTCACTAATATTATTTTGGATCCTTCTAGAATTTTTTTTTTTTATCTTTCTATACGCTCTTTCAATTTTAAGGCGGTAATGGAGATACAGTGTAATGGAAGGCTTGAAATTGACTTGACGTAAAAGAGACGATGCGGTGCATCCGGAGTGTCGATATGTCTGAGTCCACAGAAGTTCATAAGCCGGGACGGAGTGCACTTGACGCAGAATGCCTATAGACATGTTCTTGAACTAGAAGATTCTTTCACAGATCAAGTGTACTTAGGTGTCTTAAGTAAGGTTCTTAATAATAAAGTTGAATAAACAAATGATTTGGGTGTTTTATTTTTAAGAACAATGTCTAAAATAAGACACTTTTTTTAGGTGTCTTAGTTCTTAGCTTAAATTAATATTATATTTAATATTAAAATATGTTTAAGACACTCAACATGAGTTTACTATTGGGCTTGCTCTAGAGAGGAAAGTATATCATAGCAACGTTTCAATGTATGCGAGGTTTATTTAGTTTTATTTGACATACTTGTTCACAACTACAATTGGTTTAATTAAGTTAGAAACTTATGAAAAAAAAAAAGAGAGTTAGAAACGAAAAAGATACCATTTATTTTATCTCGACAATATAATTTTTTGAATATTTTCCCTTACAAAGACAATAAAATATTTAGACTGATAATAAATGTTGGGTCTACTCGAAAGCAGAAACCCTCCAAAAAAAATAGGCGTATGCCACTTAGCGAAGAGAACACACGGTATTCTTTAGTAAAAGGCGAAAGAATAGTTCGCTTTGTGCTCACTTCATGGCTGCGATGTTTTGACACTAGGAGAGTGAAGTCTATTTATATTGAGGTTTCCACTATCAAACTCTCACAGCTTTCCGATGTGGGATACCAATTACTGAAGCTCCTTATTAAAAGGCCTGGCGGGCTTTTAGATAATACTAAGCCTATGTATCCTCTAGCGGCTAGCCTATTCTTTTTTCTTTGATAAAGGATGTCACAAGTATATAGTGTATATATGATTTCGTGATGGATCACAACGATAAAAGGCTATAGCTTCTTTGAGACAGGAGTTTCATGATTTGGTGGTTATATAAAGTCTATGGAGACTATTACAACGCGTTCCAATCTCCATATTACGCCATGCGGCCCATGCCTCTGTTTTAGGATTCGACCAGAGAGTAGTAGCTTTGAAATCGTGTTTGCGGGATCGTTGGAGCTTACAACTATACGGAAAGAGGCAATGCCGAGCATCGGAAGTGCCAATATGTCCCAGTCCAGACAAGTTCGTAAGTTGGGAGTCGAGACATACATTAAGTTCTTGACATGTAGTAGAGCTTAGAGAAAAAACAATAGATCATTAATTAGTAACGTTTTAATATATGCGTGGTTATTCGATTATTTGACATCTTGATCACGATCACTATTGTTTTATTGAATCATAATCATCTCAGTACAATTCTCTTAAAACAACAACAAAACACAAAATTGATACATACCCGTGATTTACACAGTAATGAAATTTCATTCCCACGATGTTTTTTTCCCCTATAACTCTCCACAAAACTCGTTAATGCTCCGTTCAGAGCCAAATCGTTCCACTTCTTCAAATACAATAATATCCGGGTATATATATACCTTCACTCACTGCCTTCTCCAAATCGTTAATTAACCAAATCAGAACGTCGTCATGCGATAGTTTATAATTAATTTGGTTAAGTAATCTAGGATTTTAAATTGTTATTGAGCTTCCAAAGCTGTTTTAAATATTATATAGTTAGATCTTAACTTAATGCTAAAGCCATGTTTTACATTAGGATCGGAGGACAAAACCAGAAGGTATATATACCCACAAAAAACATACATAAGGAGGACAATATACGTTACAACCAGTTTGATCATTTTTTTTTAAGCATCGTTAGCCATTTTCTTATAACATATAACATTTTTTATTACCAAAATCATCTTGACCATTCGGCCAGAATCTTCCAGTTGGACCAGATTATATATAGTGCATGGTGTACCTACTTAGTAAACACCACAAAGAAAAAGAATCACAAGGAACAAAACATCAAAAGGACCAAATGAAATTATTGCCCAGAAATGTCAAATAAAAACAATTTCAAACTCATTTGAAAACTTCATGAATCAAAGAAGTGAGAGACTTTAAACGGCTTTTTTCATTAACGAGAATACGGTCCAATTTTTTTAGCAAGAGAATTTGCTTCTTGCTTGTTCCACCATGTGATTATGCGAACATACTGACTCTAATGAAGAAATCAGATATACCTGCTTAAAGAGTGTACAATCTCTAAAATCAGCTATTCCCTTTTTGATTCTGGTGCTACCCCTAAAATTTTTGGATGGGTTTAGCATTTAGTTGAAGTCCAATGTTGTCCGTGGTTTAAAAGAGACAGTAGGATCTGTGGCCAAAGTTCGTATCTCGTCCGAAAGATTCTGCCTCCAATAACACTTACAATCAGCAGCATATTTGAAGGAAACAAGCTCCTCCGAATTGGTGTTAGGAAGCTGAACTTAGAGTAGACTGTTACTAGATTTGTGTTAGGTTACTAAACAGTGATCACAAAGGACTCACGTTCCAAAGATAAATTACCTAAGCCATCACATTCTTCGTTGCTACTTCTTAATAACGTCGGGCAAACCTAAGTATTTAACGGCTGGAATTTTTTTGGCTTTACCAATGATCCAAATTGACAAATTTTGAACAAGCTAATATTCTACAAATTAGAAAACCCTAAATGCTTATATCTTTCACAACTCTATATACAATGATAAAAATAATTGAGGTTTGGATCTTTATTCATTAGTTTTCCACATAAATGACAACTGAACTTGAACCGGTTGACAGAAAACGAACGAGGCATTAGTAAATAACTAAATATAGTACCAAAAAGATACCAATTATTTTATTTCAATATAATAATTTTTAATTATCTGCTTCTACATACGAGAAGATTAAATATTCAAACTGATAAATGTTGGGGTCCACTCGAAAGCAGAAACCCTCCAAAAATAGGCGTATGCCACTTAGCGAGAAGAGCACACGGTATTCTTTAGTAAAAGGCGAAAGAATAGTTCGCTTTGTGCTCACCTCATGGCTGCGTGGTTTTTACACAGTGAGAGTGAAGTCTATTTATATTGAGGTTTCCACTATCAAACTCTCTTAGCTTTCCGATGTGGGACATTGAAGCTCCTTATTAACAACTACAAAAAGGCCTTGGGGCTGTGGGTTATCATTATGACAAGGCCCATTGTTTTACGGTAACAGATATCCTGTAGCCCCTTTTTATGTTTTTCCTATAATTACAATTAGCCCTTCAAGATTTGGTTAACAAACGTTCTGATGTTTACAATTACAATTGGTTAACAACGTTCTGATGTTTTAACTTTTTATGTTTTTTTTTTTGGTTAACAATGCTATAGCTTCAAGATTAGTCTATATCATTAACAACGCTTTGATGTATGCTTGGTTTTTATTTAGTTATATTCAATTATTTGACGTACTTGGTCACAATCACAATTGGTTTATTCATAATTGGATCATAACCATCTCCGTACAAACAGAGCCGGCCCTGAGATTTAATAGGCCGCAAGCCTAAATTAAAAATGGACTAGTTTGGTTTATTAAAAAAAATTATTTTGCATATTTGAGGTTTGAACCCATGAACTATAGGTTTAAAAGAACATCACCTATCACTAGACTAAAGACAATTTTTATAAATTAAGAGCCGAAAATTGTATATATAAAAATAGGGCCGCAATCATGGATTTGGCCTGCTTGGGCTCAGGGCCGGCCCTGCGTACAAATGCTCTTAAACAACATACAAAAACACAAATCACATACATTCCGTGCATTTACAAACTTCCAATTTCACATTACCTCAACGTTTCTCCTTCCCTAAACTCTCCACAAACTCGTTAATGCTCCGATCAGAGCCTCCTCCTTCACTCATCGCCTTCACAGCCAAATCTTTCCACTTCTTGGAACTCTCTCTAATCTTCACACTACTCTCTCCTTCCATCACTCCTTTCAAACACCTCACCACCTCTTCGCTCTTCACCACTCCTTCCCCAGCTTCCTCTTTCGCTCTGTACCCAACTCTCCAAACTTCCTCCACAAACTTGGCATCATTCATCTGATCACTCCACTGAGGCACACCCACCATCGGCACTCCCAAACTCAACCCTTCCAGTGTCGAGTTCCAACCGCAGTGAGTCAGAAAGCAACCGACTGACTCGTGTGCTAAAACCTCAAGCTGGTTACACCAAGAAACCAGCAAGGCTCTGTCTTTGGTCGATGCCACAAACCCTTCAGGCAGTTTCGCGATATGAGCTTCTTTGATCACCCACAAGAAGTTCAAGTTCGATTCTTGCAGAGCCGTTGCTACCTCAGTGAGCTGCTTCTCAAAGAGGATCCCAAAGGAACCGAATGAGACGAAAACTACTGACTGAGCTGGCTTAGTCCCGAGCCACTCCATACATTCCTCTGAGAGCGGTTTCATTAGGCTCGAGCCATAGTCTTTATCGTCTTTTATCCGGTCGTCGAGGTACGCCGATGGGATCAACGGGCCAATCAACGTTGCCTTCATCGCCTCTGACTCTCCAGCTTCACAATCCTAATCGAACACAACCCAAGCCAAAACATCAATTCCAAAGTTTCAATTGAGTAATTTCACATTAAAAACCTTGATATTTGAGAGTATGATTTGAACTCTCTTCTTACTTGTGTTTCTAAGCCTTCGAAGCCGTTGACGAAAAGCCAATCGGCGTCTTCATGGTTAGGGAACTGATTGAGAAGAACCTTCCCGTGCTCCGGGTGGCTCAACCAGTGGCGTCCGACGAAGGAAGGCAGCTCGTCGTAGCTCAGCGCCGGCAAGCCACGGATCAGATACGGCGCCGAATCGGGATCCGCGGGGAGAGGAAACGCTCCGGTGGAGAAATTGCGCAGCACGGAGCAGACCGTGAGGTTGTTGGTGAAGAAAGCAGCAGCCGAAATCGAGTTAGATCTGGCGACGTCGAGTCCCCAGGGGAGAAACGAGTCGTAGACCAAGGAATCGATTGGGGAATCTGTGGATTTGAATTTCTCGATCACGCGGGTTAGGGTTTCGGAGCCGTGGATCTTGAAGGATTCCGAGTAGGTATCGACGCTGTAACCGGGTATACCTATGGGGATGAAGTCGAATCCGTCGGAGATTGGCTCGACGGAGACTGACGGAGTGGAGACGGCGGAGGCGGTGTAGGTAGTGGTGGCGATGGTGACTTTGACGCCTTTGGAGACGAGACGTTTAGCGAACTGGACCATCGGGTTAAGGTGGCCTTGAACTGGGTAAGGTAACACCACGACGTGGCCTTTGCGTTTGCTCGCTGTTTCCGCCATTGTTGTAGCTCAAAGGAAGCAGCAGAGTTTGATTTTTGTTTGTTTTTAACGTCGATGTGTTATAATTTGATTTGGCTTAAATATAATTGAACGCGCATTGTTCACGTTTCGCGTTGGTGGCACCTAACTAAAATATCGTTGGAGAGTCTCTTTTAAAATATGTTCAATGAAAAAGTATTATGGGACTTGAAGATGAAAAACAACAAATCTCTTTGGTTTACATGAGAGGCATCAGAAATTTTCTACTTTCCATCTAATATTGTAGAGTCAGATCTGAGCTATGATTTT
The DNA here is from genome assembly GCA_020283515.1 of Alliaria petiolata. Taxonomy (NCBI): domain Eukaryota; kingdom Viridiplantae; phylum Streptophyta; class Magnoliopsida; order Brassicales; family Brassicaceae; genus Alliaria; species Alliaria petiolata. The sequence continues at coordinate 95,944,654 of JAHZTW010000002.1, forward strand.
ACTTATAAAGAAAGAATCAGCTTTTTTTTTTTTTTTCATTTTGTGACAAACTCAATGGATTTGACCCAAACGAAAAGTCTTTCTTGGAGTCTCACTCGCCAACTTCGAGAGAGGAATAGCAAAATTGGTCTACTAGCTCGGAATAGCAACTTTTCTTTTATTTAAACAAAAAATACAAAATTACTTTCCTCTTATAACCAACACTTATGTTCTTTATTGGTTAGATGATGCAGCAAATGTTATTCATGTAATCGTTGAATAAAATGTTTGTGTGACGAAAAAAGAAAAGCAATAACCTGGTTTGGTGTATCATTTTGATAGTTTCTCCTTAATTTTTCTAATAATTGTGGAGACTAAAATAAGGGTTTTTACAATTTGGTAAAAAAATTGTTTTCTGTTTCTCCGTGAAACTCTCGCTTCCTTCGATTTTTTCCAAACAAAAACCTTCGTTTCAAAATTAACATCGACACAAACAGCTAAAAAAGAACACACACGCCCACAACAAGAGGAAAGGAAGCAGCAGAGAAAAATTGAAAACAGAGGAAAATTACAAAATATATAAAAAATATAATACATTTGTTCCTCGTTATCAATGAAATCTTGTGGGTTACGTTGTCTGTTTGTTCTTCTGTCGTTTCCATGTCTCCTACAAGCCGATCTCTCCCCTGATTACTACAGCAGAACATGCCCTGACTTCGACCAAACACTCGTCCAAATCGTCACCGAGAAACAGATCGCTGCTCCGACGACAGCCGCCGGAACACTCCGTCTCTTTTTCCACGATTGCATGGTCGACGGCTGCGACGCCTCCATCCTCGTCGCCTCTACTCCCCGTAAAACCTCAGAACGCGACGCCGACATCAACCGCTCTCTCCCCGGAGACGCGTTCGACCTGATCACCCGGATCAAAACCGCCGTCGAGCTCAAATGCCCCAACGTCGTCTCCTGCTCCGACATCCTCGTCGGAGCTACGCGAAGCCTCGTCACCATGGTCGGAGGTCCTCGGATCGATGTCAAGTTCGGCCGGAAAGACAGTCTCGTCTCGGAGATGGACCGCGTCGAAGGAAAGCTAGCTCGGCCTAACATGACGATGGATCACATCATCTCGATCTTCGAGACGAGTGGTTTGACCGTACAGGAGATGGTGGCTCTCGTCGGAGCACACACGATCGGTTTCTCTCACTGCAAAGAGTTCGCGAGCCGGATCTTCGGCAACAAAAGCCAGTCCGATCACGACGCCGCTGCGTCTCCTCCGGAGGGGATGAACCCGAAATACGCGGCGGAGCTGAGGAAGCTGTGCGCGAATTACACCAAGGACGAAGAGATGTCTGCGTTTAATGACGTTTTTACCCCTGGGAAGTTCGACAACATGTATTACAAGAACCTGAAGCACGGTTACGGGTTGCTCGAGTCGGATCAGGCGATTGCGTTTGATAACAGGACGCGGCCGCTGGTGGATCTCTACGCGGCGAACGAAACGGCGTTCTTCGACGCGTTCGCGAAGGCGATGGAGAAAGTTAGCGAGCAGAAGGTGAAGACGGAGAAGCATGGAGATGTTCGAAGGCGGTGCGATCAGTACAATGACTACAAGGGGTAGATTAGGGATTAATTACCCTCTTGAAAACACACACATACAAACAAAAATCTTTCATATTATATTTGGTATTGGTAGTGTGATTTTATTTATTTTTCACCAAATGGTGTCTCAGATTATTGAGTTGCTAAACATTTAATTGATTGAAACTTGTATCAATCACCCCCATTAAGGTGGGAAAAAATCTTTGTTGAATTTTTGTATGCCAATGAATGAACATGTGTTTACTATGTTTTTGTATGTTAATTTATCAATTCCAAATGAAACATGATTTTCATTCTCGAAATCTCAGATAAACGCTTTGTTTAAGAGAGCTTTCTCAAATAACAATCATCAAAGTAAATTGTTGATTTAATACTAATGATAAGTTGGAGGAGAAAAATAGCAAAAGATTTACAGATACACCGATGATCCCCAAGGTATGGGAGAAAAATAATGCATAAGAAAAACAAAACAAAGAGATAAAAACGCTAACAGGGTTTTTTCTTGTCCAATTTCAAATGTAAATTGTACCATCTGCTTTTCTTCTTAAGTGTCTCAGACTTATCACAAGTACTTGGTTTCTCGTTCCTCTGTCTGCTGCTTTCTTCCTCTTCCTCTTCTTCTTCATCTTCTTCCCGATCAGTCGGAGCAGGCGCCTCAGCCTTCTTCTTCTTCCTGAACGAGCTCTTTCTCAGCCTGTTCTTGCTCGAGCTCCGCTTCATCAACGGAGCCGTTGTGTATGCTGAATGAATTTCATTTCTCTGCTTCAAGAGCTCATCGATCTGTAAAAAACCCACATAATCCTCAAACTTTAAGCTCATGTATCTAAAGCCAAACTTAGGTCTCTTTTGAAATCACGTGTACTCATTCATGACCACATCTTCTCTGCTTTTTCAGTGAATGGGTTGTATAGAATTTTCAAAGGAATAAAAGACTAACCGATTCCATTTCCTGAGCGTATCTACTGGTCATATCAGTGAATTGCACAAGTACTTCCCTGTACTCTGTCTCAAACTTTGCAAGTTCTGCTCTTTTAGTCAGGATCTGAGCTTCTACAGACCTAAGGTCTTCTTTCTCTTGAGTAAAAGAGGCAGCACAGAGAACTTGGATTGTGTAGTTCACGCTTTTGAAAAAGTTATCACCTGAAAAAGGAACATGTCATTGACCAACAAGTTGGATCAATCGGCTACTGAATCCAGACAGATATAATCAAAGGGAGGAGAGAGGTGAATTTGTAATCAGATTATAAGCCGGGAAAACTGACCATAGACAGCAAAGACATGAGTGCCGGCCTTTAGCTCAGTAACTTCACATTGCTGAAATCCTTCAAGCTTTTTAAAGAAGGCAGATTCTGGATCCTTTGCTTGAGCCATCTAGAGCAATACAAAAATCAGGTCACGTTGGGGAAAAACAAAAACGTGAGAAGAAAAAAAGAAACTCATCCGGCAGAACGTAGTGACTGATTATTTTAGAGCATCGCAAAGTGAACCAACCGAATTATTTGTGTGATCCAACCGGTAGACAGGGAAACCGAGAAAGTACATTCCAGCAGATGTTATCTTGCCAGTTCTTCTGCTGTCCTCCTGTATCCACGAGTGATTCAGAGTACCAAGAAGAAAAAAAAGCATTTATATTAGTTATATGAGTACGTGTAACACCACATTCGTTCCATTGATATATGAAAAACTATTGGTAAAAGACAGCTTATTCGCTTCAACTAATAAAACCAATACCTGCAGAGCTAAGCTCAGTCCGCTATTGGCTTCTTGATCAAAATACAGTAACTGCACAAGCGGACGCACATGTTAGTTGTCAATACTTCGGCATTTCCATATCAGTTTGACGGGAAAAGACTCTGGCGAGCCAACCTTGAATTTGCTTTTGCTAGAGGATTCTACTCTGCAGACCAACCCAGAACTGACTTCCTCTTCTGTTACTGTGACAGCATAAAAGTGTGCACATTGCTTTTCAACCTGTAAGAACCATAGCACATATGAGACTTATATGGAGATAGATACTCATTACACACACTAATGCGATCATAGCCAGGCATTTGCTACAATAGCTCACCTTTTTAGTTACAGCTTGTCCAAGTAAAAGAGGATCAACTGAAACTCTGCCATTAAGAGCCTCCTCCAAAATAGTTGCAGATACAGATGTTTTTATCGGCACACCAAGTTTGCTATTTTTGTTGGGAATTTCAGAACACATACTCAGCTTGCATTCAATAAATCTATGTCCAGATTATATAAAAAGGGCCACAGAGAATGAACAGAAGTCCACATAAAAAGGAACCAACCTGAACAAAGCTGCAAACACAGTATTCACAGCTCCTAAACTCGAGAGATCCAACTCCAGCTCTTGGCTTTCTGCTTCAACAGCCTGTGAAAGAGAAGCACTTTGGAATTAGAAAAGTCTGAAATTCGATGCTGGCACAGCATTGGCTGCTGGAAGAATTTTGAAGCATATCACAGATCAAGAACGTCCCCAGAGAACAACAGTATTTCTGTAGACAAGGATTTTAAAAACTCTCGTGTTAAAAAAACCCCATCTTAACCTCAATTAATAGCATGATTACACAGAAGACAAGAACCTAAATTCCTGCATCACAGAGAGGTCAGAGTAAATCTACAATATCGCAATGCAAACGAATCTCACCTCAAAACCAGCTGTATCATACTGGCGGCGTTTCTCCGGGTCAGACAAGATGTTGTAGGAAAACGTGACCTCCTTAAACATGTCGGCCGCAACCGGATCATTTGCAGTCTTATCAGGATGGTACCTGAAACACCAAACATTAATTTGGGAACAAGACTAAAACAGAGATAAGCAGGAGGAGGAAAAGATGTTTTTCAGAGAATGTTTTATTCTCCAAGGTGAATTAGCCTATCACATTCCCTTTTGATAATCTGGATAAAGGCTTCGATCACAGTTTAACAAGCAGCCATTTAACTGGTTGCCAGACTTCATTGGTAAATTCAATTCAAGAGTCTTCTTCTCTGTAACCTAAATTGATTCAATTCAAGCCTAACCCTAAATGTTCCGAGATTTGATCTTCTCAGTGTTTTTTTTCTTAAACAAGCTGAAACTAAAAGAAGCCTCCACGAAAAAAACTCGCAATATCACATAACAGCCGTGAGATTCTCCGTCCCTAGATTGACGCAGCTTTTCGAATTGCAAATTTCAAAGTTCAAACTAAGAAACCAATAATAAAAACTTACTTGAGAGCCATTTTCCGGTAGGCGCTCTTGATTTCCTGATCCGTAGAGTTCCTTAAGACGCCTAGAACCTCGTAAGGGTCACGGCGGAGCTGCTTCTCAGCATCCTTCTTCTCCGACTTGGATCTATGAGCTGGCATTTTTTTTTCTCTCCTCAAACGAATCAAAGAAACCTCACCAGTAACCCTTGGAATCCCACTTCAAACGAAAGATGTTGAGAGAGGAGATAGTCTATCTTCTCGATTTCTCCCTCATTTCTGCAATTCTTTCCCGGAAAATTCAAACTGGAATAAAGCCACGAAACCCTAGATGACGCCGGAGGAGAACACCGCCACTTCTCTCTCGCTCTCTCTCTCGCTCTCTCTCCCTCTCTCCGAGCCGGATCCTAGAGAGATAAGACTGAACTATCAAAGGAGAAATCGGAGGGGGAAAATTAGGTGAGAGAAATAGTTTATGTTCGCAAGAGAGAAGAAGAAATTTAAAACTCTCTGGATTTACACTACAGTGCGCTGTTCGGCGCGTGATATCGGCGCGTGTGGCGCTGGATTTTAGGGCCGCAGGTTATTTCTTGTTTCAGCATCTTTTTGGGGGGGGCGCGTAGTGCTCACGCGGAGCAAGACAGTTGGTGTACAGATAAAATTAAACTTGATTGATTAACAAATAATAAACAATTAATAATTAATATAGTAGTTACTAATTATCCAACTCATACGAGTTAGGACTTTATTTTAAAATCATTTTTGCTAAAATGTATGTTTCTGCTTGGTATGGTTTAGTTACAAAACTTACAACTTTTTAAACGATTTTAAATAACCAATGTGTATATGAGTGGTTCAAGTTTAAAGCCTTCGGTGGATAGTGGATACAGTAAAATAATGCCATAAGAAATTTTTAGAAAAACAAAAATTACCATATGTTGCTCATTTTTCAAAAAACAAAACATAGCAAAACAAGACAATTAGTAACAGCTAAGATTTTTCTAAAGAATCTGTATACACTCAGCAAATAGGTAAGATTTTACTAATAAATGGATGTGACTTTTATGGGAATTTTGTTTATAAACATAATTAACTTTTTTTTTTTTTGGAACCAAAAACATAATTAACTTTATATGGTAAAAATAAAAATATAAAAAGGATTTACTATATAAGTAGGGTTGAATAGTAACAGTGTTGTTGACTACAACAATATACAATATTGATTTGATTCTGCTCTAGTTTGAGTATTTTCCAATTTAATTAGCTAATGGATTAAGAAGGACCATCTCTAATATCAAATTGTTAGTTGCTTTGAGGGTCATTTTCTGTCCTATCCTCACCAAAAGGCTGTGATGCTGGCTTGCATCAGTGTACAACTTTTCAGGAATATTTTATCAAATATTCATATAAATGGTCCACATGAGATTATTGATTAAATTTTTTTTTTTTTTTTTAAATGAAAACACAACGACGAGGACAATTCAACACAATCAGAGGGTCATCATCATGTTGGGTTCATGTCCGAATAAACTAGTGATTTTCCCAAATCTTTTGTTGGGCTTCATCGAGGATCGCTTTAAACTAATGGGTAAATCAACGATTAGATTAGTTTGTAAACAAAGATTTTTTTTTTTAAACAATGTCTAAGAAATACTTTACCGTCTTTGGATTATTTGTTTATTGAAACATCGGATAACGAGATATTTGCAGTTTTCAAAATTATACTTCCCCTTCACGAGATCGAGACGTATTACATTATAAATAAAATTATCACCAAAATATCGGGATTCCTACTACGAAAATGACTGAAACCGGACCGGTCTTTAGGGTCACAACAAAAGATCATGCTTAGGATTATTTATTACCTGTATTAATTAAAAAGTAAAATCTACAGAATTATTTATGGGTCTAAAATAACTGTAAGCCCAATAATTGAATTAAAACGGCCTAAAACATTGAACCTCCGAGCGCAGTTAATCAAGGGCCCAAAGCAAGTGTTCTACTACTCGAACAGTAAACAAATTAAAATGAAAGTAAAAGCACAAAACTCCTATTATTCATCTCATGGAAAAAAATTGTGTATTTCCCTAAGAAACGAAATACTGTATCTTCCAAGCTCTAATGAATTAAAAAACTTATAAAGTAACAAAAAAAAAAGAAGAGGCATATTACTAGTCTACTAGTAATAGCAGAAGTACAAGGCATAGGGTACGTATATCTAGATTGCTATCATATAAAGGCATGCCTCCAAGTATAAATGTTCAGAAATTGACCAATCAAAGAACTAGGAAGATATAAGATTTACTTATCGCTACATATTGAAAACGACAAAAGAATCATCATTTATGATCGTTTGTCATCTCACGATCGAATGTTAATTTATCCTCGAAAAATCGACTCCAGATTTCCAAAATTCTGAACCTAAACATGACAGAAAAGATAACCAGAAATCTCATTCTTTAATATAATATACTAGCATCATAATTGTATATTATATTATTGTGATAAGATTATATAAACGTGAATATTATCAGAGTAAGGTGCTGGACATTATCTTTTATCTAGTGGATAGAATTTTTTTTCCCCCATGCTTCACGTGTATATCATTATATCTTAACATTTAAATCTAGACTTAGTGGAAGACAAAACTACGTGATTCGTTATGAATTTATGAAAAAGTTTCATACTTCTTTTATCAATGTTTAGAAAAAAAAAGTCAATTGTCAGTTGTCACTCATAAATTCAAGATAAATAACTTCCACCAAACACAAATCACGAAACCACTAGACCAGACCAAATGGTCTTGATGATCATCTTCCTCTCTCGATGTAGAAATAAGCTTCATAATTGTCTGTAATCATTTTGTTGTGTACATTAACTCTATAACTAACAAAGAAAAAACGGCATTATTATTTTTAAAACCAGCGTGTATACACATAAGTTCGTGTGAAGCCGTGAAGCTTATTTTTAGCAACATAGTCAACGATCAAAATTTTAAATTAAATCTCATGTATTTGGATTTTTACTATATGAAATCATGCATGAATGGTCTAAGGAAGAAAACGAACATGTAAATCGTAATATTAAAATGAACTCCGATAAGACCGAGTGCGGTAGGTCTGTGACTAACCCTAGCTAGTTCCATTATCATAAAACACATTCATAAATATATAGACTAACTAAGAGAGATATTAATCCACGGGTCGCGACAAAGACTCTAAAAAAGTAGTTAATTAAGCAGAAGATACCCTTAAACTCCAAACCTTAACAGAAAGATCAAGACTCCCACTATAAACAACATAAGAATAACCGGAATCGAAATCAGAAACCAAGACGGCCAAACACTTAACAGGCTTGGTATGTCCTTCCAAAACCGCCAAACAAGAATAACCATCTTTCTCCATTAGTCCTCTCTTCCAAACCCTCAAGCTCTTATCTGCTGATCCGCTAAACACCAAATCAGACGCAACCGCTAAACATAGAATCGCCTTCGTGTGTCCCCTTAAAGCTCCCGCCACAGACATATATAATCCCTCATCAGCTTCGTTGCTTACTCTCTCCCACACAAGAATCGATCTATCACACGCTCCTGAGTAAAGAACCTTACCGTCTTCACTAACCGCCAAAGCGTTCACTGCCGAGAGATGTTTCGTAAGAGTAGCGACCAGAGAGTGACTCTTGTCCTTTTTGTTCCACACTTTGATCTTCTTATCTGCCGACGCCGTGTAGACAAACCCGTCTCGAGACACCACGATGGCGTTAATCGCGTCGTCGTGTGCCTTTTCTATAGACTCTAAGCATTTGAAATCGGAGGTTCTCCATATCTTGAAACTCCGGTCCCACGAAGCAGAGTAAAGCAGAGAGCCGTCTTGTGACAAGGCCAGAGATGACACGGCGTCCACGTGATGCACCCACGTGCACTTCTTGTGCCGTCGGACTTCCACGTAGCTTTTCCGGCTGAAGAGATTCGTGAAACGGTCGTTCACCGTCGGAAGAGTCGCCACGCATTTGTACTTTTGATCTCTGCGGCTACTCTCGTCGATGATCTTCCATACACGGATCTTGTGGTCCTGATGAGCGCTTATAATTAGCTTGTCTCCGAGAATCACCAACGATTTAACCCCTCCGTTTCCGGCGCCGACTATGCTGCCGGTGGAATATTCCGGTGGTTCACGAGGCCACACACGTATCTCGCTGTTGGAAGAGCCGGTGAAGAGTGATGTCTTGGAGAGGGCGAGAGAAGAGACGTATGAGGAGTGACCTTTGAGTGTAGCTAAGCACTGGTGATCAACGTTAGAGCTCTGCGGCAGAGAAGACAGTGAAGGAATTAATGGGAGACTTGGCTGAGACAACAGTGATGAAGACGTGGAGGCTTCTGATTGGAGATCAGTATCTTTCATTTGACATTTGGATCTTGTTTTATTGCAAGGCAAAGGACAAGAACATGGGAGCAAACCCATGGTTCTTGAGCGAGCTAGAGAGAGTTTTGTTTTTTGTTTGTGTTTGTTGTTGTCGGGAATGATCGTGGATATGCTTTTGCTTTATACGACGAGTCGTATCCCGAGGTAGGGAAGATTTGGGGATTTATAAATATATTGTTGTAACTATAAACATTTAAAATTGGTGTTAATGGAGAATTAAAATAATTGTTTTTGAGTAGAGTAGGGTGGGGGGACTAATCGACCATGTGTCGTTACTGTGATTAGCGTGATGATGTGTTTTGTATTAAATTAATATATCCTTTTGTTCCTAACTTCACTTTAATCTATTTTTTATTCCTTTTGGTTACAAACAATTTGTAATCTGTTGTGACATCATATTTTGGGAAATTATAAGAAGTTACCTATGTTTAGATGGATTTTTCTTGATACTCTTTTTGTAAAATATAAACAAAAATATCATTTATCATTCGTTTTCTCTTACTATATAATTTTTACGCGTATATAGTAAGAGAGAAAAGATTGTAATAAATTTTAATTGCGGTGAATTTTGACGATTTATGTCCTAAACTATATAGTAAATGGAAAGAGAGAAGAAGATGGGTGAATAATTAAACAATGCCTTTTTCAAAAAAAGAAAAAAAGACAAAAAAAATGGGTGGATAAATAATATCTGTCAGAAACGACATGTTAAGCTCCAAAATGAAGAAGATAAAAGTAGACCATTCGTTTCCAACTTGTTGTCGTCGTGACTATTAACATCCTGAGAACAATCCCCCCTGTAAAACTGAAAATTAAAGTCCGACAAGAGCTTATCTTTTTCAACTTCGAGGATAGGGGCTCCTCCAACTGCTAGGCTTAACCATTACCATACTAAAGGTCTTGCATTACTTCGAGTACATTATGAACTGTATCTATTGACAAAAAAAATGTGAAAATGTCAATTTATTTAATCCATTTTTTTTTGAAAAATAATGTATAGTTAATTAGGAAATTACCATTTCTATTACTATCTCCGTTTTGTTTAATTGTCGTTCTAAATTTATATTCTTGTTTCAAAATAATTGTCGTTTTCAATTTTCAAATGCAAATTTATGATAGATTTTCAGTTTTATCCCTACTTTTTAACTTATTAATTATTCATATCAAACAAAATAATGTATTAATTAAGAGGAAAACCAGAAAAAGTAGTTATTTTCTTAATTTGTGTGAAACCATCTAAAACGATAATTAAAAAAAAAAAACAGAGGGAGTAGTTTTAACTGAGTCCTTGAGTTGAGAGATCAAACCCGATGCTTCCACAGTTATGATAAAGTTCCTTCATCACGGTCAAATTGTCATCATTATCTTTTGTTGTAATGTTCCCCATTAATTATAGTGATTACCATTTTAAATTGCTGTCAACATTAAGCAAATTTTGTTGTTTTTGCTAAAAAAACTTTAAGCAATTAATTAGTTAAAATAATAGTTTGAACTTTACAGTAAAAACGAAAAAATAGTTTGAACTTTCAACATACAAAAAATCAGATTATCCTTCTATGCTTCTAGCTCAATCAAATCACAGGGAGAATGTGAACCAAATTTTTATTCCATTTCTATCAGTTTAGTTTTTTCTTTTGTCTTAGGAAGTAGAAGTAGCTTAGACGATCTGCATTGGTGAGAGACTCTCTTTAGTCTCTCATCATAATTAATATTAATATTTTAATTGTAATTTTATTTTATAATTAATTTATAAACTATTTAAAAAATTGAGCCACTCATGTAAAGACAAGTGTGTAATGAGTCTCTCAAAGTTTTTAAAGAGTCTCTCAGACTCATCTCACATTCTCTCTCCTGTTTTTATTATTTTATTAGCTTTTATTCATGAGAGACTCCTTGAGAGACTGTCAATGCAGATGTTCTAATGCAGATATTCTTATAGATCAACCAACATAAGCCTTTCTTATTGTAAAAAGTGGCTCAATCGTATGTTGCAGCCGGCCATCCCTATTGGCTACACGAACTCTTTAGTAGTGAGAAACGTTCATCTCTTGGTTATCAAGTCCTCTAATTTTTTTTTTGTAAGTATTAGTAATATTAGGCATTCTTTTGTGGTTTCTGACGGGTGTTGTTTTTGGCTCTCACCTTGATGGGACTGTGTCCCCTTTCATGCCTACTTGTTGTAACACGGTTCTTACTTCTTATGATCAATATATGCTTTTGATGAAAAAAAAAAAAAATTCTTTTGTCTTGGGTAGATAAAAAAAACAGCAAATCAGACAACGTTGAAACTTTTAATCTAGTTTGTTTAGATATGATTTGTTTTTTGTAGTTTCAAATATGTATTTTTAATTTGGTCGTGTGGTGGCCATCATTTTCATCTTCCTCTTCTTATCAACTTGTTCACTTTCTCATATATATGATTTATTGAATATCACCGACGGTTCACTGCATACCTAATTCGCAATACATATATATTTACATCTTATAATAATACATCAGCACTCCTTTTTTTTTTTTTTTGGTCATCATGCTCAGTGGTGAGAATTATAAAAAGAGACTCATAAAATTCATCTCAAAATTTTTAAGTAGTAACAAAAAGGGCATTCTATTCTATGTATAAAAATAGAAACAATGCGTGAATGAAGAAAACCAATCTAAGAAAGAGAAGATAAACTAATAAACCAAAAGAATAAACTGTATCAAAACCTGTAAAAAATTAATTAACCAAGTCAATCATATAAAAGAGACTAATTTATATCTACAGTAAATACAAGAAAAACAATCCAACGGTCGACAGCAATAGACCAGTCAAAACCGATCTAGAGCCGTCGATTCTACAAGCAGCACCGGAATCGCCGCCAGTGTCTCGTTGTTGAGTGGACGGTGGTGGAGTTCTAGAGCCGTTGAAGTTGGGATTCGCACCGTACAAATACTGGACTCCTTCCACGTCATCGGCGTCCAAATCAACCTTACGCCTCCCGGTCGTTATGGTCGGATACATGATCGAGTCTTGAACCGAGGAATGGCCTAACCCTAGAAGATGTCCGATCTCATGAACAGCCACCGATTCAAGATCAACAGCTCCCCTCTCGGAGAGAAAGTTGTTGCCGCCTGCGTCGCCGGAGACGACCCAATTCTCTTCTCCGTCCAGGTGAAAATGCCCGTTCGGCGGCGAGAACGCGTGCGCGAGCGTCCCCATTACGCCGTCGAACGGTTCTCCGTCGCCGTGTTCGCCGGAGTAGAACCCGATTCTGATGTCGGAGGCCGAGAATGTCTCCGCGCGCGTGAACGTCAGCGGAATCACCTCCGCCCAACGATCGAACGCGCGTGAGAACACGCTCTTGACATCCTCGGTCAACGCGTTTTGCGGCTCGAACGCGTAGGTTAGGTCTCGGCGGCGCGGCGGCCACCGTGGCTCTCCGGGGAAAAATGAGTAGCGTTTGACGGCGTGGAAACGTTGGCCCCGTCCGGCGAAGGAGACCTCGTAGGCTCTTCTGCCGCTGTGCATAGTTGAGGTGCCGTTAACTACGTCGGGGACGCCGCAACGTGGGATCACGACGTGTTGGAGAGTGAGCTCGTCGAGTTCTCCGGTGACGTTTAGCCGGAAGTTTCTCTGGTACATTTCGACGGCGTTCTTGAGGATATCGTCGAAGTCGTCGGTGAAGTTTCGGGAGAGGGTTTCTTGGATGTAGCCAAAATGTTGGAAGTACTGTTTAAGCTTGTAGAGGCCGTCGACTTTCATGCCGGCATGGCAGCCGGTGAAATTCAAGAATGAGTTCCAGACGTTTCCGGTGGCGTTACGGCGGAGATCCGGCGGAATGGCTGAGGAGTTGGGATAGAAACCGGCGGAGATCGGAGAAGGAACGAGGAACAGCAAGAAAACCCCGAAAACGCAAAACCTCATCGTGGTAATAAATGTTGGGATTTAGATTAGAGAAAGAACATATATAGGCTAAATTAAAACGACTAAAATCGTTGAAGAAGCTGATTTGTAAAAAGAAGAGAAGAGGTTTTTGGGACTTTGAGTTGGAGAAAGCTGAGGTCAGATATATGTTAGGCATTGTTTGCGTTTGGCGAATTTTCTTTGTTGAAAAGGCTGAATTATTCAAATGGAAACTTCCTCGGTCCTCGGCACGTTCAAAGGTCTCATGAGGAGAAAAAAAAGACTAGAGGAGAGGCTGCTAATAAATGGTGTCGTTTTCTTGATAGATAATTACTTTTTATTCGGACCGCAAATTGGTTTAGTCTAGGCTTCATTGCGATTGATCGATGATAGATGAAAGGGAAGCGGCAGCATCATATAAAATGGTTCAAGTTCTGAACAATTTGTTTTTTTATTAATTCCTGAGATATTTGTTTTCTATTGTCATTCCTGACTCCTGAGGTATAATTTGTTATTGATTAAAAAATAATGTACAATCTCCACCTTACACTTAAATGGCATGACTTGTTATCTTATTTGTTCCCCTAGTGGATCCGACATCTATTTCTCTGTCCCCCAAGTGGCCATAACTGATGCAGTTGATAGCCGGTCCTTCAATATTACCAAGTCAAGAAAGCATATTTAGGGACAGCATCTTTGGACCATGCAATTAATCTGACCGGGTAAACGAAAGACATGCCAAAAAGAAGGGTCCCTAAATCGGATCCACACAAACCAAGTCGTCTACTATAACTTCAACTCTTCAACTTTTTCTCTATATCTCCTTAAGTTATATATAGTTCGATGCTTGAATATATATAGTCACAGCAAAGTCTGATTATCAAGACATATGTCGTCGTATAGTACTGTTTCTTCCATCATATTCTTTTTTCTTGTCATATTTTTGCTCTTTTCAGATGGAAAAACCCTTGCAGCCCAAACTGAACACCGCAAGATCAGTGAGCCTTTTACTTATATATCCGCGCGCTAACTGATTTACTATTTTACTTTACTAATTCAATATATGTATAGCTTAATTAGAGAGAAACTATTACAGAATCATCAAAGGCTTGATGCTTTTATACATGTCATTATTTCTCATGTGTATTGTGCTGATGGCGCAGAAGAGACCATGACCACGAGGAGGAACTTGGAAGGCAATGGAGAAGGAGGCTCAAAAATTAAAGCTGAAAGAAGCTGGTCGCCTCATGCCGACAAGAAAACGGCTAACAAGCCGGATAAAATCCCAGCTTTTCAAAACCAAAAAAATGTAAAATGCACAATCTACAACAGATGTAAACGTGCGTGAAATCTCAGCTCTACAACCTCCTCCTGCCCACCGCAAGCTCTGCCAACAATACTCGTTCCTAAGGCACATGTTTCGTTGCGTTTACGTTTGCATATGCGTCTCTGATTATAACTTTGACTGCACATATACATATATACATGTTCTACGTTGTGGTTAGTTTGTCATTTTGTGTGATCCTTCATTCGTAGCCACGTTTTTTGTCATTGATAAAATAAACAATTTAGGAAACTCGACCCCCATTGTAATCCAAGCACATTCCTAAGTTTTCATCATATCCTTCGTAGCCCTTCTTGATTAATATTTATTTTATACCTATATATAAAGACTTCATAATGCTATCAACCAAGTAGTCAGGTTCGGGGACATATGATAAAATAATGCAATGATAACCCACCTGACCGAGTAAACGAAGTTTAAACATGTGACAAACTAAGTCTCCCATAGCTTCAAATTTGTCTCTTTTCCTTTTGGCGTAGTCTTTACCGTATCTTCAAGACTCAGCTCTCTCTTATCTACGGCTCCATTCTATATAAATTCTAAAACGTGAGTCACAGTTGGAGTCGTGCTAGCAAAATCATTTGTCTTGGACCTAATAATATTATGTTAAAAGTTGGATATGATAAATATAAATTTTGTTTGTTCTTCTGATACTTTAATTGGAGATTGTTTTATACCCGTTTACAATCCAAATCAAAAGGCAGAGGACCCAACTTACTACCTCATGTTGTTTCTTAAAAAAAAAAAAAAAATCTTACTACTCCCGTTGACTTGTTTATGTACTTCAAAGAGAAAAATGCAAAAAAAAATCTTAAACAAAAAATTACAAGAGAACGGTAATTGCAAAATAATCTTCTATATAATTAAAAATCATCATTTTGACACTCAAGACTACAACTGCTATGTAAAAAAAAAGTTAAAAGAATCCCACTTTTTTATCATAAGACGCATGATTGACTGGAATTGATTGGATTTTTTTACCAAAAAAATAATTTGTCCCTTTCTTAGGGGACATATGATAAGTTAATGCAATGCAAACCACTTGACAGAGTAATTAAAACATGTCAAGCGCAGATTATTTGTCACTTCTTTACCAAGTCTCTATTATCTCTTCCTCTCCATTCTATATAAAAAATTGAGTCGCAATCGGAACAGTGTCAAATATAAAAAACAAAATCATTTCTCTTGAACCTTAATTATAATATTATGTTAAAGTTGCGGACCTTGTAAATTTCGTTTTGTTCTACTAATGGTTTAATATATGTTGTCTTAAACAGCTTCTCAAAATCTCCGTTAAAAGTTTTTGTTTTGTTTTTCTTTTACAATCCAACTCAAATGGCGGAGGCCTAACTTACTCCTCATATAGTGATACATCCACATCTCAGTCACCTTCCTCAATTAAACAGGAAATCAAAACCATCGTCAAAGCCAAAATGGTGGCTCTTTCTCAATCACAACCTCCTCAGGATCCTTTGATGCTCCACATTTGGTTCGGCCCCTTTGATGACAACCAAACAAGTCTAAATTGTGCTAGCCAACTCTAAAATTTCCTCTGCTTCATATGCTCTGTTCTTTTCAACTTTTTTTGTTGTTGTTGTTGTTGTTGTAAAGAAACAAAAGCTCTGTAAAGCTGGCCACTAACCAAAAAACTTGCTTTTCTCGATTGTAAGACATTTAGTTAAAAAAAGTAAAAATTTCAATTTAAAGTCATAAAAAAGGATTATGTTTAGAACGCAATTAATGCAAACGGCAAACCCATTGACCGAGTAAACGTTAAGACAACGCGTCAAAGCTAAGACCAAACACACAACATAAGTCGTCCACAGCGTCAACTCCTCCCTCTTCTCTATATCTATATAAATGCTTGAAATGTAATCAAAGCGATTCACTCAGAAGTATTAAGATGGCAGCCTCTAAACTCTCGTCCATCATTTTCTTTCTACTTTTCATCATATTTTCACTTCTTATTGATGAAAAAGCTTTTGCTGCCCATATGGAACACCGCAAATTAAGTGAGTTATCTCTACCTACATATATTACATATACATATATATATATATATATTACTTTTAACTCATTTACTGTTTTACTATATTAGTTAGTTCATATTATGAATCATATTCATATATAGCTTAGAGACAAAATTACCGTTGAAATTACTGAAAGACAAAATTATTCATATATGTCATGTGTAATGTGTAGTTGGATCAAAAGAGATAATGACCATGAGGAGGAACTTGCAAGGCACTGGGGCCGCCAAAATTAATACCCCAGGGAGCAACTCGCAGCGCGCCGGATCAAAACTCACTCAAAATGAGCCGTCCAAAACCCATCCTGATCAAGCCAAGCCCCAAGAGAAAAGAAAGTATTTTTCATACGGCGCCCTCCAGAGACATCATGTCTGCAACGGCACCAGCTCCAGCCGATGTACGCGTATACCTGCAGCCCCCTAAGACACACGCGGGACTTGTCGATGAATTGGTTATAACTCTTGGTTTGTTCATTGTGGTGGGTTTTCTATTTCTGTGGTATTTCATCATTAACTGTGCAATTGTCTATTATTGAGAGCACCTCCAACGCTAGAGTATCTATTTAGTAGATAAATATTATTATTTAAATATAATTTACATAAATAATTAATTTTTAATGTTAGAAAAAAACATAAACCATTCACAAACTGACAGCTAGGCATATGAGTATCAGAAACCGATTCTCAAAATGCTTGTCTGAGAACCTGTACTCTAACATCTTTCTTACTTTTTAATTTTTTTCATTATTTTATTTTTTTAGATACTTATGTAGAACCTGCGTTGGAGCTGACCTGACGGAATAAGTAACTCTGAGATTCTAGACGCTTTGATCGGTTATTTATCATATCCTTTGTAATTTCATAATCATATATCTTTTAGTCTTTCTTGCTATGGATCATATTTTACAAGCTATAATAAAACTTATTTTTCTCATGTATTTTTTTTGATAATTTTGTTTTTTCTCATGTTTTTGTGTCGCTACTGTGTCAAAATACAGATTCAACATGAGAGTTTGTATCTCGGCAAAGAGGAAAAATTACTTAATTTTCACTTAATTTTTCCTTTTATTCCCTCCTACATCAGCATCACTTCTTTATCCGTTCTTCTTCTTCTTCCTCCACCATACCCATCTTTCTAATAACTATTGTACATGTATTTTTATTGCAATGAATTTCTGACCATATTAAAAAAAATTAATAAAAAAACTTATCTTCGATGAAATTAAATAAATTATAAAAAACTAAAATTATAAACAACATGAAAATGAATCCAAATTAAACTGAATAAAATAAGATTTTTCGACAAAAGTTCTGGCAGAATTAATTAAATCCTTGGTATCTTTCGATGAAAATTTTAAGAGTTTTTTTTTGATAAATTAGCGACACACTTTATTCGCCGGAAATCATCTTTTATAGAAAAATTATTAAAAAATCATCGAAATGCCGTCAAAATTTTCTGATAAACAAAATTATTGGAAAAATCAGTTGGAACAAGTGATGTTTTTTTGGGAAGAGGCATGCTCCACTTTTCTCCATTTTTCTCTCGTTTAGAGACCCAAATGCTAACAAATAGTACTCCCTTTGATGGCAACCAAACAATGTTGGAACAACGCGGTCCTACAAACAAGTCTAAATTTTGCATGCCAACTCTAAAAATTTCCTCTGCTTCATGCTCTGTTCTTTTCAACCTTTTTTTTTGGTTGTTGTAAAGAAACAAAACGTCTGAAAAGCTGCTTTAGGTTTTTAACATATTAGCCATTAACCAAAAAACTTGGCTTCTCTCGATTGTAAGACATTTAGTTAAAAAAGGTAAAAAAAATTCAATTCAATGTCATAAAAAAGGATTATGTTTAGAACGCAATGCAAACGGCAAACCCATTGACCGAGTAAACGTTAAGACACGTCAAAGCTAAGACCAAGCACACAACATAAGTCGTCCACAGCGTCAACTCCTCCCTCTCCTCTGTTACTATATAAATGCTTGAAATGTAATCAAAGTGATTCACTCAGAAGCATTTAAGATGGCGGCCTCTAAACTCTCGTCCATCGTTTTCTTTCTTCTTTTCATCATATTTTCACTTCTTATTGATGAAAAAGTTTTTGCTGCCTATAGAACACCACAAATTAAGTGAGTTATTTACCTACATATATTACATATTCCCTCCGTTTTTTTTATTAAGTGTCGTTTTAGGATATTTCACACAAATTAAGAAAACATTAAATTTTTCTGTTTTACCTTTAATTAAAATATCATTTTGTTTGATAGGAATAATTAATAAAATAAAAAGGTAGACATAAAACTGTAAAATTAATCATAAATCTGTATTGAAATCCGAAAACGACAATTATTTGTAAACAAAAAAAAAACAACTCTAGAATGACACTTAAAAAAAGCGGAGGGAGTATAGATTAGTTTTTAACTCTATTAGTTAGTTCATATTATGAATCATATTCATATATATAGCTTAGAGACAAATTACCGTCGAAATTACTGAAAGGCTTGACGCTCTATATGTCATGTGTAATGTGTAGTTGGATCAAAAGAGATAATGACCATGAGGAGGAACTTGCAAGGCACTGGGGGCTCCAAAATTAATACACCAAGGAGCACCTCGCAGCGCGCCGGATCAAAATACACTCAAAATGAGCCGTGCAAAACCCATCCTTATCAAGCCGAAATGGCGTTATCATATCTGTCGATTGGTTAGCTGACACCGCTAAATTTTTTAAATTGTGTAGTAATTATAACAATTATTTTTAATTGCAACCATCATTTTTTTTTTGCATCCGTTTCTTTTTTGTTTTAATTCGTGTTTTCCAAAAGTAACTTCCTTCCTTTTATATTCTTTGATAGAAAAATAACTGAAAAAATCTCATTTCTATTTTTATTTATATATATATATATATATATATTTTTTTTTTTTTTTGTTTCTATCATAACGGTTCTGGATCTTCGATCGTAGAAGAGAAACAGCGATCGTCAGTCTCAGCGACTCTTCCTTCTCCATGTGATCTGCTTCAGCGACGCTCGAACTCGTTTCGTTATATATTTTTTTTGAAACTTGCCTTCTATATATAAGATATCAATAGTGTATTCTTTCATTAACTACCAAATTTGATTATATTAAAGTTTATTCTCTATCTCTATCTCTGACACATACTTAGGTAAAAAATATATTTATTTTGGTTATTACTTTAGAACGTGGATTTCATAATTTTCTTTGATATATAATATATTTCTTTGAATTCAGGTCTTTCTCAAATGGAATTTTAACTAGTGTAACTACAAAAATTCATTAAAAATATACGATGGATTTGTAAAATTTCTTATTATTATTAATTTTTTAAAGTAATTTTATTATTATTACTATTATATATATATATATATATATTTTAGTAATTAATATATATTTTTGGATCTGCCACTATCTATACTATAATATATGAAAGGGGACTTTCCATGTTGTGACACATCGATACTTTTCTATTGGTTCATCTCAAAATTTGTTTTTCACATGTGTAAAGTATACAAACAATTAATTTTATAAAAATATTAACTATAAATAAATATTAACTCCAACTATTCACTATACATAAAAAGCGATAAATTTGACTTTAACTATTTAAAAATTATTATAACTAAATAAAATTCAAATTTAATTTAAAAACATAATAAACATTTAAATCTTATCTAATACAATATTTTAAATGTAACATTTTATTATTTTTAGAGATTTAATCCTTATTTTCAAACAAATAAAGATAATTAATCTTTAATAAAAGTGAAGAGAAACACAAATTATAAAACTGAATAAGTTAATAAGTTAACTCTAACCTATAAAATCGTAAGACACAAAAAATATTCAATAAACAATAGAAAAGATAACAAATCATATAAAAAAGAGAGAAAAAGAATATATACTGAAAAATATACAAAATTTTAAAACATGAAAAATGAGATGGATTCATTGAAATATATGAAAAAATCTCAAAATTATAAATTGAAGTTAAAAATTATTATAATATTAAGATTTAGACGAATTACAAAAATATGAAGATTGATGAAGAAATAAATATTATTAATATAAAATATAAAAGGTAGTACAAATATCAACAAGAAAAATAATGTAGAAAACACAAATTTACAAATAAATAAAAATCGATAGTTAAAATAAAGATTTAAAACATATTTTATAAACTCGTGAATTCTCTCGTAGTTCTAATAAAATTCAAGCCCACAAAAAGAATCGTCTCAGATAATGGTCGCTGAGAGAATTCTTTGAAACTATCAAACTACTATAACTAGGACGGTCGCACATGATTCCCAGTTCTAAAATTTTTTTTTTGTAAAAGGAAAATTTAAATCATATACTGATTAATCTTGCCTTTTTTATGCAATATTAATTAATTTTCTTTCTTATTAATTTGCACAGCTACGCCAAAAAACCACACCAGATGTAGGCCTGCAGCAGCCCCTTAGCTAAGGCACACGCGGGACTTGTGAATGAATTGGTTTTAACTCCGGGTTCATACGTTGTGGTGGGTTTTCTATTTCTGTGGTATAAACTGTGCAAGTGGTTTATTATTGAAGGAATAAGTAATTCTAAGATTGATGTAAACAAAAAAAAAATTCTGAGATTCTAGATACCTTTCAGTTATTTATCATACCCCTTGTAATTCATTATCATATATCTTGTAGTCTTTCTTGATTTATATACCTATAAAAAGACTTCAAAAATACACATAGATCATTTTTTGTTTTTTGAATTATCGAGAGGTTATGAACTGAAACACATAATCTCTCCAGATTTGAAATTACAGTATGTAATATTAGTTTTGTCCAAACGTCGATCACTCAATCTTCTAATCTCTAAATTTTACCTAACGTATTTTTCACGTCGAGCTAACGACACTTTGGTCATAAATCATATTTTACAAACAATAAAACTTATTTTTCTCATGTATTTGTGTTGCTATTGTGTCAAAATCCAGATTCAAAATGAGAGTTTGAGTGTGTGAGTTGTAGACACGGCAAAGAGAAAAAATTACTTAATTTTCACTTAATTTTTCTTTTTATTCCCTCATATCCTTCATCAGCGTCACACTTACTCATTTTTCTTCTTCCCTCATACAGTACATGTATTTTTATATGTTTTTTCAATAAATTTTTGACCATATTAAAGAAATTAATAAAAAACTTATTTTCAATGAAATTAAATAAATAATAAAAAGTTATAAATATAAATAAAATGAAAATGAATGTAAACTAAACAAAATAAAATAAAAGTAGAATTTCCGACAAAAATTCCAACAAAAATAAATCATTGGTAACTTTCTACGAAAAGTTCAAGATTTTTTTGAGAAATTACGGACACACTTTATTTTCTAAAAATAATGCTTTTATCAGAAAATTAAAAAAATCGCCGTAATTGCCGTCAGATTTTTCTTCGAACAAAATTACCAGAAAAAATCTTCAAACTGAAAATCACTCTTGTTGTATCTCAATATATCACTGAAAATAAACAATTATTAAGGATCTTGAACATCGAGATTCATTGTTGCAAATCACTCTTGTTGTTCATGAACGCAACTACAACGCGGTGGTACTTGTTGTCTTGAGATCACATTAAAACCGCTGATCAAAGCTGTTGAGTTATGGAAGCTGCGTGACAACCTCATGAAGATGTGGATGTATGAGGCCACATATCTGATTCCTATTGATGAACTATATATCCTTCAAGATAATTAATCACATAAACTACAAAGAATAAGTCTCTTTCGAGGGGTTTGGGGACGCATGATACAATGCCACCCATCCCACTTGACCGAGTAAACGAAAACATGGTGTGTGGAGATCACTAAGTTGTTCATAACTTGAAAGTCTCCGTCCTTGAGCAGGAGCAGATCAAAAAATAATTTTTAATATGTTAAAATATAAAAAATTTACATATAAATATATTTATTTCCATCTCAATAGTATGGAAAAAAATGGTCCATATAAATTACCATGGCCAACATATAGTAATTATTAGTTTTTAATTCACAAATTATATGTTTCCATATAACTTAATATTTTATAATTCGAACTTTAGACTAATTAATTAATTATTTATTATAATTAACTTTAAATCAGAACAGTCAAAAGGACGGAAAAAAATCAATGGGGGATAATCAAAATTATTTAGATATTACACTATATTTTACAAAATTAGTGTTGGCAAGCGTCCTTTACAAAATTAGGGTTGGCGAGTGTCCCCCTCATTGAACAATCTACATCCCCCCGTGTTCAAGTATACACGTAAATGCAAACACAAAAAAATATTTCAAAATAAATAAAATTTATGAAAAAAGATTAATATGATGAACTCATTGTGAATAAAGTAGCACACAGTATATATCGATTTTTTTTAATTATAGAAATTTAAACATTAATTTTTAAATATGAAAATTTAATTTTAAAATTTCTTAAAATGTTTTTTAGTAAATATATAACAAGGAAACAAATAGATATCTCAGAAATGGTATGAAACAAAACGTGAGTAAAAAAAAAAATTTAACATTCTCTTTATGACATATATATAATATATGTCGACGTCGGTCTATAAATTGTAAAGACTAAAAAATATTGTTAATTCATCACGTTAATTATATCCTAATCCAGGATGCATGGTAGGTACTTCGTCAAAAAACATTCCGCACATTTCTGTTCTTCTGAGAAATTCAAGCAGATTCAGATTCTGCAACTGGAATCAAACCTTACAAAAAGAATTGTTCAGTATAAACGTAAATTTTTTTTCCACGAAAATAATAATAATGGCGTCGTTTTCTTTCGAGACAGTGCCAGCCATAAGCATAAGCCAATAATAATAGGGATTTTCTATGGAATTTTCAACGTGCATGTGGCTCACTTCTTTTTATATATACAGCCGTGTGTTTGAGACTTCGAGTCTTGGTCTTTCTCACTAACAGTTATCAACGTCTTCTAACGTTTTATTATATAAAAGGTTTAATTTGATTTGTTAGTTTTACAAATTTTAACTTCTTTTATATTTATTAATAATTGGAATAAGATCCGTAAATTATATAAATTTTCATGAATGAAACGCATTCCACCCAAACTTCCGTCCTCTTGAAGTCTTGATTTTACTAGGCATATTTACAATTTTTTTTTGGCTTTAAACTAGGGAAATTTGGTGAAATAACCATAAAAAAAACTATAATTTAAAAACTAACCAATTTTCCCCTTTTTCTCTCTCTAAATCTTCCTATCTCTCTCTACCCTATTTGGCTAGTTTCTAAATTTTGTTTTTTTTTATGGTTATTCACTAAATTCACCCTTTAAACTATACAGACTGTTTAAACTCAACCCAAAAAAGAAAAAAACTCAACCGATTGTTTAAGATCTGTTAAGATCCTACGATTTCCATTTAAAACCCCCTTAATCATTGCTAATAAACCGAGGAAAATTGTGTTAAAAATTTAAACTACACTGAGACTAATTATAAACCAAAACTAAAAATGATTTGGGAAGTTTTTTTCATAGGGTGTTTTTCGTATTTTGTGACCACTAAAACCCAACACCCACTAGTGACAAAATAAGTCATCCATTGCACTTCCTTTTTTCTAAGTCTATCTCTCTATAGCTCTCTAAGCTATATAAATGCATAAACGTGAGTCACAGTGATCAAGTTGATACAAGAGAGATTTTTTTTTTTTTTTTTTGAATTAACTGTGGAAGGCCACCACCTCTTTGGTGATACAAGAGAGATTTAAGAATTATTAAGATGTCGTCTCCTACAGTTTCTTCAATGCTATTTCTTCTCCTCGTATTTTCCCTTCACATGGATGAAGCTTTTGGTGCTCAAACTGAAAGCCGTAAACTTAGTGAGCTTTTTTCCCCCTTATATATCTTATATTTATGTTTTATTACTAGTAAAAGACGTTAATAATATTAAAAGATTTGATCCAGTATTACATAGTTTTCTTTCTTTATATTATATTTATTTTATTATTTGAGAAAATCGTACATCTCTCTTTTTTAATCAAATTCATCTATAAGTCGTTAATTTTTTAAGTAGACAAAATCATATCTTCTACTAAAAAATAAATCATTTTTGATAATTGTTTTAACTTTTATAGAACAAAATTCTAAGTATCTATGTTATTTTTAAAATTCCGTTTTTTTGGTGAAGTATGCTACTTAGTTACGTACTTACTATTTCACTTTCTTAATTAGTTCAATATATAGATAAAAGAGTTTTATATATCATTGAAATTACCAGAGACATTTTTTTTTTTTTTGAACCATGAATTACCAGAGATTTGATGACGCTATAAATTGAAAGTGTGAATCGTATGGGTGATGCAGAAGAGACGGTCGAGACGAAGAGGAGATTGGAAGGTGATGTCCACAGAAGCTCCAAAATGTTCATTGGACCGAGCAAAACGAGACGTTGTTCGGGACTCAAAGCTTTTAAGAACATGGCGACCACTTATCGTCCTGATCATGGTCAGTTCCGTCCTCTTCCAGGAGGGTACTTGTCCTCCCTATGTCGAGCCTGCAACGCGTACTCCACCTACTGTTATGCTATTAGGTGCACCACTATCGAACGCTGTGAATCGTTCAACGGCTCACCCATGACGTGCACTCGCTCCGAGAACTGTGAACGCATATCTGGCCGCCATCGATAGGATTGTAAAACTTTAAATGCACCTATATATATATGTCGTGGTGCTTTTTCAATGTTTCTTCGTTTCATATGCTTGTGTGTTGCCTGCCATATATATATTAAAAATAAGCATGGCCAAATACATAGATTTTATTAAAAGAAAACAAAATAGATCTTTCCCCGTTTTATGTTTCTGATATTATGGACATTTTGGTCCACCTCTTTTTGGTTTTCCAGTGATCGTAACAAGGACATTCTTCTTTATGTCCATACGTTCCTGATGGTACGCATAAACATTTCTTACAACATAAGTTGCAGAAGAATAGACATGGTAATGTTCAAAAAAAAAAAAAAAGGAGAATAGACATGGCTTCTTATAAACATCAAAAATCACATGCCTTCGGACATTCTTCACAGAAATATAGAAAAACACTGAATAAATTAGAAGATTCCGCTCAATCCATTCATCAATGTTAATCTCTTGTCCAAAAAAAAAACTAGAAAAAGTATATTTTTGAACAATGTTAGCTTCTACCAAAATTTTCGGTTTTTTCATACATCAAGAGTATTAGTTTTTACCATCAGTTTATGCTGACTCAGATGCCACATAATATACGATGTCTTTTTAGTTAAAACCGTAGTTAAAAAAATTTGCTTAAAACAACGCCGTTTTGAGATAAAACATAAAAAAACTAACAAAGAGCTGACACAGATATCACGTAATATATGATGTCGTTTTAGTTAAAACCATAGTTACAAATTTTTGTTTAAAACAACTTTTGATTATAGCAAGGACAGCGATGAGCTTCACCATTTAAAACTAACAAAGAGCTGAATATAGCAAGGACAACGATGAGCTTCACCATTCTTCTTTTAATATTTTCCCTTGCACTTTTGATTTTTAACCCTTTTTATGTATTTCACGGTCGATGATAAATCTATTTATAACCAAAAACATTGGCATATTATTATAGAAGATAGTTTAAATATTTATGAAATTGCTAAATTTTCTTTAACGTCCAACTTTAATAAAATTGCTAAATGCTCCGTAGAATTCAAAGCATTTATTATTATTCAATGTTTCCTTTCTTAAATTAATTTTTGAAATAAAATATGTTTATAATATATTTATATTTTTTTTTTTCAATAACATGCATTATACATATTTGACTTTATATGGTGATGCAGCGTTTATAAGTCTGTCAAGATAATCCACTAGTTTAATTTTAATCACGAGCTTAGCTTTAAGCTCCCGTTTCGACAGTAACAAATGAAGGAAGTGGGCGTGTAAAATAAGCTAGCATTTTAAAAAACGGAGAATAGAAGAAGAACAAGAAGAATTGTTAAATAAACTAATATAAAGACGATAATAACGGTGAGAAGGACACTAGAAAGACGACTAGTCAAATAAATTAATAAAAAAACGATAACCCATTATATTTTAACTGCATAAAACATCAATATATATAGCTGCTTCAATATCGAATTTTATTTTGCAACTAATTTGTTTTAATAACGACAATTAATAGAACATAAACTAGAACAATGACCATTTTTAGTGTTGATGAACCATTCCACTGAAAGTAGTTCCCAAATCCCAAAATCGATTAACGATTTTGAGGACACGTAGGAAAATGCTATGAAGCGGTACTTCACTCTCCAATAGATTCAATAAGTCGTATATTAGGCCGATGGCTTTTTGCAATTTCTGAATAAGGCGAAATAACGTAGTCACAGCAGAGAAGAAACTGCGAATTTTGGCAACAACCGTAACAAAGAAATTGCGGATCTTAGCAATTGTCGCAGCGAAGAAACCACGAAGCTTAGATATAGCCGCAACAAAGAAATTGCTGATCTTAGCAATTATCACAGCGAAAAAACCACGAAGCTTAGATATAGCCGCAACAAAGAAATTGCTGATCTTAGCAAAAATGGTAGCAAAGAAACCCCGAAGCTTGGCCATTGCTGAGAAGAAAAAGTCCTTGACCTTTGTAACCTTTTGTGTAGCAGAATGGAACCATTTCGAAACAGTCGAAAACAAATTTCTCCAAACCATTTGATCTCCTCCAACAGTTATATGACTGGAATTTGTTATGATGTTGTGAGAAGAAAAAAATGCGTCATGGATGGCTCTTTTTATATGGCCGTGCATGCCATGAGTCGTCAATGCATGTGTATG
Source organism: Alliaria petiolata (assembly GCA_020283515.1). Lineage (NCBI taxonomy): Eukaryota > Viridiplantae > Streptophyta > Magnoliopsida > Brassicales > Brassicaceae > Alliaria > Alliaria petiolata. The sequence goes on from JAHZTW010000002.1 coordinate 95,971,952, forward strand.
TGTGACCGTCAAAATTCTTTGAGTTTAATCATATTCGAGTCATATTCGAGTTCTCAACTATTAATTGCCCATTAATCCAATAAGAGACTAAACGGTGACCATGTATGACTAAATTACGTGGCCTCAATCTCTTCAATAAAAGTACCAGTAAGATTTTACGTCTTCGCCATTTTCATTTCATATATTGGTTTCACAGTTGTTTTTTTTTTTGAACATTTAATTATGGTTTCGCAGTTGTTTTCACCATCATATATTCTCATCTCCATCCTCGATTTCACCGTTTTTTTTCACCACCATCCACTCCGAACGTTTGTATTTTTTTGTGAACCGAACAAAACTCTTCAAAATTGATCATAAATAACCACAAAATAAACCAAAACCTACAAACTAACCAATTTATCTCTACACCCCTCCCTATATCTCCCTAACATTTTGGTTACTTTTTAATTTTTTTTTCTGTTTTGGTTATTAATTAACCAAATTGACCCAAGATAATTTCATATTCGAATCACAATTTTGTTTTAGTAAAGAATTTTGATTTTAAAACATTTTGATAAAAGCGAAATCCGGATACTAGTGGTAGTGGGGTGATTCCCTTCTGGGGTGAGAGTCGGCCCTGCTGGTCTAGGCCAGGGATCGATTCCCCACAGAAGCGGAATTGCAACATTTAATCCACTTGGCCACCGGGGCATTCAAATGGTCTCTCCGGGCCTCCAGGATTCCCGCGGGACCCACCATTAGGCTGGCGTTCCGCACTACACAGGACCCACAGGACCTTGTAAATTAGTGTCCGGTTAGTGTCCGGTGCTTAGTCGGATCCGGATACCTGGGTTATCAAAAAAAAAGAAATCCGGATACCTATGCTAAATCCAACCAAAAAATGTTATGTAACGTTCAAACATTTTTTTTTTTGGGTCATAGTTTACTTTGTTAAAAGTTAAAACACATTCCACACCTGTCTGTTTGATCTGAAAATTCAAATATAGAATCAAACACTACAAAAACAACTGCTCATTAATAGAGACAGATTAGTTATCCACGAAAATCACAATGGCATATCTTTTTTTTGTTAAAACACAATGGCATTATATGTCTTTTTCTCTAGAGACAGGGCCAGCCTTGAGCAGAAGACAAAAATATGGGGTTTTTTCTATAGAATTTTCAACAGTTCGTGTGGTCCTTTAAATATATGTAGCCGCCTGTTCGAGGCTTGGTCTTGGTCTCTTACAATTATTGATCTATTTTTCCCAATATTTTATTATTGGTAAATATACTTTTTTTTTTCTTAAAAAGTCTGACCTTGTATTAGTTTTTTTTTTTTGGAACTTTTCGCCCTGTCATTAGTTGTAAATCGAACCAACGTAATACATGGGGGAACATAAATCATGGAAAATGTAGGATCGATCTTCAGGGATATATTACTTGCTTCGCCAATTTAGATGTTCTGTAATTGGCGAAGCATATACCACATTATATATGACAAAAAATATATTAAAAACCATATTTAAAAAACTCGTTTAGACCTCGGAATAGGTAGAGCCGACGCGATCTCTAAAGAATTATTGAAATCAAAAGCAACACTAATACTGTATAATTATATTTATACGTACTCGTCAACTCCTTTATTGTTATTAAATTAGAGTACGAAGCTTCGTAACAAACCCACGTAAATAATGCAACGCAGCCCCCTGCTTATACCAAAACCCACAAGTGAAATGACATACTAAAAGTCGTAATTAGCCATATCTTCCTCCTTTGGATTACGTCTCTACATTTGCCATGCACTTTCCAATACATCGTTTCTTTTAGGAAAGGATTCAATTCATGCCTGATCATATGTTCATCTCGCTCTTATATATACCTCTCTATATTCTTTATAAATGCAATAAACATGAGTCACAGTGGTTAAGTTGAGCGCATACAAACTAAAGTAGGTCAGACTTAGTGATAAACTAACAGAGAGAATTATTAAGATGGCATCATCCACAGTTATCTCTTCCATGCTATATCTTCTCCTCCTCGTGTTTTCGCTTCATATGGATGATCAAGTTTTCGGTGCCCAAACTGAAATCCACAAACTGATCAGTGAGTTTTTTTTCTTACTATCTGATATTCATATTGAATTACTGTAGTCCTAAAAGATATGTTGATAATAATAATAAAATTTTATCACCATATACATGTTTTCAAATAGTTTTCTTACTTTATATGTATTCTATTATTTGAGAAAATCATATCTTTCTACATCTTTTTTGTATAGTCATATTAATTTTCTAAGTAATTTATGTTCCAGATTAATGGAAAAGGATATATATATCTTCTATAAAAGTAAAAAGGTAAAATCATTTTTGATCATTTGTTTTATATAGAATATAATTATAAGTAGCGCTATGTTATTTTTTAAATTCCGATTTTGTGAAATATGCTATTTAGTTTTACTATATATTTCGCTTCGTTAATTCAAGATACAAATAAATAGTTATATTAATATACATAATTGAAATTACCAAAGGCTCAGACGCAATAATTTAAAGTGTGATGAGTTGTATGATGCAGAAGAGACGACGTTCAAGATGAGGAGGAACTTGGAAGGCAATGACCACGGTGTAACACCCCGACCGCCCCTACCGGCGAGTCACCCATCCCTCCGTCGGGCTCGTGGGCTTCGCTCCTGTCCGACGGTCGGTGTGTTATTTTTCTCGTGGACCCGACCGACTGATTTACTTGTCCCTGCAATCACCACATGACCTTATCCCGTGTTTTGGCCTCACTCACACGGTTCCGCAGAGGACTTCCCGGAAGGTCACCCATCCTAGTGCTACTCCAGCATAAGCACGCTTAACTCTGGAGTTCTCTTAGGGTAAGTGACCGGAAAAGGTAAGTGCACTTTGATGACATATGTAGCCAAACCAATCCATTTAAACTTATTCAAATGGGCCGGGCCCGGATCGTTACACACACGGAAGCTCCAAAATTGATACTTCACCGAGCGCATCGTGAAAATGTGGAGGAACTTTTAAAAACATGGCGACCACTTATGCTCCACATGATCAGTTCAGTCCTCTTCCAAGAGGCGACTCGTCCTTCCTCTGTATAAGGTGCGTAATCACCAAACGCTGCGTAGGGGTTGAAGGCACACCCCTGACGTGCACCCCCATCTCCGAGCGCTGTGAAAACATACCTGGCCACTGATCATCGGGTTATTAACTTTGAATACCTATGTATGTCGTTATACGAAACGTCGTGGTTGGTTTGCTATTTCTATGATTCTTCGTTTCATATGCATGTGTGTTGCCATGTATTTTTATAGATTTATTGGATGCAAAATTAATATAGGTATATGATATACCATCTGCATGTTGAACATTTTATATCTTACCTTCGTGAGTTGGAACAATATATATGTAAATTTTATAGATAAATAAATTGGTTACAAAAAATAAAAAATAAATTTTTTTTTGGCGACAGCAACACACTTCAAACCGAGACAAAAAAAAAATGCAGCTTTGAGGGAAAGCAATCCTGAAAGGGTGTTTAAATCTGCAAATTTGGGGGAGTTACGACGAGCCAATAGAGTGTTGCGTATCACTACACTTTGATAAATTGTTAAATTTATTGTTATGTATTGTCTAATATTGTTTTCTTCCCAAGTCGAGCCACATATATAGATTAGTTCTTTAGATCTTGGAAACTGAATCCAATTGCACAAGACTTACTACTTTTTACTATAATATTTCCAGTTATAGAGCATAAGAAATACTTATTACCCAGTTGTTGTTTTTTTTTTTTTTTTCAACAGCCTCCCCTCCTAGAACGAGTTAGAAATCCAACTCGGTGGAGTGGAGTTTACATAGTGTAAGCGATAAAGGGAGTCTCGAGCACTTCGTGCAAGGTTGTCTGCCTTCGTATTTTGAGCTCGTGGGATATGCGAGATTGAGAAGATCGAAAACTCCCTCCTACTTCTCTCGAATTCCTCCAGGTGTAGTGCGAAAGCCGGCCATTCCACTTGATTAGACACCATCTTCACCAGATCGGAACAATCAGTGACGAAGGCAACCGACATTCTTCCATCATCAAGCATGCAATGCATGGCCCATATCAAAGCCTCCAACTCCGTATGTAATGGAGAAATACTTCGTCGAACGTTTCGTGCTCCCATTAATATTCCTTCCGTCCCCATTCCCTGGCAATACCATCCTAGTCCCGCGTTTGCCGACGTTTGTTTCCAAGATCCATCTGTGTGACACAGTGATCCCCAAGTAATCCGTTGGTCGAGTAATTGTGGTTCCGCTGTCGGGAAAGAGACAAGATCTTCTGATTGCGCCTGTTCCCACGACGTCGCCTCAGCTTNGCTAACTGTAAAGTTGAAGATGATGATTGGTGTTTGTTAATAGATTAATATAGCTCTAAGAAATACTACCATTTAAACTGATATAATGTATATAATTTGATATGATATGGAAGTTAATATAAGCTTATTAATAACTTGCTATAATAAATTTTAAGAGATGTTGAATATATATATATATATATATATATATATATATATATATATATATAATATCTAAATTTATATTTTGATTTGTTTAATGCTTGTAAAATACATTTTTTCATTAGTGTAGTAATATCAAGTGATGAAGAGAAAAAAAGATTAGGTTAAATATATTTCCTAAGTTTTAGTTATTTACTTCTTTTTTTTACAAAATTATACTGCTATAAACATATATTAAATAAGTTTCCCCTTTTTTCGAAGAAAAAAAAAGAAAAAAAAGAAGTTTTCTTTATTGATAGGAAGGAGAAAACATTACATTGTTCACAAATACATTAGTTTCAAATGAGTCATGAGGTAACTATAGATAATTTTGTTTTATTTTTATCGTATGTTATTTGAGTATTTGACTAATTAATTACACTTATGGTGTTATTATTATTTTTCTATAATCTCCCTCAGTACCTAAACAGCCTTTTAAATATTTTAATTTTAAAAATATATTTTCGTCCCAAAAAGAATTTGAATCCGGAATACAAGAGAATCAACCCCTGCCACCACCTATTTGATATTTATGGAATTATTGGAGCCAATTTTCCTTAACTTATGTGTGTCATAACTTTTAGTCGTGCAATAGAATAAGACTTCATATTTTATTTTATATATTTAAAAAAACATGTCCAATACGTAGATATTATTAAGAGAAAACAAAATAGATCTATTTCGTCTTTAGTTTTTTTTTTTTTTTTGTTATTATGAATATTTCGGACCACCTTTTTTTGGTATACCAGTTATTGTAGCATGGACATTCTTCTTTGTGTCTATATGTTCCCGACGGTACACACAAACATTTTTTAGATTTGAAAATATGTTATTATTTTGTGTATTTTGGATTTTGTTTTATTTTGTGAACAAATACAATATGCATTATGCAGATTTGAATTCATGCACAGACTATTACGTTGTACGTCATGATTTGAATTTTGGACAATTTTAGCCAATAATAAAATGATAAAGAACAAACAAGGGTGCATATATTTTGAATTTTAATCCCGATATGATTAAACCTCAAGTGCATAATGAAATGGGTTGTATAGTTCATTTGTATCAAATGTCCAAGACACGAAAATGATTAAAAATATAGTTAAAAATTAAAATCTTGTATAATTGGAGTTATAATTTATTTAAAAATTATAATAGTTTTCACATTGTATTTCTTAAAAGTGTTTTTTTTTCAAAACTGCAGAAAATTCTATTAACACCCAACAGTTAGCATTTATTTATATACCAACTAAATCGAATATATCTTTTCTTTTTCTTCAACCTATACATGTTTCTTATATACAAATTTATTATTAAAAAAAAAGAAAAAAGAAATGAAATAAATTGTAGAAACTAGCAACAAGGTTTGGCGGAAGAGGATGGTCGATAAATCATCGACGAATCCTTTCATATCTTCGGCTTTCTTTCCGAGTAACAACGTCTAATCACCATATATCTAGAAAAAAATTATATTAATGCAAAAAGTTATAAAAAACAAGAAACACGAATATGTGTTAACGTAAACAATTCTCAAGTCAAAAGTGTCCTCTTTTATTTTGTTAGTTAACATAAATAAAGCTATGCAAACCCATTCTTTAACACACAGAAAAAAAGGCAATGCAAACCCATTTGACGGAGTAAACGTTAAGACACGTCAAGCTACCAAACACAACATAAGTCGCCATAGCGTCAACTCTCCTCTCTCTCTCTCCTGTATTCTAAATAAATGCTTGAAATGCAATCAAAGTGATCACATCACTCACTTAGTATTATTATTAAGATGGCAGCGTCTATACTATCGTCCATCATTTTCTTTCTTGTTGTTTTCATATTGTCACTTTTCGTTGATGGAAAAGCCTTTGGTGCCCATATTGAACACCGAGAATTAAGTGAGTATTCTATCTATATTATATATGATTAGTATTCATTTACTGTTTTACTTTATTAGTTAGTCCATCTAAAGCTTAGCGACAAATTATCGTCGAAATGACTAAAGACTTTATGCTCTATATGTCATGTGTAGGTGGAGCAAAAGAGACAATGACCATGAGGAGGAATTTGAAAGAAAATGGAGGGGAAGCCTCCAAACGTTCTGTTCACCCGAGCACGTCGACGACCGCTGGAGGGAAATTCTTAAAAAAAAACAGTCCTAATCAAGCGAGAACCCAAGTACCCAACACGCGGAGACCTCACGGTAATACCACTAAATTATCTTATTATGCTAAAAAAGTTGGCAAAATGATTATGGTTTTTGTTATTTGTAAGAAAATTTCAAGTGGGGATGAATTTTTTGCGATTTGTTCTCTTTCAAATTTTATGTTATGTTTTCGATGATCCGTTTCTTTTATCTCAATTTTTTTTTATCATGATTTTGCCATCTGTTTTTTTTTTTGTGTGCCAATTTTTGAACCAACATTTGGCTATCTAGCAAATAAATGTTAATTACAAACGCATGTCCGCCTACAGTGGTACTATTGGGATTTACGAGAGAATTAGAGAGAGCACATAGATAAGCTAAACACAAGTAAAATCGTTGAAGCTTTGTTTGTAAAAATTTCAAAAGAAAAGATTTGCATTTGTGGAGAAAGCTGTGGTCATTTTTGCGTTAGTGGGGATAAGTGGTTTGGAATCGTTTGCGTTTGGCGAATTTTCCTTGTTGGAGGCTGAATTATTCAAATGGAATTTTCCTCACTCCTTGGCATGTCCAAACGAAAAACACTAAAGAGGCTTCTGCCAATAATTGGTGTCGTGTACTGTATACATTATATTTTATTGGGACGTAGATTAGGCTCCGGTTTAGTCTAAGGTCACAAGAAATTGTGATTGACCAAGGGAAGAGGACCGATTAAATTCAAATAATTGGAGGAGGAAACAGAAGACAGCAGAATCAATTAAAATTAGAGATAGATATGGAGCTAGAATTAGAGACGTACGGCAGAATTGAAAAATTCAGTATTTATGATCTGTTTTATTTTTGCTAGGTATTATTATTTTTTAAGAAAAATATGGATATCCAGATTTTTTTAATATCTATCCGTGGATATCTGATCTACTTAGTTCAAAACAAACAAACTCAAAATATATTGATTTTGGTAAAATAATTTTGTAGATTCGTCGTATGCACGGGGATGCTCCAGCATTACTAGATGTAGGCACCTACGTCAAACAATGTAGCCATGTAGGTGTACAGCCTCAGCTCAGCTCTTCCAACAATATTTGTTCCTAATCCTAAAACACACACAAGCCTTGTCACTGATCTGGTTATAACTTTGAATCCATAAGAAAAAAAAAACTTTGAATTGGTTTATATTTCTGTTATTATTTTATTTTGTTTGCAATTATTTGTCATATATATAATAAGAAACTAGATCCTTGTATTTGCTATCCTATCCGATCCCTGTTAATTCTTCAACATGTCCTTTGTAATTTTCCCCCCTTCATTTTCTATTTAAAATTCCATTATATTCACCAAAAGACTTAATGGTACACTTGAACCCCATCAGTCAGGTTTTACCCACTAACATAGTAATATTAACTATGTTAAAACTGGGGAACTAGTAAAAAGTATTGTAAATTTCGTTTGTTCTTCTGGTGCTTAAACAGCTTTTTAACATCTCGGATTATACTTTTGTATACATCAATACATGGAGTCATGGACCATACATAATCAATCGAATATTTTCTATTACATTAAAATGAATATTTTCTAATACTAATGTTTTCTTCCCAATTGACGTGGGTTGAGTCGAGTATATAGGTTAGTTCTACATTAATATTCCAAAGAGCATAAGAAATGTATCTTGAAATATCTACAACTCAGTTACCAAAAGAAATCGGGAGTAAAAGATGCAAAAGCTATTTTTAGGCAGCAGTTACAAAAATTAAAAGATTGGATAGTATATGGTTTTATGGGATCATGGAGCTATTTTCTTGCATTTATGGGATTATCGGAGCCAGTTTTCTTTTATGCGTGGCATATCTTTAGTCTTGCAAAGGAATGAGACTTCATATTTTATTTTATATATTTAATATTTAATTTTAAAATTAGGCATGGCCAAATACATTGATTTTATCAAGAGAAAACAAAAATACACATTTTCATTTTTCTGTTTGTGATATTATGGACATTTTGATTTTGGTCCACCTCTTTTGATTTTCCAGTTATCGTAGCAAGAAAATTCTTCTTTATATTCTTCTACAAAATAATTTTGTAGACTCGTCGTATGCACGGAAATGCTCCAGCATTACTAGACGTAGGCGCCTACATCAAACAATGTAGGTATACAGCCTCAGCTCAGCCTACAAGCTCTTCCAACAATATTTGTTCCTAATCCTAAAACACACACAAGACTGGTCACTGATCATGGTTATAACTTCGAATCCATAAAAAAAAACTTGGAATTGGTTTATATTTCTGTTATTATTCATTTTGTTTGCAATTATTTGTCATATATAGAATAAGAAACTAGATCCTTGTATTTGCATGCGATCGGTTTCCTGCCTTATTCTCGGCTCAAAGAGATAAATTAGATGACCGATAATTTCTTGGTTTATAAAACTAAAATATAAGCAGACAACAACTCATGCCTAATGTAGATTATGAACTTAGACCCATAATTTGTTGGCAAAGAAAAAATAGAGAATCAGATGCAAGTCAAAAATTAATTATGTAAAGTGTTCAGACACTGCAAATACCAGAGATAGCAGAAATGCATTGAGAAAAACTTTAACAATCCTTGTAATATAACCGATGAATATGATCTGGATATTTGGTTTTAAAGTTTAAAAGAGCATAAAAGAACAATGTTACGCAAAACGTATATGATTCAGAATGTAGCATCAAGCGTCGATCACGAAAGATAAAAAATCTATATATACAGTATATGAAAAATGAGTACATAGAAATAGTAAATAAGAAGCACGATTTATTTAATAATCCATTGTGAGATCTGGCATATAAGCCCGATCGATTACAATTAAAGCATATGATAATTCATAAATTCACATAGCTATTAAGAGATTTAACACATGTTTACCTCCTAAATATATCCTAAAGCAGTAGCGATACTAATAACCGCCTGACAAATCAGTACCAAACAATAGACGATCGTCAGGAAGCATCCGAATCCAAACATCTTCACAATACTTTAAAAAATCACCTTCAATTATAAATTATTACTACAAAATAGCTTTCTTATTTCAAGTGAGGTTGAAATTCTTGCATGGGTGAGATCAATTTATAGTTGAGTCACATAAAGCATATTATCTTCTCGTGAGTCGGAAAGTAATAATGGATCAATACAGTCAAATTCAAAGACTAAAAAACATTAAGTTGGAATTTGGAACGCTTTGTCGTCATGAATATGCGGGGAATCAATTTGGGCTTAAATTCAAATTTTATAATGAGCTTATTGTTGTAGCCCAGTATATCATTCATGTGTGTAAAAAAAGACTTCTCTAAACAACATGTATGAACGTGAGACGACTAGTCTTACGTACCTTCCGTGTAAACGTAATCGGCCATGTTGGACCTTAGCAATACAAGATGAAGAAGTTAATGAAGAAAATTAAGAAATTGATTAAAAATGTAACTGATTGAGAAATTGAGGAAGAAAAGGCAATTTCTCAGTGTGGAACCTTCCATGCATGGCTCCAATTAGGGTTACGAAACTTTTGATCTCTCATGACTTCAATTAGGTCATGAACGATTCTTGTTCTTAACGACTCGGACCACTAACCTTTCTAAAATCTTTTCCGTTAAGAGAAAAACATACTTTTAAAAAAAAAATCCATTTTCAGAAAATATCAGCTAACACCATTTTCAGAGAGAAAAAAATTGCAAAAATGGAGAGAGCTTCTGTGAATTTTCCGATCGAATGTATAGTTGGTGTGCATGACTAGGAAAACATCTAATTTTCTTGAGCAGAAGGAACAAAAATTGTTTTGGTGATGCGAAAAATGTTTGGAGCATGGGTTTCACCAAAGTCTGTTTTGAAAGAGATTGTAAAGTGTTGAATACTGTAGCACTATACATAGATATGCCTCAGGTATTGGTGTCGAGAACATCTGCAATGATATTCTTTTTCGGGCTATCAAATTTAAAGTTTGCAAACTTTTACAAACTAGTCGAAGCTTTAATACTCAGGCACATACTTTAGCAAAACATGGTCCCCCAGATACTATATTCTATTCTGCTTGTGTGTATCCATTGCTAGACTCAGTTTTTGTATTGTGAGTATGTAATTTCTCAAGTTATATGAAAATTTTGTTTGTCGGAAAAAGAAATATATAGTTGGTGTGTCAAAAGCATACATTAGATTTGACAGAAAATGATACGTTATATCGCTTATTAAAAAAGTACTAATAAACTAGTAGTGTATATAGTCACCAGTTCAAGAAAACAAACAATACTAATAAGTTTGAATAAAATTCTGAAAATTAAGAGGGAACAAAAAGTCTACAAGTTTGATTGACTAAGAAGAAGAAGCAGGCACATCTGCTTTTGACGAAGAAAACGGTTTGGTTGGTAATTGTGGAGTTGACCGGTTGGCATGTTTCCATGTTTCGCCGAAGAGACTTTTCAATAACTTACAAAAAAAAAAAAAAAAAAAAACTGTTTAGTTTTCGTTCGACGAGTGTAATACCGCGTCGCGCATTAAAGTTAACGATGGGCCATTTACTACTACGTATTAATTACTAAGATTAGCAGTTGTTTCAATTATTAATCTTATACAGTAGTATGTAATAAAAAGAAAATTTCAATACCTTTGGTTACACGTCTACACGTTCAAATCTTCCAATATTTTTTTTTTAAAAAAAAGAAAAACCTCGTTCATATATATTTCTTCTCATAAGTTTCCGCTATAATCTTTTCAATTTTTGATACCTAGATATTTGGCAAATCCATTATCATATTTATATATTGCCGAAAGATTCGATCGGTAGCCGTTGATTTCAACAAAATAATACATTTTTTAAAATATAAAACTATATCATTTGAGAAACGAGGAAACTATACACACATTTGTTTCACATTCTTATTCTATAGTCTATATATAGTCCAGTAAAAAAGTCACGAAGCTATAAACCTACGTATTTGTTTCACATTCTTATTCGTGACTTTTTTATTGGTCTACCATAATAACTTCATGCCTTTTATTATGTTTAAAGAATGTTCAGAAGTTCCCAAAAACGTCGTTACCCTTTTCTTTGAATAGTGTGATTCCATTAGATTTGTTTTTAGCTTTACATACATTAACTAAACCCCAAATAATATTTAACAATTTGCTCTCTTTTTCAAAAGAAAAAAAAAATCAAAATCAAAATTAAAAGAGCGAGCACTCGTTCAGACCAAGTCAAAGATAAGGTCAACCCCACCAGCCAAAACTTCGTTCATGACACAAACAAGAAAGACCTTCGCGGAGTCTTGAAAAGGAAAATTTCGAAATTCGAGGGAAAATGACCAGAACATCCCTTGTACTATACGTCTGTTACCCAAGGGTATTTTCGTAATACAAACACGTACAAATTCCTTTGAAGAAGAACAGATCAACCAACAACTACTCTCTGCTTGTAGACGTCGTCAACAACACAATACCCAAAACCCCCAAAAGTCCCCAAAGAAAACTCGAACACCACAGAGAACACAAAATATTTTAAAATGATTAGTTTTTCTGAAACTGAAATTGAAACAAAGAAACAAAAAGAAAGATAACAAAAGACGTTACCTTTTTGCGTATTTTTTTTTGTTTCTCAACCCTTTCCATTGATCTCAATTCCCTTGCAAATGAGTTGATTCTCCATGGCTGCCATGTCGAAGCAGCCATGGCCACCGTTTCTTCTTCCTCATTTAACCCTAATTTTGTTCTCTTTGATTCTCTTTTTCCCTTATCACTCCTTTTCTCAATCCGATTCTCCCCGAAACATCGAAACCTTTTTCCCAAATGTCACCGGCTTCTCCGCCCCGCCTCCTCCGCCTCCATCGCCGCCGCAAAATCCACCATCTCCGTCTTCGGACAGACAAAAGATCACGAGGGCTGTTCTCATAACGGCGGCAAGCACCTTACTTGTAGCAGCTGTGTTCTTCCTTTTCGTCCATTTGTGCGCGCGGCGGCGGCGGCAACGACGGATGGACAGAGTCGGCGTCGAGAACACCCCCCGGCCGGTTCCTCCGCTGGAGGAAGCGGCGTTGGCTCGCGAGGGCTTTACCCGATACGGCGGAAACGTCAAAGGTTTGATCTTGGACGAGAATGGACTCGATGTGTTGTATTGGAGAAAGTCGCAGAGTCAGAGGGACAACAAAAACGGAAGCTTTCGAAAAGAGGTCGTGCACGGAGACGACGAAGAGAAGAATGTGATTTATTCAAAGAACAAGAAGAAATCGGGACCTGTTACGGAGATCCCTCTTCTCAGGGGAAGATCATCGACTTCTCACAGTGTAATTCACAACGATAGTTACCGGAATGTCACCACCACCAACACCACTCATCCTCCTCCTCTTCCTGCAAAGTCCGATTCTTTCGAATTCGCCAAACCGGATCCGCCTCCACCTCCGCCTCCGCCTCCTCCTCCTCCAATTCCGGTTAAGCAGAGTGCACCGACGCCTCCCACTCCTCCTAGGCCTGGTTCGGGTAAGAACGGTCCTTCTCCGCCGCCACCTCCTCCGTTGAAGAAGACGGCGGCTCTGTCGTCATCGGCTTCAAAACCACCGCCGGCTCCTAGAGGATCATCTTCAGGGGAAGGTTCAAGCGCAGGAAATGGTCAGGTCAAGCTCAAGCCTCTCCATTGGGATAAAGTCAACCCTGATTCCGATCATTCCATGGTTTGGGACAAAATCGACCGTGGCTCATTCAGGTACGTAGCAATCAATCAATCAATCTCGATCTTTTAGGGTTTTTGCCATTAAAATCCCCAATTTTGATCCAAATTGGTTTCTTCACCAGTTTCGATGGCGATCTAATGGAGGCGCTCTTCGGCTACGTTGCCGCCGGAAAGAAATCTCCGGACGGCGATAACAAAAAACCCAGCTCAACAACTCCGACCCAGATCTTCATCCTCGACCCGAGAAAATCCCAGAACACGGCGATCGTGCTCAAATCCCTAGGGATGACACGCGACGAGCTCGTGGAGTCGCTAATGGAAGGCAACGATTTCCACCCGGACACACTCGAGAGGCTCGCGAGAATAGCTCCGACGAAGGAAGAACAATCAGCGATCCTCCAATTCGACGGCGACGCACCCAAACTCGCCGACGCGGAATCGTTCCTGTTTCATCTCCTAAAGTCCGTGCCTTGCGCCTTCACCCGCATCAACGCGTTACTCTTCAGAGCTAATTACTACCCAGAGATCACTCACCACAACAAATCTCTCCAGACGCTGGACTCTGCTTGCACGGAGCTCAGATCACGCGGCTTGTTCGTTAAGCTCCTCGAAGCGATACTGAAATCTGGAAACAGGATGAACGCTGGAACAGCTAGAGGAGACGCTCAAGCTTTCAACCTCACCGCGCTGTTGAAACTCTCCGACGTGAAGAGCGTCGACGGGAGAACCACCCTGCTCAACTTCGTGGTGGAGGAAGTGGTTAGATCGGAAGGGAAGCGATGCGTTGTTAACCGGAGAAGCTTAAACCGGAGCAGTAGCAATTCGATCTCGGAGGTTATATCCAAGGAAGAACAAGAGAAGGAGTATCTGAGACTCGGTTTACCTGTAGTCGGAGGGTTAAGCACTGAGTTCACCAACGTCAAGAAAGCTGCAGCGATAGACTACGAGACGGTCTCCGCGACGTGCTTGGCTCTTGCGTCTAGAGCGAAAGACGCTAGACGCGTGTTAGAGCGATGCGGAGGAGAGAAGAGAGAAGGAGAGAGGTTCGTGAAGAAGATGGTTGAGTTTCTTGATTCGGTCGAGGAAGAAGTGAAGCTAGCGAGAGAAGAAGAGAAGAGAGTGATGGAGCTTGTGAAGAGGACAACAGAGTATTACCAAGCAGGAGCTCCTCTGAAGGGGAATAATCCACTTCACTTGTTTGTCATCGTTAGGGATTTTCTTGCTATGGTTGATAAAGTTTGCGTAGAGATCGCGAGGAATTTGCAGAGGAGAGCAATGGGGAGCCCTCCTCAGCAGCGGAGCGCGGTTAAGTTTCCGGTTTTGCCTCCGAACTTCATGTCGGAAAGATCGAAAAGCGATTCAGGAGGGTCGGATTCCGATATGTGAGTTTGCAAAGGCCACCATCTTGATGATGATGATGATGATCATATTTGATTAGAGGAGAAGTTAAAGGTAAAGAGCCTGAGATTTGTTTGGTTGTAAATAATAGAATCTTTTGGGTATTGATTATATTTTTTTTTTGCCTGAATAACTTTTTGAAGTGTTGATAAGAATAATAGTCCCAAGTTCGTTTATCTTTTTTTTTCTGCATAAGCCCCAGATGGTATCTCTAAATAGGACTTGCAACATACTTGTTTTGTAGAATTATTCACTGTGTAGTTAATCAGGTGAACATAAACAAGATTGATTCGATTTGTTTCTGTTTTTCATACTGTGATAAACATCATAATCCTCATAGTCTATACACATACCACAGGAATGTAAAATATAACTATTCATCAACATTAGGCTTATTATTACTCTCCTTCCACAACTAAATACTGCCAACTAGAGACTTCTCTATATAACAACAAAAGATCATTGGTTCTTCACCTCAATACTGATGGAACAACACTTGTGACGATCTTTGCCTTATGCTTTCAGCCCTCATATCCGAAATTTATCCATAAAATCAGACTAAAACACCGGACTCTTACGCTATCATAACACCTTGTCTAAAGATCCTTTTGGTAAGGTCCGTACAGGAAGAGAACCCTGCACCGGTTTTGCTTTCGGAGTAAGAGAGTCCCTCCGGGGTTTGGCATCAATCACTCCTGCCTGCTAAACACGGAAAGCAATGAGACCAAGAATATATCTTCCGGGATTATGTAAAGTGAAGAAAAATTGTGTAAACCTTTGGGTTCTTCTGCAAGCGTGTCTTCTCTACAGGTCTTACACCAGACTTGGAAAGCTGAACACCGTGAAGAAAGTGTTAGCGAGTGTACACAGAGATTATTAGAGTAAACCTTCCTTCATGTTTAGTTTGGTCATGAGAGTGATATATTTACCTCCTTTTGTTGTTTCTCAGCTGTCACGTTGCTTTTCAGTCCAGGAGATGGAGACTGATGAGCATTAGTAATGCCTCTCTTCTCAATGCTACTTGCTTTTGTAGGCCTGGTTTTAGGACAAGAACAGAGTTTTAGCACACAAACATAAATGTATACTGCAAGTCCCTTGTGTTTGCTGTATACATACCTGCCATTTTCCTTCTGCCGTGTAGCTACTGACGGGATACTAGTCGCCTTTGCCGGATTCTGGTGTTTAAGTATCTGATCAGTGGATAATCTTTCACAATCGGCGAATTACAAAACATTACTAAAGATACTAAATATACCTGCTTCGGAGCTGTGTTTTGCTCGTCGGCAGAAGTTTTGAAGTCATAACTCTTTTGAAATGATTTGAAAGCACGTTTCACAATGTCTTTATCTCCCATTCGCTCCATAATCAATGATTTTCTATTGCTTGTAAGAGCGGTAGGATCGGAGGCAGATGGACCAAGACTCATAGAGATATGCAATGACTTTGGGCCGGTTTGTTTGTTTCTCAGTAAAGACGAGACACTTTCCTTCTTCATCGAAGAGTGGGAGGTAGACAATGAAGTGATTTGTGAAGCTGGCTTGTACACTCTTGGAGTTGAAAACCCTGGTGAGGCTTTTGAGATAGGTGCTGCTGGTTTCTTTGTTGGCTTCATCATGCTTCTGATCTCCTTGCTTGGTGGAGTTTTCCTACTTGTCGCAATCTTGTTAGCTGTCGGTTTTGTGGTCACCTGATTAGGCTGGCGACAAGAAAAACCCACATGAAGTCACAAGAACTAAGTTTTGTATTTAAAGACATCAGAAGAAGTTGAAAAGTTTACCTTGGGAGAGTTTCTTGTACGATTGATCCCAACATTCACATCTTTCTTGGTGAGCTTTTGGGTTTTTTCTTTTTTAGTCTCCTTCGTTGGCGGCGTTTCATTCGTATCGCCAGTAGTATCATTCCATAGAATTTGCTCTCTCACTTCATTCTCTCTTACAACCTCCACTTGTGAAACCTCTTGTGGTTTCTCCTGCACATGGACAATCACTTCCGATTCCTCCTCCACAAGAGCAATCACTTCTGATTTAACCGATTTCGGACTATCCAGACTGCTCTTGACTTCTTCCTTCACCTGATCAACCGAGCTTTGACATTCCTTGACAATGATGGTTTCGTCATTAAGCTCGTCGATGCTCACTTCAGCAGCAATGTCAGTCACGTGCTTATCTTCTTCACAAGTGAACTGCTCGTTAGGTCCTTCATCAACCACAGACTCTGTCACCGACCCATCATTTTCGCCTTCCATGCTTCCCTGATCCGTAACGATGGATCTGAAAGACGCGTTCTTGTCCATTTGTTTCTCCTGATCCATAATCTCAGCTTTCCTCTCAGCGATCTTCTTGTAATGAGCTTCAAAATAAGCCTTCTTTTGAGCTACTGACCCTGGAGTTGCGCACTTTCCGACTTCCTCCAAGTACTTGTTTGGAGAGAAAGCTGAGAACTTCTCCCATGAAAGTGAATCATTCTCAAACCTACCAAATGAAACAGATACTTGCAGGCTCGGGTTCGATGAAGTCACCGCCTTTACCGGTTTATCCTCCATCAAGCCATAAAAACCCTAGACCATGGAAAATTCAAGAAACCCCCTCAAAATCATGAGAAAAAACAGAACAATCATAGTCTAGATTCTAGAACTTGGAAGATCTCACAAAAACAGAGACAAATTAAGCAGAGATCTAAAAAAACAATACCTTATCGTCAAAATTGGCAACACCAACTTGCATATCCCCCATTAATGCTCAGCAGAAGAACCCTGATTTCACACAAAATCCAGGAAATTTGTATCAGCCATAGACGTTTCATCTTAAGCAACGAAGGATCTACTTTTAGCTACTTTCACTTTTGTCTTTTTGTAACTCTCTAAGCACAACACAATAACCTTCTTTGTGAGCAAACTCAGATTCTTGTGGAAAGTGTACTTAGAATGGAAAAAAGCGTTCAAATAATTGAAGAAACAAATAAACACCCAATATCTTCATCAATGATTGAAAGTACTAAATTTCACTTTGAAGGAGAGAGAATCTACGAGAAAAAAAAAAGAGAAATGAGGATCTAAAAACTTACCAGGAAAAAAAAGTGAAGATAACCCACAAAACAAAACTGTTGTTTAGCTCCCAATGATATGATGATGATCCACCTTTTTTGCGAGTTTGGGATTTCTGCTTCGGGTGGACACACCAAAAAGTAGTTTCTCTAAAAGTTAAAACCAATGTCTTTCAAAGATGATGACTTTGACGAAAAAAAGGAAGACCTTTCAAAGAATAAATTATATTAAATAATTTTAACACTCAACTGAAAAATCTTAAATGCAGATTTAGAGGGACAGAGAGAGAGAGAGGGATGAAAAGTATAAGGAAGAAGAAGAAGAAGAAGAAGAAGAAGAAGAAGAAGAGATTAGATCAGACTCAGATCGGCAATGAAGACAAGAGTCGGTGGGACCATTGTAATGTCGAAGTGATAACTTTAAAGCGATCAAGAGAGATCAGAGACAATAAGCACTGTTGCTACTTGCGTACTAACTACTAGTTACGAGATTGCTTATTTAATTGTCAATTAATTAAAGACTAAATTGGTCTAATTAATGTTTGCCTCCTCTTCTCAGGACACCTGTGACTGTGCGGGACCACATAGATCTCATTCTTCTCAAGTCATCGGTGAACTACACAACGAAAAGTTATGGACACAGAAAGAAAAAAACGCAATTGGGCTTTTGCAGCCCAGCCCAGCCAACTGCCATTAGCTGAAAGCCATTTTATACAATTCTTTTAACCTTTTTGTGTCACCAATCTAACCAAAATTTTCTAGCGAGACAGCCCGAACGGGGTTGTATTGTATGAAAAGTATCTCAACACATTTAAGATGAGTTTTATTTTAGGAAACAAAGAAATTGAAAAGAGTTTTTATCATGTATTAATACTCTGATTTAGGGACCAAGACTTGCAAAAAGATACAAGAACAAACTATATAATTGCTCCTCCAAAACTATAAGTTTGATTCCGAATAGCCAAAAGTCATATTTCACGTCATCACTAAATATTGGTATTGTAAACATATTCTTTTTCCAACCAGACTATACTTAAATGATCCAAATGAAAAAAGTATCTAAACAGACACTTCAAGATGAGTTTTATTAAGAGCAAAAGATTCAAACACAAGAGCAGCACCACGACGGAAAAAAATTCTCAAAAAACAAAAGGGTTCATCAATGGATTCCATATCTTATATATCCTCTGCCTCTCTAAATCGATTTGTACACCACAAAATCAAAGAATCACCTGAACAAATGTATTGTAAAATCTGTAATGAATGTAACTTTCTTAACTCTCTCACAAAAAGATTGAATCATCTGTTAACTCCGACAAAGAAGCAAACCCAAGCAGAGACTGATCCTTGGCTCTCTCAATCCTGTGCTTATAAAGATCATATGGCTCCCAAAGATGATCCAACGGACAAGGCCTCTTCTCGTCAAGTCTCACCCATGGCTTCCCTTTCCCACTCCAATGCAACAAACTCACAGTACCAGGATGCAGAGACCGACAGCTTCCTCGTATGTTGTCTCCTCCTAGACCGTGCTGGTTCCACCTATGATGGATAGGTTGGACATTCCCTCCGAACACAAGCAGAAACGGTGGCAAAGACCCAAGATCGTAGATTCTCTTTTTCTTCTGCAGTTGCATCCATCTCTCAAGCTTCTCTCTGTAGTTCCCTTCTCTCCACCTAACCATATCCATCACCATCACTCCCGTGTTGAAATAGCAAGGTGTTCGACCCGAGATTAGACCCGGTAATTCCGGGTCTGACCAGAACCCGGAAGTGAAGTACTGCGTTAAGTTCGCGTGGCAATACTCCGGAGCTCCGATCACACGTGACTCGGTCAACTCAGTGTTCCATAGCTTGGTGATGTCGTCGACCACAATCACATCCGAGTCGAGGTAGATGACTCGGTCAACGCTTCGATCGAGAATGTCTCCGAGGTAATTCCGAGCGTAGTTCAACGGATTCTCCAGGGCTTGTCTGATCGACGACGATATCAGGTTGATCACCGTGTCTTCCCGGAAAATGTATACTTTTAAGTTCAGCGACGGGAATGTCGACCGTACGAGTTGACTCAGTACACGTGGTCTTGCCGAGTCGAACTCGGCTGCGATGAAATGGAATAAGACGTTCTCGGGACACGACGCGTGGCGGAGAACGGAATGGACGGCTGCGATCGATCCACGGATATACTCTGAGTCCAAAGTCATCGCGATGTGGACGAGAGAGGGATCGTTGGAAGACGACACGAAGTTCTCTCTGTTCACTGATGACGATGCACACTCCTTGCCGTTTCTGTATTCCGGAGCCTCCATGAACGGACCCAGTTTATTACGCCCATGTCCGCCGCCGCCTCCGGTCGTGATCCTCCCCGGACCCGTCCGTATTCCGACGGCAAACGGTGACAGAGAAATCAAACACAAGACCGCCGCTAAAACGACGGCTTTTGACGGCATTATCAGAAAACGCGTTTATATTCAAAGCGAATGAACAGAAAGATTTGAGTTTTTTTTTTTTTAATCCGCTAATGATTTAGCATTGTGCAAGATTGAAGAAGTTTCTGAAAAGATTTAACTAAAGATTTCAAGAATGTTCTCTTTACATTTTTTGTCTCTCCACGGAGATGGAGAGATAAGGAAGGGAAGATGGAGAAGAAGAAAGATTGGTTATAAAAGAGATGTTTCTCATTGCTTTTGCTTTGGATTCTCATGATTTGGTTTCCTCATTTGGGAGATTGAGAATCACGGGCTATTAAAAGCGCGTGAGACTGCAATGAGGCTTAGTCGTTAAGGGAAAGTTTACATAGAGCAATCCCTAAACTTAATTACCTGTATTAACCAAAAAGGTTAATTCAAGATTTCGGTGAGTTAAATAATCTGAACGAGGGTGGCTGGGTTCGTCTGCGAAAGGGTGTACGGTAATATTTAAAGAAAACGAAAGGTGGGTTTTGGAAACTTGTCTTCACCCATTAAGACGGTGCCAGCTGGGAAGCTCGAGGGAAACAGCTGGATGATTCGCTTTTGTGTAAACGGGGTCCACAGTGGCGATTGGACGGTTGAGATTAAAAAGATGAGAAGTTGAGAACACAACTTGTCACGTGCTCTGCACACACATTTGCTTGTAATCAAATCTCTTACGCAAAATGGCACTAGAAAACCAGAAAATGTTTGCCAATAAATGCTGGTTTTTATTTTTTTTTTATTTATTTTACAAAACAAAAATTATTTGATTTTCGTACTGGCAAGCAATATACCCCAGAAAATATTTCCCAGGAATGTTTTGGGAAATAAATTAAAATAATATATTTTTTTTGCTTTACAAAATGAAAATACTAAAAATATCAGTTTTTGGTACAGGCAAGCAAGGTATAGGTTCCTAAGAATGTTAAGGGAAGAAAATGACAACTTTCCTTTTATATTACAAAACGGTGGAAATAAAAACACTGGATTTTTGAACACCCAAACAAGGAAACTATAGATTCTCACAAATCGCAATCATTTACCAATGATTTTTAAAGTTAATGCACCTTAGACAATTTATAGAAACAGTACAGACTAGGCAATGTTTTTTTTTTTTGAGAAAGGGCCTTCTCTAGGCAATGTTTTTACTACTAACATCAATATGGCTTCATGCGTATTCACCGCGTCGAGTGAGACTCTTTTCTATTCAATATTCATTCATATTAAAAAAAAAAAAAAATTCATTCATATAATTTGTTTTCACGACTCTCCAGGGGTTATATGATTCTCTCTTAAGTTTAACAATTTAATTGTAGTAAAAAAAGGAAACATATAAATCCAAATTTTGATTAGGATAAATGTTCTTTGTCGGCAAAATTTCAATTAGGATATTAAATTAAATTTTGTTCTCTTGTTTGTATTTTATTGGGCTGTTGGTAGCGACTACTGAGCCAATTATATCGAATATTCCCGTTGGGTAGTGCAGCTCATGCTCGACGTAACATACTATATAAAGATATTTTATATAACACCTAGTTAATATATTCACTTTCTATGTGATGTGATATGTTGATGTGTGTGCTAAGGACTTTTTCTCGGATATGAGAAGAGAACACGTTGAAGATCTCCGTTGAACATATTTGATTTTCTTATGTTTTTTATTTAATTTAGAGAATATTCTTGAATAGTTACACACACTGAACACTATATATATAAACTTGTCAAACTAGCTATTTTGAGAGTAAAAATAAGCAAGGTTTGGTTTCTATTAGCCAATCGAGAACCAAACGTTTGTTTTTTTTCTTTTTTCTGTTAAATAGAACCACATTTTGGTTAAAGAAGGAAGAATGAATCAACGTTCTTATTAGTGATGATTAGTAGTTACAAGAATTCTTAATTATATATTAAGAAAATGCAGAATTGTAAAAGAGTTTTGAGTGCGTCATAGAGTTTACCTGTTCAATAGGATTTGGTGTGTTTATGTGGGGGGGAAGGAGAAAGGGACGTGTAGTAGAAGCAAAGATAATTGAAGTTAGGTGGTAGGGACATGAAAATTCATGTGGTTTTTATTGCTACCGACGAAGAAGTTGGTTTTGTTTTTTATTTTAAAATTTTAATTTTAATTTTAAATGTGTCATTTGTTGTTGTAAATAACGAATTAAACACGGGTTCTTGATGATATCTTGTCCTCACATGTCGACATTCATTTTCAAAGACAAAGAAGATGATCATCTCTTATTAACTGCTCTCATCTTTACTTCACTTATCTATCTCAAATATATAGGGAAAGAGACTGATGTTCGAAGCTTCTTGCTTAGTGTCAACAACAATGTTATAATAAGGGAAAAAAAGTTGGCAAATTGAAGCAATGGCTGAAACTAAAAACATAAATTATCACTTTAAAAACATAAATTATCATTTCAAAGAGAACACAGTGTTGAAATACACTGAAACGAAGAACTTTGGTCTGACGGAAGAACAATAAACTGAAACACAACTTAAACAAAAGCAAATCAAAACAAAAACTAAGAGAAAAACACAACTTAAACAAAAGCAAATACACAACAACTTCTATGTAATATATCCTTGATTTCAAAAAGGTACTCACGACGAGATGACAAAATTTAATTTCAGTGAAACTCTAACAAGAAGAATAAAGGCCAAATAATTCACATCTTCCATCATATGTTTTGAGGATAAAGACTAGAACAGAGATAGAGTAGATTGATATCTGAAGCTTACTGCTTGGTATCAATAACAATGTTGAAAGTGTATTAATATATAAAAAAAAAGGGGAAATAAAACTCAAGCAATGGCTTTATACTTGAAATGAGAATGAAAACCAGAAATATTTTGGTAGCAAGATACAAAAAAATTTGTGTGGCCTTGCTTTTTTTGATTTATTCAACCGTAAGCTACTTACTGCAGAGCAAAGATTTATGGAAGTGTCACTTTGAGTTCTTTTCTGTCTGCTCCAAAAGACTGCAAAACACAATGGGGAAAAACAAAAAAAAACGTGTAAATCCCTAGATTCATCTTATTACGAAATATGCAAAGAACTACAATATCCTAATAGAGATGTTCTGTTAAAAGGGTATTGAAGAGTGGGAAGCATATAGTAGTACCTCAACTCCACAGTCTTTCACGTACATGTTTGTGAATAGCTCANCAGTTAATATATTCACTTTCTATGTGATGTGATATGTTGATGTGTGTGCTAAGGACTTTTTCTCGGATATGAGAAGAGAACACGTTGAAGATCTCCGTTGAACATATTTGATTTTCTTATGTTTTTTATTTAATTTAGAGAATATTCTTGAATAGTTACACACACTGAACACTATATATATAAACTTGTCAAACTAGCTATTTTGAGAGTAAAAATAAGCAAGGTTTGGTTTCTATTAGCCAATCGAGAACCAAACGTTTGTTTTTTTTCTTTTTTCTGTTAAATAGAACCACATTTTGGTTAAAGAAGGAAGAATGAATCAACGTTCTTATTAGTGATGATTAGTAGTTACAAGAATTCTTAATTATATATTAAGAAAATGCAGAATTGTAAAAGAGTTTTGAGTGCGTCATAGAGTTTACCTGTTCAATAGGATTTGGTGTGTTTATGTGGGGGGGAAGGAGAAAGGGACGTGTAGTAGAAGCAAAGATAATTGAAGTTAGGTGGTAGGGACATGAAAATTCATGTGGTTTTTATTGCTACCGACGAAGAAGTTGGTTTTGTTTTTTATTTTAAATTTTAAAGGTGTCATTTGTTGTTGTAAATAACGAATTAAACACGGGTTCTTGATGATATCTTGTCCTCACATGTCGACATTCATTTTCAAAGACAAAGAAGATGATCATCTCTTATTAACTGCTCTCATCTTTACTTCACTTATCTATCTCAAATATATAGGGAAAGAGACTGATGTTCGAAGCTTCTTGCTTAGTGTCAACAACAATGTTATAATAAGGGAAAAAAAGTTGGCAAATTGAAGCAATGGCTGAAACTAAAAACATAAATTATCACTTTAAAAACATAAATTATCATTTCAAAGAGAACACAGTGTTGAAATACACTGAAACGAAGAACTTTGGTCTGACGGAAGAACAATAAACTGAAACACAACTTAAACAAAAGCAAATCAAAACAAAAACTAAGAGAAAAACACAACTTAAACAAAAGCAAATACACAACAACTTCTATGTAATATATCCTTGATTTCAAAAAGGTACTCACGACGAGATGACAAAATTTAATTTCAGTGAAACTCTAACAAGAAGAATAAAGGCCAAATAATTCACATCTTCCATCATATGTTTTGAGGATAAAGACTAGAACAGAGATAGAGTAGATTGATATCTGAAGCTTACTGCTTGGTATCAATAACAATGTTGAAAGTGTATTAATATATAAAAAAAAAGGGGAAATAAAACTCAAGCAATGGCTTTATACTTGAAATGAGAATGAAAACCAGAAATATTTTGGTAGCAAGATACAAAAAAATTTGTGTGGCCTTGCTTTTTTTGATTTATTCAACCGTAAGCTACTTACTGCAGAGCAAAGATTTATGGAAGTGTCACTTTGAGTTCTTTTCTGTCTGCTCCAAAAGACTGCAAAACACAATGGGGAAAAACAAAAAAAAACGTGTAAATCCCTAGATTCATCTTATTACGAAATATGCAAAGAACTACAATATCCTAATAGAGATGTTCTGTTAAAAGGGTATTGAAGAGTGGGAAGCATATAGTAGTACCTCAACTCCACAGTCTTTCACGTACATGTTTGTGAATAGCTCAGATGGTTCTGGTACAGGGCTCTCCTGAAACAATGTTAAAACGGGAAGAATATTTAGTAAAATGGTTTGATTATAGATAATTTACAAAGACAAAGATAGAAACAGCTAAGAGATTATTTATTTATTACCTTGGCCTGAGCTACGGCGTCATCTACTTCTTTCCTCACCTCTTTCTCCATGTCCTTAAGCTCTTTTTCTGTAGCTATGTCATGAGACAGGAGCAACTTTCGCACCCTTTCAATTGGATCTCGCACCTAAAGGTCACAGAGATTTTATGATATTGTTCGTCATTAATAAGTTTCAAATTTCTAACGTTTTGAGCAGTAGTGTTCTTACAAGTGAACAAAGAGCTAACCTGTCTCACGCCGGAGATTTCGTCACGTGTACGGTAGGTGCTTCCTGGATCAGACATAGAGTGACCGTGGTATCTGTAGGTGTCCATCTCAAGGATCTGCGCAGATAAATGGCAATGGTATGTTGGTCATATCATTAGGCAGAGAATGAGCTTACAAGGATCCAAATTCACAAAGATTCAAAATGCTTGTCCTGGATGTGTTGGTGACAAAAATGCAATAAAAGGAAGTTTAGTTTGAAGCTGAACTCAACATATAGTTTCACTTCAGATGAGAATATTAGTTACATCGTTACCAGAACCTCGCCCAAAACACCAGCACCACACAGGCAAGCACTAAATGATTCTATGAATTACTAATTTTCCGTAAAATGCTCAGAGAGTCATATTGATTAGGTTCGATTTCAAGAGAAACAACAGGAACAGCTAAGACTGCAAACAAAGAAAAGAAGACTTCTCAAAGAAGCTGTAATTAATACTTGTTGACAAATAAAAAGCATTGTGCAAACTTACAATAGGTCCATTCTTGAGCGCATGCTCCTTGGCGAACTTGCATGCCTGTTTCACAGCAAGTGCATCCATACCATCCACCTAAAAAAACACAAAGCAGAAGACGATCACTTGTTAGCTTGTCAAGCTCTCACTCTCCACCAATCAGGGAAAAAAAAAACAAAGGATACAGTTCTATTGGCTAAACCATTAGAACACTAAAACAACAGAGATATATAGACTCTGGAGACAATGCCATTGGTAGTTCTTATAAAGTTACTGTCAATCACAAATATCACATAAAAGTTCGTTCTTTCTCACTCAAAAGTCTAAGCTACACACAAAAAGCAACCCCATATCAACCAAAAACTGCTATAACTACACGCCGAGGAATGAATATGAGACAATAAAACTTCCAACTGAAGCTAAAACATCGCAACACTCAAGATCAAGACATTAGACAATTTCAAGTCTCACCTTCAAGCCAGGAACATAGTCTCCACGCTTGAAATAGGCTGGAGACTTAGCCGACCTCCATGTAGCCGTCCCCATTCCATCTACACACCAAAATTACTCTCAAGGGTCACTACAACGTCCACTAAAGATTCAATCAAACAGACACAAGTAAAGCAAAAAGCAAAAAGAAACTCACAATGGTTATTCTCGCAAACAAGAATCGCAGGCAGATCCCAAAGAGCCGCGATATTCAAGGCCTCAAACAGCTGACCCTGATTCGCAGCACCGTCACCATACAGTGTGAAAGTCACATTCTCTTCCTTGGAATACTTCTGAGCAAAAGCCAAACCACATCCCAACGGAATCTGAGCACCGACGATCCCATGGCCACCGTAGAACGAAGCGTCCTTCTTGTAGAAATGCATAGATCCTCCTTTACCATTAGAGCATCCCCTTTTCCTCCCCATGAGCTCCGAGAAGGCGTCGACGAGCTCTCCACCACGGCCCAAGAAGGTGCAGTGATCTCGGTACGACGTGATGATCGCGTCCTTCCTCGTAATCGCCGCCTCCATCCCGACGGCTAAAGCCTCCTGGCCGTCGTACAGGTGGCAGAACCCGCGGATCAGCTTCGCCTTGTAGAGGGAATCGGCGGCGATCTCCATCCTCCGCATCCGAGCCATGTCGCGGAAAAACGTGAGGATCTCCTCCGACGAGGTCTCGACGGAGCGTGACGGCGCGTCGCATAGATGCGCAGTGAAAGGGACGGCGGTTTCGATTGTGATCGGCGATGTGTCTGTGGAAACGTGGCGGCGGATGGCGGTAGGTAAGGCGGTGGCCGCCGGTTTCAGGAAACTGTTAGATCGGAGAGAAAGTCGTGACAACGCCATCTCCGATTTCCTTTGGAATATTTTTTTTTTTCCTCTCTTTCTTTTGGTGGAGCAAAATCGAATCTTTGATTTAAAGTGAGGGAAAGTTATATAAGAAGCGTTCTTCAATGAAAAAAGTCAAACCCTTTTTTGGTTTTGTCTACAAACGAAGAGTCAAATGTGACATAAATGTTTTACAAACATACAAAAACTTTACACAACAGTGAGTGAAAAAGACACTTTACACATGTAACAAAACATCTTCATCAAACAAATCTTCCTCTTTTTTTGGGTCATTTGTTTCTTTTTCTGTCAAGTGTCAAGACAACAAAGAGCCAAATCCTCTGTTGCTTCTCTCATGACAAAAGAGAATGCAATTTGGCTCGATTTGGTGAAATCAACAAATGTAAAATTGCCACTATTTTGTTGTTGTCTCTGTTAAGTTGGTGAATGAACAAGTTTGTTGCTTTGGTGTCATCTTAATTTCAATTGATTCCTTAAAGATTTTACCCCACAACGACTAGAAGCTAACAGTTACAAATCAGTAAAGTTCTTCTTTTTTTTTTTGGGGGTGTAAAACTAAACAATAACCAAATCAAATCAAACATTGGATGCAACACTTCAACTTCCTTCTCAATGATAACGAAATCGATTCCTCTGAGTGTAAAGTCTCCAAATTTAATAAGAATACATGTGCAGGTGTGCTTGTCAGAAGAAAATATTGAACTGAACTCAAACCTGTAGAAAAGAAACAATACAGGTTTTGGAAGTTCTAAAACATTTATGTTTCAAACATCCTAGAAGTAACAGTATATCATATGGTTAAGTTACTTAAGTATCTAGTAGAGATGTTGATGCTATTCGTCGAAGTTTTTGTTCGTTTCAAGTATCTGGGAAAGTCCTCGATCAAGTCTTCATGATAATAGAGAAGATTAACGACCTGCAAGACATATAATATATACAACCTAATCAAACCAAAGAAAGAAGAAAAAAAAAACAGAAGTACAAGTGCAACACAAATTATACCACCAAGAACATACCTCCTTGTACACCTTCTTTTTCGACATCGTTCCCTCTTTAAACTCGTTCATTATCTCGCAAAATGACTCAACTACATGAGTATCAAGGCTCCGAAACCTTGTCTGCAGATGGGAGGAATTTGTTATTTTTAAATCAAAAGTTAACAAAAGGAAATCAAAATAGTTATTTAGGATTATGTATCAGTACTTACCTTGAGCTTGTCCATAAAACTCGCTCCATCATGTTTTCTTTTGGCACAGTTAGACTCAGCACAATGATGTTCAGCATCAGGAGAGATGGTTCTTCTAGCCTTGAGAATGATGGTTGTCCTCTTAGCCTCAGGAGGGATGGTTCTCTTAGCCTTGAGAATGATGGTTGTCCTCTTAGCCTCAGAAGGGATGGTTCTCTTAGCCTTGAGAATGATGGTTGTCCTCTTAGCCTCTGGAGGGATGGTTATCTTAGCCTCGTCAGGGTTGGTTCTACTAGGCTCGGGAGGGATGGTTCTCTTAGACACATCATCTGGAAACAAGATATTTAATCCAAGAAGCAGCTCCTGGTGATCTTTCATGAGCTCCTTCATCCTTGCAATGGTACTCGTGCGATCAAATCTACAAAGAGACTAGTCCACATCAGAACCAATTCTCAAGCTTGGGCAGTTGAACTAAAGAGTAAACAAGAGGAGAAGAACAATTCATACCTCTCGGCAGGAAAATCATTACAGATCTGTAGAAACTCAACATATTTCCCACGTTCATCACGAAATGCTTCCTTCACAGCATCAACGTATTGGTCCGCCTCGTCTTTAGTTATCCCCTGTGCTGTTCTTCTACCAACCATGGTTTGCAATTGGCCTAACCCTTTGTTAGCATCAGGAGGAGTGATTTTTCCTCTGCCATCTTTAGCCTCGGGATCTATGGTTTGATGAGCCTCGAGAGGGACGACACTCTCAGCCTCGGGAGGAAGGATGAAATTCAATCCAAGAAGCAGATTCGGGTGATCTTTTATGAGTTCCTCCATCGCTGCAACGCAAATAGCTCTATCATCACTACAAAGAGAAAACAAAAAAAAAAAACAATTCTCACAGTGTCAGTCTCTTGTGTAGATTTTGAGGAATTGAAATCTTGGAACAAGGAAATAAAATTTATACAATCCGTACCTATGAGTTTCGACATAGTCAAGTATGTTGAAAAACTCACTACGTTTTTCAGGTTCGTCGTTTAATGCTTCCTTCACATCAGCGATGTATTGGTTCGCATAACTCACAGTTTTCTCCGGCGCTACTCTTGTTTCAACCATGGTGTGAGAATTGGCCTAAATCGTTCCAAAGAAACAGAAACAGAACTTAGTGCAGAAAATCTTGATCACGAAATTATACTATAGTAATCAAAATTCGAGGTCTCGATTTGGAATATTTCATCTCTACGACGAGGATTTCATGTGATTTTTCAAAGATTATCAATCCAGCGAACAGTAGAAACCAATCGAGAAAAGATTCGAAAGCAGAGAAACTGAAAACTCGATCGTGGCCTAACATAATCATACGAAATAGGATAAAAATCGAAGAAGAAGAAGGAAGTTTAGTTACCGAATCGATGAGCAAGAAAGCCTCGTCTTCGCAGGGTTTCGGACTTCAAAGATTTTCCAAAAGCAAAACCCTATTGAAAGTGTTTTTTACTTCTTTTCCGCGAGTGTATTTATACTTGGGGGCTTTATCATATTTGAAATTGCATTGATCAAAAATTAATTATTCACAATTGATTTAAGAAAACAGACGAATTCGTTAAATTTTAACCCAACCCAAATATAGGTTTACACGAACCGAACCGAGTCACCTAAATTAAGGTTGGTTCGGGTCAGGTTCCTCGGCTATTTCTCCGTCTCACTCACTCATGCGATTGTGTTTGTTGATTTAAGTTACTTGTGGGCTACTATAAGGCCCACTAAACACTAATGCCTTGGCTAGGTTTGTATCTTTTCTTTCTCGTGCAATTGAATTGAAAATTTTGGTAGAAAAAAAAACAAGGAAAGGTTTAATAAAAGCATTCACTCCGGTACGGTTAAGGTTTTGAATGGTTTACTCCACTCCAGAATTCAGATCAAACTTATTGGGCCAACATTTTGGTACGCTAAAGTGCATACTTTGATATTCTCATAATTCTAGCATTTTTAGGTTTGTTGGATATATATTATTATAAGATTAGAGAGTTGAGAGGAGGTTGATATAAAAATAGTTGGAAACAACAAAGATGAAAGATCTTATAACTTTATTTATAAGCCTATAATGGCTAATCGAAACCATGATTCCTAAATTAAGAAAGAGAATGGATTTTTATTATATAAATAGATTCGACATAGAACAAATCTAAACCGGTTTAGATTCTATAGATGAGTATGATGGAGGTTATTACATCACCTCCTAATTTGAACCTCTACGTTGCGCCAATCATCGAGCTCCAAACTCGTTGGCAAGAAAACATTGAAACCCGAAATCAAGTCTTTGTGTTCTTTAAATAATTTCTCCACCTTTTTTATGCAACGCTTCCTATCAATTCTACAATCAAATTACATTTGAAATTAATTAGTTTTAAGAAAATTACAAAAGTGTTATCCCAACAAGGATTGAAATAAATAGAAAACTAAATATATTATCATATTTTGCAAAAATACTATGTATAGACATACCTCCGAGCTTTAAAATTATACATAATCGCAAGAAATTCATCATATTTTTGACGGTCGTTATGAAATTTATCCTTCACAGCCCTAAGATATCCATATGCATCATCCTTAGTTGCTTTTGGTTTACTTCCGCTCGGTTCACTGTCTTTGCTTCCTTCTCCAGACATAGTTTCAACTTTGAAGTTTGTCGAAACTTCATTTTCCAAACAATAGAGTTAACTTTTGTTTTTGCATTAAAGCAAATTTATTAATGAGTTTTTTTTTAATCATCTCAAACATAAAAGAATCTTTGAACAACAACTTGAAATCTTTGAGAAAAAAAAAAGAACGTTGGATCAATGATCGTAATTCACAATAATAGAATTAGAAAGTTACTCACACATTGAAGATTGATTCATATAGAGCAAGAGAACATGGCCATAATCAACTTCACATTGGTAAATTAATCAACAACCAAATCCAATTATATACGAAGCCATATTTTCATTTATGAATAACTCATTTCATCAGTTTAAGGCTTGTCGAGAAAAAACAACATTATCAAATTAATGTAAATTTCATTGGTCAGCATTCTTAGTACTGAAAACTAATCTTGGTAAAAAGTAGAACGATCAATGTAGAATTGTGAAAAAAGTTTAAAGTAACGAATCAGAAAAATTACTATGAGTACAAGTTTTACCGTTATAGCACTAACACATGAATAGGTTTTTGAGATGTATATGCATCTTCTATATATATACAATTTTTTTCTTAGAATCAGTACATTTGAAATTAACATCTTTATATCAATGGGATATAAATGTGCAAAAGTATTTAATGAAATGAAGATATGTGACATATGTCAGTTGTAAATAAAATTTCGCATTAATTATAGTTAAAGTAAACTAAGAGAAATTTAATATGCATATTTTTTATGTATATTTAGTAAGAAAAAAAAATTTTAAATCTTTGTAAGCATCTGTCAAAACATATTTAACCAAAGAGTTTAATTAAATTACTTTTCCTACATTAATGTGACCATTATCTTTGCAATCCAAAAAACTTTTAAAATTTAGTTGAATTCGATTAAAACAAATAGATTTAACTTGTGAAACTGTTAATTAGTGTCATAAAGTCTCAAAAAGGTTAATTTAGATATAGATATGCACTAAAAGATAACATGATCGATCGAGATATATATCTAGTAAATGTACTTTATGAAATTATCTTAAACTTCACCAATATTATAATTAGTAAATATATACCTATATATAGAGCAAAAATAATGTTTTAAATATTCTAAGTACAGTAGAACCTGTATAAATTAATATTAGATAAATTAATAATTTCTTTTAATCATAAATTAGTTTATCAACCAAATAATAGATATATAAATTAATAAAATTTCAAAAAATTACAGTTAGACTCAGCACAATGATGTTCAGCATCAAGAGAGATGGTTCTCCTAGCCTTGAGAATGATGGTTGTCCTCTTAGCCTCTAGAGGGATGGTTTATCTTAGACTCATCGTCTGGAAACAAGAAATTCAATCCAAGAAGCAACTCCTGGTGATCTTTCATGAGTTCCTCCATCCTTGCAACGCAAGTAGCTTTATCATCACTACAAAGAGAAAAAAAAACAATTATCTTTAAGAAATTACTCTTTAAGAATCCTTCTAAGAAACAGAAACAGAACTTAGTTCAGAAATCTTGATCACGAAATACTAATAATCAAAATTCGAGGTCTCGATTTCATGTAATTTTCATAGATTATCATCCAGCGAACAGTGGAAACCAATCGAGAAAAGATTCGAAAGCAGAGAAACTGAAAACTCGATCGTGGCCTAACATAATCATACGAAATAGGATAAAAATCGAAGAAGAAGAAGTTTAGTTACCGAATCGATGAGCAAGAAAGCCTCGTCTTCGCAGGGTTTCGGACTTCAAAGATTTCTAAAAAACCCTATTGCGACTGTTTTCTACTTCTTTTCCGCGAGTGTATTTTATATATATATATACTTGGGGCATGCATTATCATATTTGAAATTCCATTGATAAAAAATTAAATTATTCACAATTAATTTAAAACAGACGACTGCGTTAAATGTAGGTTTAAACGAACCGAATCGAGTCACCTAAACTAAGGTTGGTTCGGGTCAGGTTTTTCGGTTATTGTTTTTTCCACACATATATACGTGCTGATATCTCCGTCTCACTGATGCGATTGTGTTTGGTTCAAAAGATTATTACATCACCTCCTAATTTGAACCTCTACGTTGCGCCAATCATCGAGCTCCAAACTCGTTGGCAAGAAAACATTGAAACCCGAAATCAAGTCTTTGTGTTCTTTAAATAATTTCCCCACCTCTTTTATGCAACGTTTCCTATCAATTCTACACTCAAATTACATTTGAAATTAATTAGTTTAAAAAAAAATTATAGACTGTTACCCCAACAAGGATATATTGACATAAAGAGAAAACTAAATATATTCTCATATTTTGCAAAAATACTATGTATATACATATCTCCGAGCTTTAAAATTATACATAATCGCAAGGAAGTCATCATATTTTTGACGGTCTTTATGAAATTTATCCTTCACAGCCCTAAGATATCCATATGCATCATCCTTAGTTGCTTTCGGTTTACTTCCGCTCGATTCACTGCCTTTGCTTCCTTCTCCACACATAGTTTCAACTTTGAAGTTTGTCGAAGCTTCCTTTTCCAAACAATTGACTTAACTTTTGTTTTTTGCATTAAAGCAAATTTATTAATGAGTTTTTTTAATCATCTCAAACATAAAAGAATCTTTGAACAGTAACTTGAAATCTTTGAGAAAAACAAAACGTTGTATCAATGATCGTAATTCACAATAATAGAATTAGAAAGTGATTGATCCATATAGAGCAAGAGAACATGGTCATAATCAATTTCACATTGGTAAATTAATCAACAACCAAATCCAATTATATACGAGGCCATAATTTCATTTATGAATAACTAATTTCGTCAGTTTAAGGCTTGTCGAGGAAAAACAACATTATCAAATTAATGTAAATTTCATTGGTCAGCATTCTTAGTACTGAAAACTAATCTTGGAAAAAAGTAGAGCGATCAATGTAGAATTGTGAAAAATGTTCAAAGTAACGAATCAGAAAAATTACTATGAGTACAAGCTTCACCGTTGTAGCACTAGCACATGAATGGGGTTTCAAGATGTATATGCGTCTTCTATATATACAATTTTTTCTAAGAATTAATCCATTTGAAATTAACATCTTTCTATCAATGAGATATAAATGTGCAAAAGTATTTAATGAAACGATGATAAGTGACATATGTCAGTTGGAAATAAAATTTTGCATTAATTATAGTTGAAGTAAACGAAAAGAAATTTAATATGCAAATTTCTTTTATGTATACTCCCTCTGTTTCTAAATAAAGGTTGTTTTGGAAAAAAAATTTGTTTCAAAATGTTAGTTGTTTTCAATTTTCTAAGTGTATTTATTATCATTTTTTACTTACTTTACCCTTTATAACATTTATTGTTTAAAAAAAAACTTAAGTAACAACTAATTAAACAAGGTTATAAAAGTCTTTGTTTAAGTTTTCTTAATATGTGTGAAAAACTTAAAACAACCTTCTTTAAGAAACAGAGGGAGTATTTAGTAAGAAAAATAAATTTTAAATCTTTGTAAGCATCTGTCAAAACATATTTAGCCTAAGAGTTTAACTAAATTACTCTTCCTACATTAATGTGGCCATTATCTTTGCAATCCAATTTTTTTAAAAAATTAGTTGAGTTCGATTAAAACTGTTAATTAGTGTCATAAAGTCTCAAAAAGTTTAGTTTAGATATTCAAACTGTGCTAAGTTGTTGAGCCGTTTTACTAGATTGTAGATATTAGATTATGTCTAACAATTCTGAGTCTGATAAGATTCCAAACATACTTTCAACGATGATGATGATTATTATTAGTAAAAGCATTGACGCTACAATGCACCCACAAAATTTAACAATCCTCCCAATCTTCTCAATCGTCCTTAATATCCGGTAAGATGCAAAGCTCTAAATTTTGTTGATGTACGAAGAGGCTTCTCATTCAATTTCATTGTTCGGTAAGTGAAGTAGTCAGGCACTTCTAAGTTAACTGTGAGCTACTAAGACCCACTAAACATTAAGGCTCTTGCTAGGCTTGTATCTTTTCTTTCTCGTGCAATTTAATTGAAATTTTTGGAAGAAAAAAACAAGGAAAGGTTTAATAAAAGCATTCACAAGAGTTATGCACTCTCTTCTATCAAAGCTGTACGGTACGGTTAAGGTTTTGGTACGCTAAAATGAATACTTTGATATTCTCATAATTCTAGCATTTTTAGGTTTGTTAGATTTTAGATTAGGGAGTTGAGAGTATATAAATAGTTGGAAATAACGAAGATGAAATATCTTATAACTTTATTTATAAGCCTATAATGGCTAATCGAAAACATGATTCCTAAATGAAGAAATAGAACGGATTTTTATTATATAAACAAATTCGACTTAGAACAAATTTAAAATGAACCGGTTTAGATCCCATAGAAGAGTATGATGGAGGTTATTACATCACCTCATAATTTTAACCTCTACCTATTTATCGAGCTCCAACCACTCCGGTAAGAAAGCATTGAAACCCGAAATCAAGTCTGTGTGTCCTTTTAATAATTTCTCCACCTCTCTTTTGCAACGAATCCTATCAATTCTACAATCAAATTACATTCAAAATTAATTATTTTAAAGAAAATTATAGTGTTACCCCCAACAAGGATTGAAATAAAGAGAAAACTAAACATATTCTCTTATTTTGCAAAAACACTTATATACATACCTTCGAGCTTTAAAATTATACATAATCGCAAGAAACTCGTTATATCTTGTATGGTCATTATGAAATTTATCCTTCACAGCCCTAACATATGCATAGGCATCATCTTTAGTAGCGTACGGTTTACTTGGTTTGCCTCCTTCTGCAGTCATCGATTCAACTTTGAAGTTTGTCGAAGCTTCATTTTTCAAACAATAGAGTTAACTTTTGTGTTTTGCATTAAAGCAAATTTATTAATAATTTTTTTAATCATCTCAAACATAAAAGAATCTTTGAAAAGTAACTTGAAATCTTTGGAAAAAAAAAACATTGTATCAATGATCGTAATTCACAATATTAGAATTAGAAAGTTACACACGCATTGAAGATTGATCCATATAGAGCAAGGGAACATGACCATAATCAACTTTAGATTGGTAAATTAATCAAAAACCAAATCCAATTATATACGAGGCCATATTGTCATTTATGAATAACTCATTTCGTCAGTTTAAGGCTTGTCGAGAAAAAACAACATTATCAAATTAATGTAAATTTTTTTGATCAGCATTCTTAGTACTGAAAACTAATCTTGGTAAAATGTAGAATTGTGAAAAAGGTTCAAAGTAACGAACCAGATAAATTACTATGAGTACAAGCTTCACCCTTCAATGGGTTTTTGAGATGTATATGCGTCTT
Source organism: Alliaria petiolata (assembly GCA_020283515.1). Taxonomy (NCBI): domain Eukaryota; kingdom Viridiplantae; phylum Streptophyta; class Magnoliopsida; order Brassicales; family Brassicaceae; genus Alliaria; species Alliaria petiolata. Next base: position 96,008,365 of record JAHZTW010000002.1, read on the forward strand.
CTATATATACAATTTTTTTCTTAGAATCAGTCCATTTGAAATTAACATCTTTCTATCAATGAGATATATATGTGCAAAAGTATTTAATGAAATGAAGATATGTGACATATGTTAGTTGTAAATCAAATTTCGCATTAATTATAGTTAAAGTAAATTAAGAGAAATTTAATATGCAGATTTTTATGTATATTTAGTAAGAAACAAAATAAAATTTAAATCTTTGTAAGCATCTGTCAAAACATATTTAACTAAGAGTTTAATTAAATTACTTTTCCTACATTAATGTGGCCATTATCTTCGCAATCCAAATTTTTTAAAAATTTTAGTTGAGTTCGATTAAAATAAACAAATTTAACTTGTGAAACTGTTAATTAGTGTCATAAAGTCTCAAAAAGTTTAGTTTAGATATTCAATAAAGATATGCACTAAAAGACAACATGATGTTGAGTTACAGTTGATGTTGTAATTCGATGTAAGTTGTAGTAAAATTTTGTGGTATAAACAGTAAATTTATGTGGTAAGTCTGCTGTATAAATTTGATTTAACATTTTTGTCAAAATAGATGACTGGTAACTTTTCTGATGTATAAGTTGCAGTATATATTATTTAAAATAAAAATAATAATAATAAGTTTAATAATAAGAAAATATTATGTGTATAGAAAAAAAAATAAAAACAGACTTTAAACTGCATTATTATTTATTACAAATTTTAATAATAAAATAGATTAAAATTTTTAATATTAACTTAAAATACATCAAATTAAGAAAAAAAAACTTTTGATATTAGTAAATAAAACAGACTTTGATTTTTTTAATAGTATGTGTTGTTATTGATTAACTAAAACCATCTATATATAAAAAAATATTAAAAATCATAGACCAAATAAAAATTTATTCAAAGTTTTTAAGAAAGTTGTTGACTAAAAAATTGTTTAGTTATTAAGAAAATAAAATAAAATAATTTTAGTTGACCAAATAAATTTTATTAACAAAAAAATGAAAACACATAATTATTTAAATTAATTTGACAAAAAAATAGATCTAAAAAAACCAACATAGCAATTAAATAGTAGTGATAACTCAACTTTCAATTCGTCACTTTTTATAACATTAATTTAGTATAATATACTTCAAAGAACTATAAAATTATTTAAAATATATAATTAACAAAAATAAAAAAACTTTGATTTTTTTTTAAAAAAGGTAACTCAAACTCTAACTCACCACAATTTGCATGATTTAAGAATTTGATTTGAGTTAGCAATTTAATAAAGGGATAACTCAAAATTCTAAATCAACCATAACTCATCATGACTCAAACTTAAAATCAAAAAATCTAATTTGCCTCTTGATTGGTAACATACGAGCTAATCTGCAACAACAGAGACCGAGGGATATTGAGATGCAGAGGAGAAGCCATGAAACAGAGTCGAGATCTTTGCAACAGAAGAATTGGGTAAAGAAACTAAGTTCTTGCAATAGAGTATCTTTTGCTTGAATTAACGTTTTCTTCTTATTCTTGATTCTTAGGCTACACCTTCGGATTGGAGAGGGTCTGAATCCCGAAGGAAATTTGATGAGAGAACTCAGATCAGACACGAATCGGCTCAATCGAGTGAGTATCCAATTCGTCGCGGTGAAAGAGATTGTACACGTTATCTACGAACTGGTCTGTGTAGCTATGGAAGTAATTAACGTTTTCTTCTCATTCTTGAATCGGCTCAATCGAGTGAGTACCCAATTGCGCATTTACTCATTCAAAGAAAAGGGTTGGTTCGGAGTCAAGTTCTATGGCAGAGAAGAGGGTAAATAGACTAAATTTGATATTTTTATGTTTACAGTTTTAACTTACTTATATGGATATGTTAATTTTCAGGCAAGAACTACTCAGAGCGTGATCCAAAAGAAAGAGTCCAAGGAGTAAATGATGATACTGAACAGGGAGAAGCAAGTGTTGGGTTGCAGAAGACAGAAGCTCAAGTTCAAGATATAGTGCCGAGATACGAGCGAGTGAGGTTTAAACAGGGAGAAGGAAATCTAGGGTTGCAGTTGATAGAGACTCTGGAGGAACGAACCTTGAGGGTAAATTAACTGAAAAGGGATCTTATTCTGTTATTTACAGTTGATGAAACAGAGCCTTGTTCTGTTTTTATTTTTACTCTGTTTCGATTTATTTATTCACAGGAGATGCATGCTCTTGATCTGGAGACACAGAAACAGAGAGATATTCAGAGGCAGAGGAGAGAGGAAAAGTTGAAACTTGATTAGGTCTTGAATTGAATCATCAACATAAATCTCTTAATGCATTTTATGAGATATCGAATATTCAAATTTTAATTTTTTTTTTTTTTTTTTGGGTTTTCTTCAGATGAAACCCACTGTTGAATTCAATGATGGAAGCGGGGCCGAAGAGAAAATGCAGGAACATAGAATGAAGGTAAATATATACTTGTGATTAAGATCTGCTTCTCTTCTTTACTGTGACTGCAATTCTTTCCGGTGAACCCTCATTTGATTACTTATTCTCAACGGCTTCAAGAAGAACAGAGGCGGAAGGGAGTCTCGTTTGAAACTTGAGCAGGTGTTAAAATTGAATCAACAACATTTCTCTCAATTTGTTTTTTTGAGAAGAAGATTTTCTCATGTGAGCTTTTTTTAAGTTGTTTTCTTCAGATGCAATCCACAGCTCAATTTGATGAAGGGAATCAGAGTTTCTCAAACTTTCTCTTCTTTACTGTGACTGCAAGGAGAAAAGAGAAGAGAGCCTTACTCTGTTTTTTTTTTTCGGTGAGCAGAGACGGGGAGATACTGAAACTCAGAGGAGGGAGTCTCGTTTGAAACATGAGCAGGTATTAAAATTGAAACAACAACATTTCTCTCAATTTGGTTTTTGAGAAGAAGATTCTCTCATGTGAGCTTTTCTAATTAGTTTTCTTGAGATGCAATCCACAGTTCAATTCGACGAAGGGAATCAAATCAGAGAGGCATTACCGGAACTAGGGTTTCAGAAAGAAGAGGGCGATGGGTTTTAAAGAGGAAACAGAGTTACTTGACAACTGATTCCTTGGAACACAAGAAACCGATATGTGTTGAACGCAAAAGAGGGCGATGGGCTTTAGTAATTTCAATCGTATGTTTGTTGTTGTTTAGTTCAGTTTTTAAAAATTTACTTTTAAAGATTACGTTTTTGCAAAAATTATAGCTACATATATAGTTCGGAAAAAAAAGTTATATAGGCAATTGCAAACTTATTGGGCCAACATTTTGGTACGCTAAAGTGCATGTACTTTGATATTCTCATAATTCTAACATTTTTAGATTTGTTAGATTATAAGATTAGAGAGTTGAGAGTATAGAAATAGTTGGAAACAACGAAGATGAAATATGTTATAACTTTATTTATAAGCCTATAATGGCTAATCGAAACCATGATTCCTAAATGAAGAAATAGAACGGATTTTTATTATATAAACAAATTCGACTTAGAACAAATCTAAACCGAACCGGTTTAGATCCCATAGAAGAGTATGATGGAGGTTATTATATCACCTCCTTTTTTTTTTTTTTTTGACCTCTACCTGGTGCCAATCATCGAGCTCCAACCACTCTGGCAAGAAAACATTGAAACCCGAAATCAAGTCTTGTTGTCCTTTAAATAATTTATCCACCGCTTTTATACAATCAACCCTATCAATTCTACAATCAAATTACATTCGAAATTAATTAGTTTTAAGAAAGTTATTGAGCGTTACCACAACAAGGATTGAAATATAGAGAAAACTAAACATATTCTCATATTTTGCAAAAATACTATGTATATACATACCTCCGAGCTTTAAAATTACTCAAAATCGCAAGTAAGTCATCATATTTTTTACGATCGTAATCCTTCACAGCTCTAAGATATCCATATGCATAATCCTTAGTTGATTTCGGATTACTTCCGCTCGGTTCACTGCCTTTGCTTCCTTCTCCAGACATAATTTCAACTTTGAAGTTTGTCGAAGCTTCATTTTCCAAACAATAAAGTTAACTTTTGTTTTTTGCATTAAAGCAAATTTATCAATGAGTATTTTTTTAATCATCTCAAATATAAAAGAATCTTTGAATAGTAACTTGAAATCTTTAAGGAAAAAAGAACGTTGTATCAATGATCGTAATTCACAATATTAGAATTAGAAAGTTACACACGCATTAAGATTGATCCATATAGAGCAAGAGAACATGGCTATAATCAACTTCACATTGGTAAATTAATCAAAAACTAAATCCAATTTTATACGAGGCCATATTGTCATTTATGAATAACTCATTTCGTCAGTTTAAGGCTTGTCGAGAAAAAATAACATTATCAAATTAATGTAAATTTCATTAATCAGTATTTTAGTACTGAAAATTAATCTTGGTAAAAAGTAGAGCGATCGATGTAGAACTGTGAAAAAAAGTTTAAAGTAGCGAACCAAAAAAATTATTATGAGTACAAGCTTAACTGTTCTAGCACTAGCACATGAATGGGTTTTAGAGATGTATATGCATCTTCTATATATATAAATTTTTTTTTAGAATCAGTCCATTTGAAAGTAACATCTTTCTATCAATGAGATATAAATGTGCAAAAGTATTTAATGAAATAAAGACATGTGACATAAGTCAGTTGTAAGTAAAATTTTGCATTAATTATAGTTAAGGTAAACTAAGAGAAATTTAATATGCAGATTTTTTTATGTATATTTACTACAAAAAAGAGGTGGATTATATCATTTATTATATATTTTTACATTACTTATAATTGATGCAAATGAATCTTACATCACTTAGAAAAGTGACTCTGTTTGTGGTGATGCAAATAATTAACATCAGTTAGTTATCAACCGATGCAAATATATTTTATTTTTGCATCGATTGTTATAATTGATTTCAATATGTGTCAATTACAAAAAACTGATGTTATCTTTTACATCAATTTTTAAAAGTGATGTTAGTATTTGTGACGATTATAATAATTGATGTTAAAATTAGCGTCAATTTTAATAAGTGATTTTAATAGTTGTATCATTTATAATAACTGACTTAATATTTGTATCATTTAAAATATATGATTTAAAATATTACTATCACTTGTATATAATTGATGTTAAATTTATGCGAGATATCATAATTGATTGTAATAATTATGTTATTTATTTTTATATAATTAATCTTATTGGTTAAAACCAAAAAGAAAATTAATCTTATTGGTTAAAACCAAATTAAAAAATTAATTTTATTCACCAATAAATATGAATATTAGATATTTAAGTTTCAGTATATATAGAGATGGTTTCTCTTTAACTTCTTCATCTATTAGCAATGTGGGATAAAATAAAAAACGTTAGTTACATCACTTTTAACTGATATAAATTTTATATCATTTTTCTAAATGATGTTAACCAAAATCATTAGTTACATCGATTATTTAGCTGATGTAAATTTAAAATTTTGTATCGGTTTTGTTATAATGATGCTAAAGAACGAAACAATTACATCATTTTTAATAATCGAAACTAATTCACATAATTATGTATATATTATTAATGTAATTTTTATTAGAATCAGTTTTTATTGATGCTAATTTTGCATCATTGTTAGAAGTGATCTTAACAAAAATTAATAAATACATCGATCACCTAATTGATGTAACATTATATTTTAATATCAATTTTTTTAAAGTGATACAAACTAATAAAATTTGTATCACTTTTATTGAATTGATGTCAAACTAGTTAATTATAACATCAGTTATCATAATTGATGTTAAGCCATGTATATTTGTTTCATTTATAAATAACTAATTCAAAATAGCATCACTTAGTTTTGTGATACAATTTAAGTGATACAATCTACCCCTTTTTTGTAGTGATTTAGTAAGAAAAATAAAATTTAAATCTTTGTAAGCATCTATCAAAAACATAATAACCTAGGAGTTTAATTAAATAAAATTTTGCATTAATTATAGTTAAAGTAAACTAAGAGAAATTTAATATGCAAATTTTTCATGTATATTTAGTAAAAAAAAATTTAATCTTTGTAAGCATCTGTCGAAACATATAAACCTAAGAGTTTAATTAAATTACTTTTTCCTACATTATTGTGGCCATTATCTTTGCAATCCAAAAAATCTTATAAAATTTAGTTGACTTCGATTAAAACAAATATATTTACCTTGTGAAACTGTTAATTAGTGTCATAAAGTCTCAAAAAACGTCATTAAGATATTCAATAAAGATATGCACTAAAAGACAACATGATCGAGATATTATATCTAGTAAGTGGACTTTACGAAATTATCTAAAACTTCACCAATATTAGAAAAAAATAAAAAAAAAAAATAAACAAAATAAAAAAATTAACTTCAGTTTTGGAAAATATAAGCTAAACAACTAATATTATGTTGACTTGCTCGACGTTTTCCATTTTACCAATGCAATAGAAGTGAACTGTGCATAAGACTTTTAAAAAATTAAATTAGTTACGATTAAAACCAGTAATTCAACCCAATAAATTTATAGTTAACTAAACTTCATTTATTAATCAGATTGATATTATGAGACTACTGTTTAAAGTCAACTAATTATCGGTGTTCAATAAAAAAGATGGCCACTAATTTATTAAGGGTAAGTAATTACTTATTCTAAAGTATTATATAAATTATTTTCATTATGATATACTTATGATAAAGTATTAGATAAATTAGATATACTTATGGTAAAAGAAATAAATCTAATTATGATAAAAATAGAATAATAAATTAATCAAAATGCATATATGTATGTGTATATATATATATCATTGAATAATAAATTAATCAAAATGCATATATATATATATATATATATAGCTATAGCATTAGAAATAAACATAATTTTTATAAGAATATTAAAACCTATATATTTGAAAATATTGGTAAAATTAAGTTTTATTTTGTCTTCATGAATTGTCTGATTTTGTTTTCAAATTAATTTTAGGGATTTAAAAATATTTTATTAAAAAATCCATATATATATGTGTGTCCTATTCTAGTTATAATTTGTAAAAATATATATATATATATATATATATATATATATATATATATATATATATATATATATATATATATAGAGAAATACAAATGTTTAAAATATTTTAAGTAACTAGAATAGGACTCGAATATATGCGGATTTTTAATAAGATGTTTTCAATCCGTAAAAATAAATTGAAAACAAAATTGGATAATTTGTAAAGAAAAAATATTTACAAATATATATGTTTTTAATACTTTTATATGAATTAGATTTATTTTTAATGTTTTAATTATCCAAATTTTATCGTAATTAAAATCTAGATTATGATTCGTGTATAGGCGGATTTATAATTAAAAAAATTAAACCCATTAAAATATTTTTTTAAAAAAATAGAAAACGAAATCGGATCAATACTGAAAAAATATATGAAAAACATAAAATTGAAACCTAAGAGTTATTTATTTATTTTAATTCTCATTTATGTTCAATTAAAATATTTAAAACACAGAATATGTTGCAGGTCCTAAGCAGCATTAACCCTACTTCTCATATAGTTCACACACTTTATCAACTATTTTTTTCTGTTCTGCTGCGTTAAAAACATGGATATGCAATTCGAGTCATTCGAGTGTGTTAACGATCTCCCATTAACTCTCTTCAAGCAAATAAAGTCTCTCTTTCTCTTCACATTCATCTCCCGTATATGATCTCTCTGCTCTCTTGAGAAGTTCTGCTTCTCAAGAAGACTCGCATCAAAAGTCTCTCTACATGATCATCCTTCTCATTGAGCTCATCATCATCTAATGCAAGATCATTAGCAACTAAAATATTCTTTTTAATTAAAATATATCCTAATTAATCTAATATATTTTTGTTTTTCTTAAATTGAAATAGTTTATTTTGTTTCAAAATCTAAATCGATAAACTTGACAGGTGTCGAAATCTTATTGATTAACTTGCAACGTGTCACGATCATATTAATTATTAATTTTGATGTTTACTTTTTCTTTTTAATAAAATTGAAATATCTTATTTACTTTTGTTTTTATTTTATTTTTCTTAATACCCTTGTAATAGGAAAATATGGATGAATGGTAATGAATAATGTAGAAATTAGTTCTCTCTCATCATTTTACTATTCATTATGGTAAGTAAATTTAAAATTCTGTTTTGCCCTTGTACTTCTAAATTATTACAGTTTTCTCCTTCTCCCTCTTTAATAATATGTTAATGATAATGCTAGTGACAGTGATGGTGTTAACGGTATAAGTTAACGAATAACAACATTACTCTGCTGATTATCAATATAATTTCATATTTTTATTAAGTTAACAAAGTTATTTAGTTAATAATTCATATTTTTTATTAAATGATAATTATGTTAACACGATAGTTTTCATATTTTTATATTTAATATTTTTTATCATTTGATAATTCAATTAACATAAAAATGTATGCTATGATAACTAATATAACATGACAATTTTATTTTTTTATAATATTATAATTTGGTTAACTTAATATTTTGTATAATATGATAACTGATTTAACACGTTAATCGCATAATCACAATGTTAAAGGTAGTTTTAGATTAGATGAACAGTATTGCCGAAGTTTGTTAACAATGTTATCATGCGAGAAGTAAACAGTAACATATCGCTAACAAAATTTATTGACCAAATGGCATTTTTGTAATTTAATCGAATAAAAAAGATATTTGTGGATAACAAATTGTTTCTCTCGGTTATTGACCTAATTTTTAACTATCTATTACCTATTAACTAATTATCATATTATTTATGTATATTAAAATTATCCATTGTAATAGGAAAATATGTTTTTTTTTTTTTTTTTTTTTTTTTTTTCAGGATTACTTCAAGGGTGTTTTAGGTGTATATACATATTGAGAAAGAAAATTAAGAATATAACCATAAGGATTCAAAAATTAACTCCATGACCATAGCACTGTTTTGTTGGACGAAAATGCCCCCGCTTTAGATATTATTTTATTCAGTAAGTTCTATACCGTCTACATATAATAGTATAACATGTGAAAGAAAACATATACATGCCAAGTTTGAAATCGGTTAAACTATACTATATCAATATGGAAAACAGTATAGACTTGTTACATTCTTTTATTCAGTTTGTTTGTTCTATACTATCTAAATATAATAGTATAACAAGCGAAAAAATTATATACATCAAGTTTGGGATCGAAAGAGAGGTTCAAGCAGACGGATAGGACGCCATTAGGAAGAGAGAAAGGTATATAGGAGTTAAGCTGCAGAGAGCGAGAGTTGCCGATCTAGAAGTCGAAACCAGATGTGAAAAAACAAAAGATTACAAAACAAGTAGATTAAACTATACTATATGAATATAGAAAATAGTATAAATCTGTTATTATTTTGAAAATATAGTGAAGAATATAATCAGTATTATACATATTATATATAGAATATCATAGCACCACTTTTATTATGGTCATTCTCTTAAATAACATAACTGATATGACTATACAGCCAAAATTCTCCTTACTTCAAAAAAAAAAGACTCAGACTAAATATTTTTTGCAAAATCAATCCTCACCTCAAAAAAATACAAATCAATCCGTCGACCTCCAAAGTCACCCGCTAAATAACCCCTCCGTGAACTTGTCGTTATATCAATGACGGAGCTTAAAACGCCGCACAAACTCCATGCCATTTTTAATATTTTTATTCTGCTTAAAAAAAAAAAGCTTTCATCTTCTCCTCTCTCTCCTCTCACTCTCTCCTTCGCTTCTTCAATGGAGATTACAAGATTATACAAAATTTCAAACTCCTGTCTTTGATCTAAAGTCAGTGATTATTTCACGTTGGAGAAAACCGGATCATACAAAAATTTCAAAGATCATAATTGGTTAATAGAGTTAAATTTACTCTCGGCAATAGCCAATAAAAATATTTTGGCATAAATCAATTTGAGAATTGGGAAAGTAGATCAAATTAGGGTTCTTCAAACATAATCCATCCATGATGAAACATATCTGAGATTTGTAATTTCTTTCCTGTTAACAGAAGATAGAGAACGGATTCTGGGTGTTAGTTATTTTGGCCAGCCGAAGAAACCTTTGGAGAAATCTTAAAGAGATGAGAGAAAAAAAAATCAAGAGGATGAATTAAAGTTATCATTTTCTCTCTCTCATTCCTTCTTCCTCTCCTCACGATTTGGTCTGACATCGATTTGGTCTTGAGAATCAAAGGGATCTAATATTCTTGTGAGATTGAGAATCTGACATCGATTTGGTCTCATTTTTGTCTCTTCTTTGTGCAGAATTTTTTTTTTTTTTTCAATCTTCTCTTTGGTATTCAATTTTCTCAACACTCAAAATCAAAAATACAAATCATTAGACCCATAAAATAGAATCTGAAAAGCCTTGGCAATGGAGATGGCGGTTTGGGAATGGTAGATCAGATACTGATGGAGAAGAAAGAGAGAGAAGAGCTGATGGGTTGCCGTTTTTGAGTGATAAACATCCATACTTTTGCAAACATCATGTTGTTTTAATATAACTGAAACGATGCGTTTTTATTTCTGTGTGTTTTTTCACGGACGTTTAATAGCGGGTTATATAGCGGGTGACTTTGGAGGTCGATAGATTGACTTGCATTTTTGTCGAGGTGAGAGTTAATTTTGCAAAAAATATTTAGTTTCAGGTTTTTTTTGGAGTAATCCCTTATTTCTCTTTCAAAAATAATATTTTTCCTTTTTTTTAGGATTAGTATGCTTTTTATTTATAATATATTTTAATAAAAACACGTGTCAAAATTTTATCGATTAACTTACCTTGTGTTGTGATTATGTGAATTACTAACTTTGACGTTTACTTTTTTCTTTTTAATAAAATTGAAATATCTTATTTACTTTTGTTTTTATTTTCCTTTTCTTAAGTGAAATATGTCTTTTTATTTTTATTTTTCTTTTATTTATTTTTCTTTCAAAAATAGTATTTTCCTTTTTCTTTGAGGATTAATATATTTTTTTATTTAAGATATATTTTAATCAAAACATGTGTCAAAATCTTATTGATTAAATTGTCATGTGTCGCGATCATGTGAATTACTAACTTTAATGCATCCAACTTTATATATTAAGATTTCCAAATATATATGTTTTAATACTCTTATATGAATTAGATTTATTTCTAATGTTTTATCTAATTATAAAATTTAAAACCAGTTAAAATATTTTTTTTAAGAAAATAGAAAGCAAAATCTGATCACTAAAAAAATATATATGAAAACCAAAGAGTTATTTATTTATTTTAACTCTTATTTATTTTCAATTAAAATATTTAAAACATATGTTGCGGGTCCTAAACAACATTAACCCTACTTCTCATATAGTTCACACACTTTATCAACTATTTTTTCTGTTCCGTTGTGTTAAAAACTTGGATATGCAATTCACGTCCTTAAGTATGTTAATGATCTCCCCATTAACTCTATTCAAGCAAATAAATTCTCTCTTTCTTTTCACATTCATCTCCATTATATGATCTCTCTGCTCTCTAGAGAAGTTATGCTTCTCAAGACTCGCATCAAAAACATGTCTACATGATTCTTAATATACTCCTCCTCATTGAGCTAATCATCGTCTAATATCATATCATTAGCATCTAAAATTTCTTTTTTAAAATTGAAGTATATCCTAGTTAATCTAATTTACTTTTTGTTTTTAATTTACATTTTTGTTTCTCCCGTATATGATCTCTATGCTCCCTAGAGAAGTTATGCTTCTAAAGACTCGCATCAAAAGTCTCTCGACATGATCACATCAAAATCGATAAACTTGACACATGTCGAAATCTTATTGATTAACTTGCCACGTGTCACGATCATATTAATTACTAACTTTGACGTTTATTTTTTTTATAGTAAAATAGAAATATCTTATTTACTTTTGTTTTGATTTTCCTTTTCTTAATTGAAATATATCTTTTTATTTTTCTTTTTATTTTATTTATTTCTCTTTCAAAAATAATAGTATTTTCCTTTTTCTTTTAGGATTAGTATATTTTTATTTATAATATATTTTAATCAAAACACGTGTTAAAATCTTTTCGATTAACTTGATATGTGTCACGATCATGTGAATTATCAACTTGACACATCCAATTTTATATAATCAAAAATCACGTATTAAAATCTTATCGATTAACTTGTCATGTGTCGCGATGATGTAAATTATCAACTTGACGCATCCAACTTTATATAATAAGATCGTGTTGAAGAAACCAAATCCACTAAAAATACCACGAAAACTGTTAAGGATATGCATGTAACATAAGGATATGCATGTACATATGTTTCTTGGGACGGTATTACAAATACTGTTACGGAAACTATGTTGTCAAACAACAAACATTAGAATTTTGGATTTAAAAAACTAAACAATTCTTTGATTTGATTTCTAGAGAACAGAGAAAGAAAAACCGCCAAGAAAAGAGAAAACAAAATCGGAATAAGAGACAGGATTGAAGAGAGAACTCAGAAGAATCGAAGAGGCTAACGAAACTGATACGAGAACTTACTCTGCAAGAATAGAGTCGAGAGATCCATGGAAGAAACAAAGGTAAACAAAGAAACTGAACGAAAATTTACTCAATTCAAAGTATTTTCGGAGTGGATCTTGTAAGTTCGGCTCAAGTTGTGCATATACTCATTCAAAGAAAAGTGTTGGTTCAGAGTCAAGTTGTATGGCATAGAAAAGGGTAACTTACATTGATATATTAATTTTCAGGCAAGAACTACTCAGAGCGTGATCCAAAAGAAAGAGCTCAAGAAATAAATGATGATACTGAACAGGGAGAAGCAAATGTTGGGTTGCAGAAGACAGAAGCTCAAGTTCAAGATATAGTGCCGAGATACGAGCGAGTGAGGTTTAAACAGGGAGAAGGAAATCTAGGGTTGCAGTTGATAGAGACTCTGGAGGAACGAACCTTGAGGGTAAATTAACTGAAAAGGGATCTTATTCTGTTATTTACAGTTGATGAAACAGAGCCTTGTTCTGTTTTTATTTTTACTCTGTTTCGATTTATTTATTCACAGGAGATGCATGCTCTTGATCTGGAGACACAGAAACAGAGAGATATTCAGAGGCAGAGGAGAGAGGAAAAGTTGAAACTTGATTAGGTCTTGAATTGAATCATCAACATAAATCTCTTAATGCATTTTATGAGATATCGAATATTCAAATTTTAATTTTTTTTTTTTTTTTTT
>JAHZTW010000002.1:96024034-96039677 GCA_020283515.1 Alliaria petiolata
TGTTTGGATTTATTTGTTCACAGGAGATGCATGCTCTTGATCTGGAGAAACAGAGAGATATTCAGAGGCAGAGGAGAGAGGAAAAGTTGAAAATTGATCAGGTCTTGAATTGAATCATCAACATATGAGATATGGAATATTCGAATTCTCATTACTTTTGCTTTTTTATTTGGGTTCTCTTCAGATGAAACCCACTGTTGAATTCAATGATGGAAGCGGGGCCGAAGAGCAAATGCAGGAACAGAGAATGAAGGTAAATATATACTTGTGACCAAGATCTGCTTCTCTTCTTTACTGTGACTGCAAGGAGAAAAGAGAAGAGAGCCTTACTCCGTTTTTGTTTTCTTTTTCCGGTGAACCCTAGGAACAGAGACGTAGAGATTTTGAAAATCAGAGGAGGGAGTCTCGTTTGAAACTTGAGTAGGTGTTAAAAATGAATCAACAACATTTCTCTAAATTTGGTTTTTTTTTAGAAGAAGATTCTCTCATGTGAGCTTTTTTAATTGGTTTTCTTCAGATGCAATCCACAGCTCAATTCGATGAAGGGAATCAAATCAGCGAGGCACTACCGGAACTAGGGTTTCAGAAAGAAGAGGGCGATGGGTTTTAAAGAGTAAACAGAGTTACTTGACAACTGATTTCTTGGAACACAAGAAATCAATCTGTGTTAACGCAAAAGAGGTCGATGATACAACGAATCTGTAACTCCAATATATTCCAATATACGAATTTCAATGTTCGAACAAACAAAGAAATCCCAGAATAAAGAGAAATTCAACGAGATGAAGAATTCTCCAAAGTCTGATACAAAGAATTTTAGAAGAAGAAGATGAACAATATCAACGATAATTTTCTGAATGAATGTTTTTGTTTTCTATTTTTTCTTTTTAAACAATCTACGGCTTCTTCATCTTAAATCTCCGCCGTTGATTCTTCCTTTTATTTGCACTGTCCACGTCATCACGCCCTTTACTATAACAGTCGATGGGCTTTAGTAATTTCAATCGTATGATTAATTGTTGTTGTTTAGTTCAGTTATTTAAATTTACTTTTAAAGATTACGTTTTGGAAAAATTATAGCTACATATAGTTCGGAAAAAAGTATATCCTGCTGATTATGTAAATCCTATTTTGTGTTACTTTTTTCCTTCAGCATCTTGCGTTGGTAGGTGACCAGCTTAACGATGTTGATAACATACGTGGAGCAGTCTTAATTTCCGCTTCAACGAGGATATCATTACTGTTTGGAATCGCAAGGTGCGAGAACCAGTGCAATGCTTTATCTCCATCCCTTTCTCTCCGTCTATTCATTGGCGTACTAACAGAATGCAGCTGAAGATTGCTCATGCATAAGTCATGGAATACGATGCTTCTCTTCGTGACAACTCTTCTTACAGACACACTTGGCTTAGAGGCTAGACTCAAGAATTCATAATTCTCATCAAACTATGCTAAGTTGTTGAGCCGTTTTACTAGATTGTAGATCTTAGATTATGTTTAACAATTCTGAGTCTGATAAGATTTCAAACATACTTTCAACGATGATGATGATTATTATATTGAAGTTCAAAACCAAAAAGTTGCTTTAGAATATGCTCCATCTTCTTTGCCTTTATCTGGAGATGTCTGAATACTCATAATCTTCATCGGAAGAGTCATATTCATAATTTTCATTCAAAGATTTGGACGATATATAAATTTCATCGACACCACTGAAGCTTGCATAATGATCATAACCGTTAACCTTTGTTAAAACTTAAAAACAAGCTCGGTGGAAGTCACTTATGTTGCTTCAACGTCAAATGTGTATAAATGTGTGTGTCGTCCATTTGATCTATAAGCAGTGATAGCATTGACGCTACAATGCACCCACATAATTTTAACAATCCTCCCAATCTTCCCAATCGTCCTTAATATCCGGTAAGATGCAAAGCCCTAAATTTTGTTGATGTACTAAGATGCTCCTCATTCAATTTAATTGTTCGGTTAGTGAAGTAGTGAGGCACTTCTAAGTTAATTGTGGGCTACTAAGACCCACTAAACACTAAGACTTTGGCTGGGCTTGTATCTTTTCTTTCTCGTGCAAATTAATTGAAAATTTTGGTAGAAAAAAACAAGGAAAGGTTTAATAAAAGCATTCACAAGAGTTATTCACTCTCTTCTATCAAAGCCGTACGGTACGGTTAAGATTTTGAATGGTTGCTCCACTCTAGATTAAACTTATTCGGCCAACATTTTGGTACGTTAAAGTGCATACTTTGATTCTCATAGTTCTAGCATTTTTAGGTTTGTTAGATTAAAGATTAGAGAGTTGAGAGTATAGAAATAGTTGAAAACAACCAAGATGAAATATCTTATAACTTTATTTATAAGCATATAATGGCTAATCGAAACCATGATTCCTAAATGAAGAAATAGAACAGATTTTTATTATATAAACAAATTTGACTTAGACAAATCTAAACCGAACCTGTTTAGATCCCATAGAAGAGTATGGTGGAGTTTATTATATCACCTCCTATTTTTTTTGTTTTTTGACTCTTGGGGAAAATCATCGACCTCCAACCACTCGGGTAAGAAAACATTGAAACCCGAAAGCAAGTCTTGGTGTTCTTTAAATAAGTTCCCCACCCCTTTTATGCAATCCACCCTAGTAATGCTACAATCAAATTACATTCGAAATTAATTACTTTTAAGAAAATTATAGTGTTACCCCTACAAGGATTAACATAAAGAGAAAACTAAACATATTCTCATATTTTGCAAAAATACTATGTATATACATACCTCCGAGCTTTATAATTATTCAAAATAGCAAGTAAGTCATCATATTTTTGACGGTCGTTATGAAATTTATCCTTCACAGCCCTAAGATATCCATATGCATGATCCTTAGTTGCTTTCGGTTTTCTTCCGCTCCAATCTCCAGACATAGTTTCAACTTTGAAGTTTGTCGATGCTTCATTTTCCAAACAATAGAGTTAACTTTTGTGTTTTTGCATTAAAGCAAATTTATTCATGAGTTTTTTTTAATCATCTCAAACATAAAAGAATCTTTGAACAGTAACTTGAAATCTTTGAGAAAAAAAGAACGTTATATCAATGATCGTAATTCACAATAATAGAATTAGAAAGCTACACACACATTGAAGATTGATCCATATAGAGCAAGAGAACATGGCCATAATCAAATTTACATTGGTAATTTAATCAAAAACTAAATCCAATTATATACGAGACCAAATTATCATTTATGAAGAGCTAATTTCGTCAGTTTAAGACTTGTCGAGAAAAAATAATATTATCAAATTAATGTAAATTTCATTGATCAGCATTTTTAGTACTGAAGACTAATCTTGGTAAAAAGTAGAGCGATCGTTGTAGAATTGTGAAAAAGGTTCAAAATAACAAACCAGAAAAATTACTATGAGTAGAAACTTCACCGTTGTAGCACTAGCACATGAATGGGTTTTTGAGATGTATATGCGTCTTATATATGTACATTTTTTTTCTTAGAATCAGTCCATTTGAAATTAATATCTTTCTATCAATGAGATATAAATGTGCAAAAGTACTTAATGAAATGAAGATATGTGACATATATATGTCAGTTGTAAATAAATTTTTGCATTAATTATAGTTAAAGTAAATTAAGAGAAATTTAATATGCAGATTTTTTATGTATATTTAGTAAACATATTTAACCTAAGAGTTTAATTAAATTACTTTTTCTACATTAATGTGGCCATTATCTTTGCAATCCAAAAAACTTTAAAAATATAGTTAAATTCAATTATACTGCCTCCGTTTTTTATTATATGATGTTTTAGAGATTTGCACACAGATTAAAAAATCAATTAATTCTCTATTTTCTCAAAATAAAACATGTTTTTTTGTCAATTCCAAAACAGTTCAACCAATACAAAAATAGGATTCAAAATTCAAATAGTCAAAACAACAAAAATGCCATTAATTTTTACATGAAAATTTGAGAACATCAACTATTTTAGAACAAAAAATTCTCTCTTAAACATCTTCTAATAAAAAAGAAGGGAGTAACAAATAGATTTAACTTGTGAAACTGTTAATTAGTGCCATAAAGTCTCAACAAAGTTTAGTTTAAATATTCAATAGAGATATGCACTAAAAGACAATTATTTATTTTAATTCTCATATGTTTTCAATTAAAATATTCAAAATAAAGAATCTTATGTGGATCGTAAACAACCTTAACTCTACTTCTTTTGTAGTTCACACACTTTATCAACTATCTTTTTCTGTTCAGCTTTATTAAAAACTTGGATATGCAATTCGAGTCATTCGAGTATGTTAACGATCTCCCCATTAACTCTCTCCAACCAAACAAAGTCTTTATTTCCCTTCATAGTAATCTCCCGTATATGATCTCTCTACTCTCTATCAAAGTAATGCTTCTCAAGACTCGCGTCAAAAGTCTCTACACATGATCTTCATCCTCATTAAGCTCATCATCGTCCAATGTCATATCATTAGCATATATGATTTCATTTTCTTAATTGAAATATATTATAGTTAATCTTACTTACTTTTTTTTTTCTTTTCTTAAATTCTAATAAATCCTTTTCATAATAAGATATAAATTCTAACATTTTATCGGGACACGTGTCATAATCTGAATCGAATGAAGCGCCACATGTCGCGATCAAGTTAATTAGCAATCTTTTATTTTTTATTTTCCTTTTCTTAAATTGAAGTAGATCTTTTTGTTTTATTTTCCTTTTTTTTAGCTATATACTTATGACAAATAGATATTTTTGTTTTATTTTTCTTTTTTTAGATATATACTTATGACACGTGTCAAAATCCGATCGATTAACTTGAACTTGTCGCAATCATATTAATTACTAACTTTGACGGATCCTACTTTATATAATAAGATTTTGATTCTCAGGGACGAAATCCGGATTTGGGGCCGAGCAAATCCGATGGTAGAACAAATCGGAGAAACGACAAAGATCCAAGATTATGGGCAGAGAAAAAGGTAACTTAGATGGATACTGAACAGGGAGAAGCAAATGTTGGGTTGCAGAAGACAGAAGCTCAAGTTCAAGATATAGTGCCGAGATACGAGCGAGTGAGGTTTAAACAGGGAGAAGCAAATCTCGGGTTGCAGTTGATAGAGAATATGGAGGAACGGACCTTGAGGGTAAATAAACTGAAAAGGGATCTGATTCTGTTATTTACAGTTGATGAAACAGAGTCTTATTCTGTTTTTTTTTATTTTTACTTTGTTTGGATTTATTTGTTCACAGGAGATGCATGCTCTTGATCTGGAGAAACAGAGAGATATTCAGAGGCAGAGGAGAGAGGAAAAGTTGAAAATTGATCAGGTCTTGAATTGAATCATCAACATATGAGATATGGAATATTCGAATTCTCATTACTTTTGCTTTTTTATTTGGGTTCTCTTCAGATGAAACCCACTGTTGAATTCAATGATGGAAGCGGGGCCGAAGAGCAAATGCAGGAACAGAGAATGAAGGTAAATATATACTTGTGACCAAGATCTGCTTCTCCTCTTTACTGTGACTGCAAGGAGAAAAGAGAAGAGAGCCTTACTCTGTTTTTGTTTTCCGGTGAACCCTCATTTGATTACTTTGTTCTCAACAGATTCAAGATGAACAAAGACGGAGAGATATTGAAAATCAGAGGAGGGAGTCTCGTTTGAAACTTGAGCAGGTGTTAAAATTGAATCAAGAACATTTCTCTCAATTTGTTTTTTTTTTTAGAAGAAGATTCTCTCATGTGAACTTTTTTAATTGGTTTTCTTCAGATGCAATCCACAGTTCAATTCAGGGGCGGACGCAGGAATTTATTTAGCATGGGGCACATAATTTTTTTTTAATGAAGAAAAAACAAAAAAACATTATGACCAAACAAAAAGAAAAAGTAAAAAACTTCTACAAAGTTATCCTACGATCTTTCATATCTTGTAACTTTTTTATCACTAGATCGTTTGTCACATTATCAAATAGTTATTTCTCACATTATTTTATGTCGCTGTTTTCGGAAAATCATGACCGTGAAGTTGACAAGGACCCTTAATAAGATTGCGTCTTGCCTCATCTCTTACATTAGAATGATAATCTAGTATTCATTTCCTATCTGCTAGATTCGAAGGTAAATCATCACAATTATTCTCAGATGTTGATGCACTCTTTCTTTTAAAATATCATTTCATTGATATCTGTATGAATTTATCACACAAGCACTATGAATTGTTGAATTCTCGTTTCTAAAAAAAAACTGAAGAGAATTCAACTTAAAAGAGAGATAAAACTTAAATTATATCAATTAAAAAACAAAATTTTACTTTAAAAACTCTATTTTCTAAAAAAACCAACGTGAAACACTGGAGAAAAAAAAACCAAGAGAGGTGTGGCTAAGTCATGTAAGTCAACATAATTTTAACTTTTTTACTTACGCATTTTTAGTTTTAAACTTTTAAACTGTCTAATACATTAATGGGTAAATAAACAGAATTAACTTTATTTTTAACTTAAAAAAAAGAAAAAAGAGTATGGGGCACGTGCCCCACCCCTCCATGCCCTAGATCCGCCCCTGACTTCAATTCGATGAAGGGAATCAAATCAGAGAGGCATTACCGGAACTAGGGTTTGAGAAAGAAGAGGGCGATGGGTTTTAAAGAGGAAACAGAGTTACTTGACAACTGATTCCTTGGAACACAAGAAACCGATCTGTGTTGAACGCAAAAGAGGGCGATGGGCTTTAGTAATTTCAACCGTATGATTGATTGTTGTCGTTTAGTTCAGTTATTTAAATTTACTTTTAAAGATTACGTTTTGGAAAAATTATAGCTACATATAGTTCGGAAAAAAGTTATATAGGCAATTCCAATCACATTAGTATAAAGTTGAGTAAAAATATATCCTGCTGATTATGTAAATCCTATTTTGTGTTACTTTTTTTTCCTTCAGCATCTTGCGTTGGTAGGTGACCAGCTTAACGATGTTGATAACATACGTGGAGCAGTCTTAATTTCCGCTTCAACTAGGATATCATTACTGTTTGGAATCGCAAGGTGCGAGAACCAGCCGAAGGTTATATTGCGGTTTGACCAAGACCTAGTGGAATTGACCTGCATTTTCCGAGAGTCGATGGTAGAGTTGCAAAAAAACACAATCGAAGGTTTATTTGCAGAGAACCCTTATTATATTGAAGTTCAAAACCAAAAAGTTGCTATAGAATATGCTCCATCTTCTTGGCCTTTATCTGGAGATGTCTGAATACTCATAATATTCATCGTAAGAGTCATATTCATAATTTTCATCCGAAGATTCGAACGATATATAAATTTCATCGACACCACTGTAGGTTGCAAAATAGTCATAACCGTTAACCTCCGTTAAAACTTAAAAACAAGCTCGGTGGAAGTCACTTCTGTTGCATCAACGTCAAATGTGTATAGTTGACCCGTTAAAACTTGACGTAAGCATGTTCGTTTATCATTTGTCAACTCCATCCATATGATCCATTTAGATGTTCCATTCAGATGTTTTTCGTTTCATTTTCGGTCATTCATCCGAATGATTAATCTGGATGGAACTTTATTTGTTTAATCAGTTGGTTTTAAAATTAGATGAACCATTTGAATGATTTTAATAAATAATGACTAAAATGCATCTACTTTCATCTAATAATTTTATTTTATTTTAATCCTATTATTTTGATCTAAACTATACTAATCTTTGATCTAAAATATAATTATAATTAAATATTCAAATTATTATTTGTAATCCCGTTTCCTTTGATTGTGGCGGTTTTGACGGAAAACGCAATTTTTGATTTTGGCACGAAAACTTAATTTATCGGTTATTATAGAAAAATGTAATTTCTGGGTTTTAGGGGAAAACGCGATTTTACAGTTTTGTCAGAAAAACGTGATTTCACGGTTTTGACTGGAAAACGTGATTTTGCGGTTTTGACGGAAAACGTGAATTCGCATTTTTGATGGGAAAACGTGATTTTACGGTTTTTGATGGAAAACGTGATTTTGCGGTTTTGACGGAAAAACGTGATTTTACGGTTTTGACGAAAAACGTGATTTGCGGTTTTTACGGAAAAATGAGATTTCACGATTTTGATTGCAAAACGTGATTTTGCAGTTAAACTCGATTTGTCGGTTATTGAAACACGATTTGTGGTTTTGGGCGGAAAACTTGATTTCACGGTTTTGGCGGAAAAAACATTTTTGCGGTTTTGGCGAAAAAATTCGATTTCGCAGTTTTGTAGTTTTGACGGGAAATTGTAACCTTTATCTGTGTAAGGGTATTTTAGACATTTATTATTTTGGACTGGATCATTTACATTTAGATGATCCAATTTTATCAGATAAGTTTAAAAAATGAATCAATATGGTGATGTTCGTTTTATCATCAGTCATCTCCATCCAATGATCCATCTGGATGGAGAAACGAACAGGCGCGTAGTGTGTGTCCATTTGATCTATAAGCAGTAAAAGCATTGACGCTACAATGCACCCACAGAATTTAACAATCATCCCATTCTTCCCAATCGTCCTTAATATCTGGTAAGATGCAAAGCCCTAAATTTTGTTGATGTACGAAGAGGCTTCTCATTCAATTTCATTGTTTGGTAAGTGAAGTAGTCAAGAACTTCTAAGTTAATTGTGGGATACTAAGACCCTCTAAACACTAAGGCTTTGGCTGGACTTGTATCTTTTCTTTCTTGTGCAATTTAATTGAAAAATTTGGTAGAAAAAAACAAGGAAAGGTTTAATAAAAGCGTTCACAAGAGTTATGCACTCTTTACTATCAAAGCCGTACGGTACGGTTAAGGTTTTTGAATGGTTGCTCCACTAAAGATCAAACTTATTCGGCCAACATTTTGGTACGCTAAAGTGCATACTTTGATATTCTCATAATTCTAGCATTTTAGGTTTGTTAGATTATAAGATTAGAGAGTTGAGAGTATAGAAATAGTTGGAAACAACAGAGATGACATATCTTATAACTTTATTTATAAGCCTATAATTGCTAATCGAAACCACGATTCCTAAATGAAGAAATATAGAACGGATTTTTATTATATATACAAATTCGATTAGAACAAATCTAAACGGAACCGGTTTAGATCCCATAGAAGAGTATGCTGGAGGTTATTATATCACCTCCTATTTTTTTTTTTTTTTGACCTCTACCTGGTGCCAATCATCGAGCTCCAACAACCACTCTCGCAAGAAAACATTGAAACCCGAAATCAAGTCTTGGTGTCCTTTAAATATTTTCTCCACCTCTTTTATGCAATTAACCCTATCAATTCTATAATCAAATTACATTCGAAATTAATTAGTTTTAAGAAAATTATAGAGTGTTACCCCAACAAGGATTGAAATAAAGATAAAACTAAACATATTCTCATATTTTGCAAAAATACTATGTATATACATACCTCCGAGCTTTAAAATTACTCAAAGTCGCAATGAACTGATCATATTTATTACGGTCGTTATGAAATTGATCCTTCACAGCCATAATATATGCATCATCATTAGTTGCTTTCCGTTTACTTCCGCTCGATTTACTGCCTTTGCTTCCTTCTCCAGACATATTTTCAACTTTGAAGTTTGTCGAAGCTTCATTTTCCAAACAATAGAGTTAACATTTGTTTTTTGCATTAAAGCAAATTTATTAATGAGTCTTTTTTTAATCATCTCAAACATAAAAGAATTTTGAACAGTAACTTGAAATCTTTGAGAAAAAAAAGAATGGTGTATCAATGATCGTAATTCACAATATTAGAATTAGAAATTTACACACGCATTGAAGATCTATCCATATAGATGAAGAGAACATGGCCATAATCAACTTCACATTGGTAAATTAATCAAAAACTAAATCAAATTATATACGAGGCCATATTGTCTTTTATGAATAACTCATTTCGTCAGTTTAAGGCTTGTCGAGAAAAAACAACATTATCAAATTAATGTAAATTTCATTCATAAGCATTCTTAGTACTGAAAACTAATCTTGGTAAAAAGTAGAGCGATCCATGAAGAATTGTGAAAAAGGTTCTAAGTAACGAACCAGAAAATTACTATGAGTATAATCTTCACCGTTGTAGCAATAGCACATGAATGGGTTTTGAGATGTATATATGTCTTCTATATATACAATTTTTTTCTTAGAATCAGTCCATTTGAAAGTAACATCTTTCCATCAATGAGATATAAATGTGCAAAAGTATTTTATGAAATGAAGATATGTGACATATGTCTGTTATAAATAAATTTTTGCATTAATTATAGTTAAAGTAAACTATGAGAAGTTTAATATGCAGATTTTTATGTATATTTAGAAAGAAAAAATAAAATTTAAATCTTTGTAAGAATCTGTCAAAACATATATAACTTAAGAGTTTAATTAAATTACTTTTCCTACGTTAATGTGGCCATTATCTTTGCAATCCAAAAAAACTTTTAAAATTTAGTTGAATTCGATTAAAACAAACATAATTAACTTGTGAAACTATTAATTAGTGTCATAAAGTCTGAAAATAAGTTTAGTTTAGATCATAAAGATATGCTCTAAAAGATTTCAACATGATAAAGATATAATATCTGGTAAGTGTACTTTATGAAATTATCTAAAACTTCACCAATATTATAATTAGTAAATATGTAACTATATATAGAGCAAAAACTATTGGGCTGGTACACTCAAGGAGTTGGGACGATGGGTACCTTAATAGGCGCAAGAAATGTAGGACGAAGTATCTCACCTTTGCACACAGAGTTGGAGGCATTGATATGGGCGATGCATTGTATGCTTGATGCTAGGAGATTGGAGGTTACTTTTGTCACAGACTGTTCCGAATTGGTGAAGATGGTGTCTAAACCAGCGGAGTGGCCAGCTTTTTCCATACACCTGGAGGAATATGAGAGGAGCAGGAAGGAATTTCAAATCTTTTTCATCTCACAAATTCCAAGAGCGCAGAACACAAAGGCGGACAAGTTAGCACGCGGTGCTCGAGACTACCTTTATCATCTACACTATGTAAACTCAATTCCACCGATTTGGTTATCTGGGTCGTTCTAGAAATTTGAGGCTGTTGACAAAATAAAATAAAAAATTTAGAGCAAAAACAATGTTTTAAATCGTATCGAAGAAACAAAATCCACTAAAAACAGCACGAAACATTTTCCCGCCAAAGAAAAAAAAGGACGTCATTAGAGATCAAGGAAGCAAGTGGTTCGTATCCAGCAGAAAATCAGCTCAATCAGGAAAGAGCAATAGAAAATTTTAATTTCAGTGCTACAAATGCAAATGATATGGCCATTTAAAAGCAGAATGTCCAACATCTAAAAGAAGGAAAATCAAATGTTTAAAGTGCAAAGGTTTTGGTCATACTAAGATGGAGTGCATAGATGATCAAGAAACTAGAGGAGAACTCCCAATAATAGGCATGCAAGAAAGTGATTCTAAAGATGAAGCAAGTGAAGAAAATCTGAGCAACCTTGTAGCTTTTATTGGTGAAAGTGATATGCTTGAAAAAGAAGATGACGTTTAAAACTCTGAATCATTAGAAAGAAACAAGGAAACAAAATCAGAAATCAAGGAAGAGTATGATTCAACTGATGATGAGGGTGGAGTTGAGATGAAACCTGAGTACAAGGAGTTTTTTGACACTCTGATCAAAATAACAAAGGAGAACGTTACTGTGATCAGAAAAAGACTAGTCTCAAAGCAATGGTGTACATATTGGAAGCTGAGTTAATCAAAGAAAGAAAAAATTCACAGCAATTGAAGATGGAACTCGATGAAAAACCGAAGCAAGTTAGAATGCTTAATTCAGGAACAAAAGAGCTTGACATGATTCTGATGGTGAGAAGAACCGAAAAATCCAACAGAGGTTTGGGGTATCAAGGAACGACTCTACAAGACAAAACAGTGTTTGTAAGTGAAGAAAAACTTGAAGATGAGAAGCGCTCTTTCGAGAAAAAAATCATCATACTCAAGTACATCAATAACCAAGTAGATCAGGCTGCTTCTATTCAGGAAAGTATGGACATGTCAAAGCTCACTGCTATAGGTTTTTTAACAGAATAAGCAATCTCTATAGACATAGAAAATTTATTTGGAATGGGTGGAAGAATCGTTTGGATGAAGAAAAAAGATATTTACGATTAAGCTTATCCTCAAAGAGAAGAAAAGAAGCTTAGATATAAGGCATTCTCCATATCCAACAGAACCTGCAACAGTTTGAAAGATAAATCAAAAGAGCAAGTAACAACACAAGCTAGAGTTCAAATTGAAACAACTAATACAAATATTACAACTGTTACAGAAACTGCAATCAACAATCCAGACTTGTAGAATGAACTTCATAAGATTTTGGCCAGAAAAGATGATGGTGAAATGGGCTACTAATTTCAGTTTGCAGAGCGAAGACGATCCTTCGATTAAATTTTGGCGGCTTTGTGCTACATTTAGTTGTGTTTTACTTTAGGTGTGCTTCAAAGCAGGGGAGAACATGGTCTAAGTAATGCAGTGGCAAGAATTTAAAAATTCTTAGAAGGATGATTAAGATTAAGGGGGAGTAATCTATTTAGGGGAAGACTGAAACTGGAGGGTTGAAATTTTGCAGAGAGCTTGGAATCAAACTAAGCTAAAAATGGGGAGATTGAAGATGTAACATTTTTGTCACAAAGTTTCGAGCGTTTTATTGACGATGTGGAGCTGGAAAATCAGAACACAAAGAGAAAAAAACGTTGAAGTCGTTCTTCAAGTTTGTAAAGTCAAAAGGAAAAAGAAAAAAGAACATGAAAAGAAAATCAAGAGATAATAACAAAGGGAAATTGTTCTGATTTTAGGATTAGGAAATTGTAAAAATCTGCGAGTCTGTGTATTTAAATAGATGTCGATGGCTTTTTTAGAAAATCAGAGATTAAGAGTTTGAGTTTTTCCTTTTCATCAATTGTTTTTTCTGTTCATTCCTCGGGCCACTAATGGGCCAGCTGATTGTATCACCAAAAGGGCTTTAAGAGACTTGTACGTACCAACGAATGGAATGAAACAAATGTTTGCACAAAAAGAAAAAAAGCTTGAGTTTTCTATAGCTAAAATGGTTTCTTGATTCTTCTTGTAAGATGAATCAATTGAAAGATTAGATTTTCTTATGAGAGAGATACTTATAAGTTCTCTATCTAGGTTTCTTGTAAGTTACAATTAAAAATAAATCTAATTAAAGAATTTGTTTGAAAAATCTATGTGTTAAGTGTTATCTATATAGTTCTTGCGTTTTCAATAGCATTGACGCTACAATGCACCCACGTAATTTCTGCATTCTGCATTCCGTTTAGTGAATAATTGAACCCTAGGGGCTATGAGCAAGACAATTACCTGCAAATATTCAGTAAATCATTCATATAATGATTGATCGAAAAAATTGTTGTTGAGGTACGATTTTTGTTATATGGTACTTTTAATTTGATATCTAACCCCAAACATTTGGAATCAACATTCAAACCCAGTCCTTTTTTGTTTCTTCCTTGTCCATTTTTGAAGCTTGGGTTGGTTAGCTTGGCTATTCTCTGCAATAAAGCGCTACCTAATTGTCTTCTCTTTACATTAGTAATGATTATGATCAATTAATGATTCAATGATTAATACGGTAGATGTTTTATTGATGGGTCAAACCATTAGAATAATGAAAGAAAATACACGTATTGAATGGAAACGTTGAGTTTTTTTCTTTTTTAAATACATGTACACCTTCTTTTTTTTGTGCAACAATACATTTATACATAAATCCTACTTTTAGTTGAGTGCCATCATTTTTAAAAACTAATCTTCAACCAAACCATATTTAAAGTCTATGTAGATGTACGTTTTTGTCAAAAAAAATTACGAGAATTCATTCAATCCATTTGATATCCAAAATATTATTTTAGCCTTTGGGTAGCAAAATGTATTATGCAGGTTATTTATTTATTTTTTATCTGGTGGTTCCGCAAGTATTGTATTATGCAGCTGGTCACGGTGCCTGAAAGCAAGCTGAAAATGTACTTCAAGAGAGGAAAGGTAGGAGATTGTTAAGGTCCCTCAAAACTTCCGATGTGGTACACACACTCTCTAGTGAGTGGATTGACCCAAATATTTTATATGTTAGTCAAGGTCCCTCACAACTTCCGATGTGGTACACACACTCTCTAGTGATTAATGCATCATGGCCCATTAACCTCTACTAATCCCAATAGAGATGACCCTAATGCGGAAGAGCGGCTTGAGGAGTGGGAGGATGAAGAAGCTGCGATCAAAGAGTTCGTGAGGCTCTTTGAGGAGAGGAGATAACCGAGAATGAGTTTGAGCCATGGGAACGTGAGAAGAAAATTCAGAAGAAACCTCATAAGTTCTTCCCCTATTTGGATTGTTTGTGTATTTTGTGGATTCTGCAGGATGATGGAATCGAAGAGAGAAGTGGAGCACTTGGTCTAAGGCAGCTCGGTGTTGCTGCTGCTCATTGCAAGCTTGATCCGTTTGTTGCAAACTTTATTAAAGTTCTGTGTGGTCAAGAGATCTACAAGTGGTGTTCTTAGGACATTATTCATTTCTATCAAGAATCCTTCTCTACTTGCGGATGTTTTGATCTTCAGTGTTTTCTCGCAGATACGCATTGATGGAGCTTGGTTTGGATCCACCTGATCTGCATATGGGGATGTTAACTAATATCCACTTGAAACGATGTAGGGCTTGGTGCCACCAAAAGCTTATGTATATCACTTCTTATGCTGTTATATGTTGACTCGTGAGTTGTGTGGCTCTGTTTTTTTTTCAGGCGAGGAGGTAATACATCAAAGGAGGAGACAGGTCAGAAAGCAGAAGCAATGTGGGCAGATTTTAGCTCACGGTGGTTCTCTTTAATAATTGTGGGCTAAGACCCACTAAACACTAGGCATTGGCTGGGCTTGTATCTTCTCTTTCTCATGCAAAGGTTTAATAACAAGGAAAGGTTTTTTTTAATAAAAGCATTCAGAAGAGTTTCTAATTCTATCAAAGCCATACGGTACGGTTAAGGTTTTGAATGGTTGCTCCACTCTAGATCAAATTTATTGGACCAACATTTTGGTACGCTAAGGTGCATACTTTGATATTCTCATTATTCTAGCATTTTTAGGTTTGTTGGATTAGAATATTAAAGAGTTGAGAGGAGGTTGATATAGAAATAGTTGGAAACAACAAAGATGAAAGATCTTGTAATTTTATTTATAAGCCTATAATGGCTAATCAAAACCATGATTCTTAAATGAAGAAATAGAACGAATTTTTATTATATAAACAGATTCGACTTAGAACAAATCTAAACTGAGCCAGTTTAGATCCCATAGAAGACTATGATGGAGGTTATTACATCACCTCCTAGTTTTAACTTCTACGGTATCATCGATCTCCAAACTCGTTGGCAAGAAAACATTGAAACCCGAAATCAAGTCTTTGTGTCCTTTAAATAATTTCGTCACCTCTTTTATGCAACGCTTCCTATCAATTCTACAATCAAATTACATTCAAAATTAATTAGTTTCCAGAAAATTATAGAGTGTTACCCAATTGAAATAAAGAGA
>JAHZTW010000002.1:96057873-96075045 GCA_020283515.1 Alliaria petiolata
AAACCAAGAAGCAGATTCGGGTGATCTTTTATGAGTTCCTCCATCCTTGCAACGCAAATAGCTTCATCATCTCTACAGAGAGAAAACAATTCACAGTGTCAGTTTCTTGTGTAGATTGAGAAATTTAAATCATGGAACCTATGAGTTCTGACATACCTATGAGTTCTGACATAGTGCAATAACTTGAAAAACTCATCACATTTTTCGGGTTCGTCGTTTAATGCTTCCTTCACATCAGCGATGAATTGTTGCGCATAACTCATAATACTTAGCTCCGGTGGTACTCTTCTTCCAAGCATGGTGTGAAATTGGCCTAAACCTCACACTGTTTATCATCCAAAGAAAGAGACTTTTGTTCATCAAAACAGATGAGATATATCATCATTCAATCCCCTCTACTATCTCAAAACTATTAGCACTTTCTCTTTAGAATCCTTGTAAAAAACAGAAACAGAAAATAGTGCAGAAATATTAATCACAAACTTGATCAAGAATCTTGATCACGAAATACTAATAATCTAAAACCCTAGTCGAAATTCTGAGGCCTCAACGCCACTCTCAACAATAAAGGACTCATTAGTTCGCCAAGAAACTCAAAATTAAGCGAAGAATTTCATGTAATTTGCAGAGATTAAATATCATCCTGCGAACAGTGGAAACCAATCGAGAAAAGATTCGAAAGCAGGGAACCAGAAAACTCCATGGTGACCTAACATAATCCTACGAAATAGGATACAAGTCGAAGAAGAAGAAGGAAAGTATAGTTTACTTACCGAATTTGGAAGACTATAATTTCAGAAAGTGATTATCAAGACATTATATAGAACTAATGGACCAAAAATTATTACATACAAAAATACAGCAAAAGGGAGTTTGACGATGCTTTTTGAAGATTAGTTTTACTCGCTAACCGATCAGAAGATCCATTATTTTCAAACTTCATATTTGATCTTTCTCTGAGATGATTTGTATGTGGCTGAACTTTTATTTGCAAATCGCATCTTAAAACTCGATGTGCCCAAAACGAAATTCTGAAAAGTAGACACAGTGATACCAAAACTTATGTACCAAGATATTTCTGAGATATTGTATCTCTCTATCAGAGGCATTTTGTAGGAATTTGAATTGATTGCTCTTGGATCCCAAATTCGTGTTTGAAATCTCTTTCTCAAATTGAGGAAATTCAAATCAGAGTCACGAACCGTTTCAAAGATGAAACAACGGGAACAAATCGGGAAAACCCTGAATGAAAGGTTTAGTAAAAATTTAATTGAAAAATTTGCACATGTAAAGGAAAGGTTTAGTAAAAGCATATGTATGTACATGTCAGAAGAATCAAACTGACACAAACAAGCCGTACAATTAGGGTTTTGAATGGGTTGCTCCACTTTAGATCAAACTTATTATTAGACCAACATTTTGGTACGCTAAGGTGCATACTTTGATATGTGTTAATTTTTGAAGTGAACCAAAAAAATGGGACCATATGCAATATTTTGGTATACACTTAATTACTGTTCATTGTGTACTAAACATACTTTTTTGTTCTAAGGTTGGTCTTAACTTGGTGCGAAATAAATCGGACAAAAATGCGAATGGTGAAAAAAAAATGTATTGGTTCGTCTGATCCATAATGGATTGAATAACCATTCAATGCTTAAAGTTTGACGTCTCTTGATAAATTATAAAAAAAAGAAATAATACGACGAATTTGTTGAGTTCTCATAATATTTGAAATTCTATCCTTGGATTCTCATAATATTTGAAACTCTAGCATTTTTAGGTTTGTTGGATTATAATATTAAAGAGTTCAGAGGAGGTTGATATAGAAATAGTTGGAAACAACAAAGATGAAAGATCTTAGAACTTTATTCATAAGCCTATAATGGCTAAATTCAAAACATGATTCCTAAATGATGAAAGAGAACGAATCTTATTATATATACAAATTCGACTTAGAACAAATATAAACTGAATCGGTTAAGATCCCACAGAAGAGTATGATGGAGGTTACATCACCTACCCTCTAAGTTGTACCAATCAGCGATCTCCAAACACTTTGGCAAGAAAACATTGAAACCCGAAATCAAGTCTCGGTGTCCTTTAAATAGTTCCTCCACCTCTTCTATGCAACCATTCCTATCAATTCTACAATCAAATTACATTCGAAATTAATTAGTTTTAAGAAAATTATATAGTGTTACCCCAACAGGGATTTAAATAAAGAGAAAACCAAACATATTCTAATATTTTGCAAATTACTCTATATATATATACATACCTTCGAGCTTTAAAATTATTCATAATTGCAAGGAAGTCGTTATATTTTTCACGATCATTAGGAAATTTATCCTTCACAGCCCTAAGGTATGCATAGGCATCATCTTTAGTTGCGTGTGGTTTACTGTCTTCGCTTCCTTCTCCAGCCATCATGGTTCAAATTTTAATAAAAGCATTCACAAGAGTTATGCACTCTCTTCTATCAAAGCCGCACGGCATGGTTAAGGTTTTGAATGGTTTCTCCACTCCAGATCAAACTTATCCGGGCAACATTTTGGTACGCTAAAGTGAATACTTTGATATTCTCACAATTACAGCATTTTTTTATGTTTGTTAGATTTTAAGATTAGAGAGTTGAGAGTACAGAAATAGTTGGAAACAACAAAGATGAAGTATCTTATAACTTTATTTATAAGCCTATAATGGCTAATCGAAACCATGATTCCTAAATGAAGAAATAGAACGGATTTTTATTATATAAAAAAATTCGACTTAGAACAAATCTAAAACGAACCGGTTTAGATCCCATAGAAGAGTATGATGGAGGTTATTACATCACCTCCTATTTTTTTTTTTTTGACCTCTTGGGGAAAATCATCGATCTCCAACCACTCTGGCAAGAAAACATTGAAACCCGAAATCAAGTCTGTGTGTCCTTCAAATAATTTCTTCACCCCTTTTATGCAATCAACCCTAGTAATGCTACGATCAAATTACATTCGAAATTAATTACTTTTAAGAAAATTATAGAGTGTTACCCTTACAAGGATTAAAATAAAGAGAAAACTAAACATATTCTCATATTTTTCAAAATTACTATGTATATACATACCTCCGAGCTTTATAATTATTCAAAATCGCAAGTAAGTCATCATATTTTTGACGGTCGTTATGAAATTTATCCTCCACAGCCCTAAGATATCCATATGCATGATCCTTAGTTGCTTTCGGTTTTCTTGTGCTCCAGTCTGATCCAGACATAGTTTCAACTTTGAAGTTTGTCGATACTTCAAGATCCAAACAATAGAATTAACTTTTGTGCTTTTGCATTAAAGCAAATTTATTAATGAGTTTTTTTTAATCATCTCAAACATAAAAGAATCTTTGAACACTAACTTGAAATCTTTGAGAAAAAAACGTTAAATCAATGATAGTAATTCACAATATTAGAATTAGAAAGTTACACACGCATTGAAGATTGATCCATTTAGAGCAAGAGAACATGGCCATACTCAACTTCACATTGGTAAATTAATCAAAAACTAAATCCAATTATATACAAGACCATATTGTCATTTAATTTACGAAGAACTCATTTCTGCTTGTCCAGAAAAAAATAATATTATCAAATTAATGTAAATTTCATTGATCATCATTCTTAGTACTGAAAACTAATCTTGATAAAAAGTAGAGTGATAGATGAAGAATTTTGACAAATATTCAAAATAACGAACCAGAAAATTACTATGAGTACGATCACCGTTGTAGCACTAGCACATGAATGGGTTTTGAGATGTATATGCATCTTCTATATATATAATTTTTTTCTTAGAATCAGTCCATTTGAAAGTAACATCTTTCTATCAATGAGATATAAATGTGCAAAAGTATTTAAAGAAATAAAGATATGTATGTTAGTGGTAAATAAACTTTTCCATTAATTATAGTTAAGGTAAACTAGGATAAATTTAATATGCAGATATTTTATGTATATTTAGTAAGAAAAAATAAAATTTAAATCTTTATAAGCATCTATCAAAACATATAACCTAGGAGTTTAATTAAATAAAAATTTTCATTAATTATAGTTAAAGTAAACTAAGAGAAATTTAATATGCTATTTTTTATTTATATTCATAAAGAAAAGAATTAAATTTAAATCTTTGAAAGCATCTGTCAAAACATATTAACCTAAGAGTTTAATTAAATTACTTTTCCTACATTAATGTGGCCATTATCTTTGCAATCCAAATTGTTTTATAAAATTTAGTTGAATTCGATTAAAACAAATAGATTTAACTTGTGAAACTGTTTATTAGTGTCATAAAGTCTCAAAAGTGTCATTTAGATATTCAATAAAGATATGCACTAAAAGACAATATGATCGAGATATAATATCTGGTACTTTACGAAATTATCTAAAACTTTACCAATATTAATAAAGAAAAAAAGAAAAAAGAAATAAATTTGACTTCAGTTTTGCAACTAATATTAAAAGAAAAATAGATGTTGACTTGCTCGAGGTTCTCCATTTTACCACCGCAATAAAAGTGAACTGTGATGAAAAGACTTTTAAAAAATTAAATTAGTTACCAGTAATTCAACCCAGTAAATTTATAGTTAACTAAACTTCATTTATAAATCAGATTGATATTATGAGATTGCTGTTTAGAGTCAACTAGTTATTGGTGTTATATAAAACATAGCCACTAATTTATTAAGGGCCAGTAAATACTTATTCTAAAGTATTATATAAATTATTTTTATTATGATATACCTATGATAAAGTATTAGATAAATTAGATATACTTATGGTACAACAAATAAATCTAATTATGATAAAAATAGAATAATAAATTAATCAAAATTTATAAATAAATAAATATATATAGTTATAGCATTAGAAATAAACATAATTTTATAAGAATATTAAAATATATATATATGAAAATATTAGTAAAATTAAGTTTTACTTTTTCTTCATAAATTATCCGATTTTATTTTCAAATTATTTTTAGAGATTTAAAAATATTTTATCAAAAACCCCAGATATATGTGAGTCATATTATAGTTACTAGGAATAGAACCCCCGCTTCGCGGAGGTATTTATCGTATATTAAAATTTAAATAGAAAATTATTTAAAGTTATTGTAAGTGAAAATACATAAAACAAAAAAAGATGATAAAAATACATAAATATTCAAAAATTATAATTATTAAAAAAATAGAAAGATACGGTCTTCCAATTTTTTTTTTGGATTATTAACAATAAAATTGAAAGTTACAAATAATTCAAATATGCAAATTTGTAAAATATTTTTAAAAATTGTTATTACTAAGAGAAAAAAATAAGAAAACAAAAAAATATAAGGCACACAAATCTGTAAATTATTTTTGGTAGTGTTAAAAAAAGTTATACAGGAAAATATGGAATACAACAAAAATATGATGTAAATACGCAATCTTCCAAACTATTTGTATGATTATTAAAAATGGATATATGTGAAAAGGTATAAAGCATAAAATAATAATGAAGAGACAATCTTTCAAAACATTATATATAATGATTACAATGATAAGTAAAAATTAAAGTTACAAGGAAATAATTATATGATGAAAACTTACCACTTAAAAAAAACTATAGGAATTACCTAAAGCTGTTATAAGAAAATAATATGGAAAACTGATGATAATGCAACAAAATTCAATGATATGTTTTCTAAGACTAATATGGCTATTATAAGTGAAAAATACAAAGATGATTTTTTTTCAAAAAATATTTTTCACATTATTAAAAAGTACATAACAAATATATTAATTAAAAACAAATAAACTTTGATATTTTAAATATACTAATATAAAATATATGTCTATTTATTAATTTACAAAAACTGTATTTCTCTGCAATTGAACAAAACATTAGGTACCTAAATTTTATAAACAACAAAAAAATATATAAAAATAAGAAGATAATACAACTAATTATAAATATATAGAGATTTTCCATAAGTATACACAATAATTAAATAACATGATATGTATGCAAAAAAAAAAAACATTAATTGGTAGTTATAGTCTATCAAAATCACGATTTGAGTGCATTACAAAATTAATAATTATGAATGAAAAGATGTAGGAAACAATTAGTTGTAAGCAAAAAAGTTAAACAAAGTTAAAAAGACATAATTCTTTAAAGATGCAACTTTTAATAAAAATCGGTTGTTAATATAAGCGGTTGTAGAATGCAATTTCTAATAAATTGGTCTTACCCCTAAAAAGTGTGTAACAAAAATACACAATTGTAGAATGCAATTTCTAATAAATATAAGCGGTTATAATGCAAAAGGCACGTAACAGAAAAGACACAAACGTAGATTGTATTTATTGGATTCTTGCAGTGTTTACCTTTCAAATTTTAATAGATTTGTAATTTTGCAATGAATTAATGATTTAAATGAATATAGATTAAGTTACCTACAAATCGTTGGCAGGTACTCTAGTTTTGGAGGATCTAGAGCAATGTAACAAGAGAAAAAAATCTCACCAATTAGAAGTGGAAGAACTTTAGAGATCGAAATTACTTAAACACATAATCTTTCTGCTGAAATCGCGGTCGTAGTATTGTTTCCATATTTTTTGCTTGTGACAATCTTTTTTTATGTGCTTTTGAACAATATAAATAATTTTCAAAAGACATAAGTGAAAAGAAGCAATTTTTCATAAGTGAAAAGACGCAACCACAAATAACATTTATTGGATTAAAATTGAAATTCATAAAAAACACAAATAATAATTTTGAAAAGACGCAACTTATTGAAATGCAACTGACATTTATTCAGATTGTTATTATTAATAGATAATTAGTATATATATATATATATACACATCTATATCTATATTTGCGAAGTGATTTTGGTGAATGGAGCTCTCTCATTCAATCTTACTAAATATTACATATCTACCCTTAATGAAAAGCCCTAATTATTTTTTTAATCTGATTTTAATTCGGTCGCCGTAAGATATAGTTATTTACGGATAAAGCTTTTCTGCCAAAATAAAAACCCTAATCTTTTGTGCTATATATATTGCTTGCTATTTATTTTATATCGTTAGTTTTGATTTAGTATGTTCTCATGTATTTTCTCACAATGGTTTTGTCTCTTTATTTAAAGAATTTGTGTGTTGTGTACGAGATCGTTATGTTTTATAAGATCCCGATCGTGAATGATTGCCAAAGAGGCAATGCAAGTTTATATACTATTGATCCTACGTACGTTTCAATGTTCTGAACCCTTCTTTGACGTCTTAATTTTCTTAATTGTATTGTCTAGGTTATTGTTTTTGTATTGTCTATGTTGTAGTTTGTTCCTTTTGTAAACATCTCTCTACAAAGAAAAAGAGAGATACGGAGAGAGGTACGATGTTATTATCTCTTTTACCAATGATAACGACAAGCTGAATGTTTACTTGTATTCCTCGGAACCGATACTGAATTCTTCAGCTGTAATTCTTAGACTACTAATCACAAACCAAGGTGATTTGCTTCCTATTGATGGTAAAACCAACGGGAATCGCTGTTTTGTGTTTATGGTTTGTGCTTCTGCTGCTTTTTCTCTCAACATTATATGGTTCTATTTCGTTTAATGTAACATTCACACTGTTTGATATGTTGTCTCTGCTTTTATTGATATATATATATATATACGTTTTTTTAATGGTATAGTATTCGTTATGTTTCCTTCACTTACTGTTGCTTGTGAACCTTGTGTTAAAGGTCACGATTGATTGAGTTGTACAAGAAGTTTATGAGCAGGTAGTTTACGATCCTTTTTTTCATTATTGCTAAGTTTGTGAACTGAAGTTTATATAAACATTATTTGTACTATTATCTCTTCCAGGCTTTTCTGCTCAATGCTTTGCTCGAACCTTATATATCTGAATGAAATTGAAAATTAAGGTAGCATAAGATTGTTTGGTCAAAACAAAATGGTAGCATAAGAGGCCGATGTAAATTTGTTTTGCGTATTGTGAAACTGAATTATTGAAGTTACTGTCCTCATTTAGTATGTAGTGATTTTGATTGAAGGTCGACTGATAAGTTTGATTGTGATTTTTTTTTTCTCCGGAAACTTTCAGGGATAAGTTCATAGCCATAATTATCGTATTCCCGAACCATTCATGAATCAGGTACTCATTTCAGAGACAATAATAATGTAAAAGGTCATGTAATGCAGAAATTCATGTGAAGCTTATGCTGCATTGATTATAGGTTATTGTGCTTATTGGAAACTCTGCAAGTTCTGATGATATAAATAGGTTGCCAAAGAGGTTCATGTTGATTGCATGAATCATTTTGTAATGAAATTTTTTTGGGTAAGAGACCACGTATTGATTTCGTCATACATTCGTGTTCGTGAAATTTGAAACTTCCTTTCTATTGAGATTTTAGCTTTTTATAAAGATATATGTGCTGTATTATCCTTATCCTTTCTTATTGTAATCCATAATATATAGATATACTCAGTTTTCTTATATTTTTATTTTTAATATCGATAATGGCACTTTGTGATTGTAAAATGTAAATGGTCAATAAAAAAAGAGAAATTTCGTATTTTCCAAGCAAGTATAAAGTAACAGCGGTTACAATTTCGGTTGTCGACGGTTACCATCTTAATTTTTCCTGCAAAAAGTCTAATTCTAAAAAGGATATGATGTTAACCAAGTTTTGCAGGAAAAATATATATTCGGTTACCATCTTAGTTTTTCCTGCAAAAAAGTCTAATTCTAAAAAAATTGTTCATAAACAAAATTTTAAAACCAAATATATTTTGCCTTATTTCTCCATAGTAAAAACAAGTACTTTACCGATAATAAAATATAAAATAAATAACAAAAAGCAATTTTAAACATTTTTAGAAAAAGAGGAAATAAATTTCTTATATACATTGGCTAATTCTCCGCAGTGAAAAGTGGTGAAAAAAAAATGAATACATGACATAAATCCATTCAGAATATAAAACACATAGTAGAATAAAACATGTCAATTTGATCTCATTTTGATACAGTTTTAACCAAACCGAAGTACCAAATATGTCACATGCAAGTACATTTGCTAATATCTAAAGATCTGACCATACATATTACAAAGAAAATGAATTATTTTTAGAAAAAAATTGCATACATCTAAAACACACACACACAAATATAACACATCGAAACTATACCAATAATAATTATTAGGATTGTATATTTTAACTGAAAACTTTTACTCAATCATACTTTTTAAATTTTAGAGATTAAATCGGCCATGATTACAAATATATAATGACATCACCAATATATACAAATAAATTACATAGTATTTTAATAAATATAATTGATCGCTGTTCGAGAGCATTTTGCGGGATGCTTACAGAGGGTGTGTGTTTTTTGGGATGGTCAAACTGGGGGTCATGCGTCCGTCCAGTGGGGGGATGAAGAGTACTTGGATATTGGGTCATCTCCGGTCTCCGAGACCTGAGAACTCAAGCAAACAGGTGAAGGGGCCTTCGAGAGGAATGAGAGGGGGTTTCCCTCCCAAAGATTCTCTGTCGCTCAAGTTAGAAGTGTACAACTGAGAACATATGATCGGAAGGAGGGTTTATGAAGGCTAACTGAGAACATAAGATGAAGATCGTAAAAAATGGGTGGGTAGAAGAAGAGGAAGAAGAAAAACCAGAAGAAGACAGCGAAGAAAACATGAAGAAAAGGAAAAAAGAAGAGCTATAGGAGATAAAGACGATGAAGAATAAAAAAAATGAGATGACGAGGAAGAAAAAATATAGAAAGATCAATAAGAGAAAGAAGAAAAGACAAAGTCGATGAAGAAGAAGTCGGAAAAGAAAAGGAAGAAGACATAGACGAATAAAAACCGGGAGAAAACTAAGAAGACGAATGATAAGACGACGAAGAAGATAAAATAGAAGAACATAAGAGAGGTGGATAAGAAAAAAAACCGAAAGATGAGGAAGTAGAAAAAAAATCTGGAACATGAAGAAGATAATGATTTTTATCATTCAGATTTACAAAAAAAGTTTCATAACGTGAGACTGTTTAAGAAAGAACTAAAAATTATATGAATGTTATGAGGTTTTTTGTAGGTTTAAAAGGCTTTACATCTTAATGCTTTGAAAAACTTTACTTGATTTCGTAATCTAAGAAGGTAATTTGCTAAATAAAACTGAAAATTACCGAGCAATTCAATGGGACCTCTTGAGTAAAGCCATTAAATAGCTATAAATATTATTTATTTCATGTTATATGAGCATATGGTAAAAGATTCCAAATATAAATACATGTATAAACATTAACATTTTAAATTATCTTGAGAAATAAGTAGTAAAATTATATATTTGTATGTATATTATTTTAAATAAATAATATATATATATATAAATTTAGTTAAGGTTTATGAGTTTAGAAAATATTAATTATATATTTATGTATTGTCTTTTTTAAGTGACTTTCCATACTGATAAACGAATAATCAAATATTTATTTAAATAAATTAAGATCACTACTTTGTTATTCTATTTAATTTTGGTGTCCATTGTGTTCTATATTTTATAATAATTTTAAAATTACAACGGAAAATATGAATATTAATCGGAAGAAGAGGAAGAAGTCTGGGAAGAAGAAGAAAAGGAATGAAATCGAACATGAAGAAAATAAGAATTAAAAAAAATGGAAGGTGACGAAAAGAAGAAGATGAACACGAGACGAAGACATACTGGTAGAATAATATGTTTGAGAAGACAAAGATGATGAATAATTAGAGGAAAATCAAAGAGGAAGAAAACAAATTGGAAAAACAAGACGAATAACACCCAGGAAAAAAAAAGAATAAGAAGAAGTCGGAGGAGACAAAAAACGATGAATAAGAAGAATGAGGAGACGAGGAAGAAGAAAAAGAATGAAAAGATGAATAAGAGAAATTAGATGATTAAGATAATGAACAAGAATATGGAAAAGACGATGAAGAAGACGAATAAAACTGGAAAAGGAAGAAAATGGATAATACGATGACGAAGAAGAAGAAAATCAGTNTTTTTGAGTTTTCTGAACTTTATCAAGGCGAGACGATTTTGCCTTGCTTGGTGATATCTTTCTCTTCCCAAATTTTCTAGATCTGTGTACTGAACAAAGGGAGATTTCTTTACAGAATTGTCAGGAGCATATTGCTGGTTTCTACTCAAAACACCTGAAAGATGAACGATTTTTTTATAAGTTTTAAGTTATGTCAAACGTACAAAAAGACATAAGAATAAAGATATAGATGCGAAGAAAGAAATTACGTTTCATGACCACAGAGGAAACATTGGTCCTAGGACCTTTCGCCCCTCTCATACTGGTTACTCAAAAAAATAGATTGATGTAAAGTATAAGAAACAGAGGATAGAGATCGAATAGAAAACTTCAGAATCAATTTGTATTACAAATACAGAAAAACCAATGTGTATTACTAATACAGAAAATCTAATAAAATAAATTGTGACATGGACATAGTTATCGGTAAGCAAACAATAAGTAAAATTTCCAAAAAAACAAAAATGTAAATTTTTGTAGATATCTTAATATAATATTACTTATAGGATATTTTTACAAACTTACTAATGATTTATCGTCTAATGCATATAAATAATGATAGGAATAATCTGAACAATTGTTAAACGTATTAATTAATTATTATATATTGTCTCGTACGTATAGATTGTTCAATCTTATTAAATCAAAGAAAATCACTCCAAAGTTTTATATTTCACTTTAATTATACATTATTTTCATTCAATAAGGAAAATATTTTATATATTTTCTTGGGTATCAAAATTCTTCCTATTTTTATATTTTGATATTAAAGAAGGAGAGGGAAGAAGAGAAGGAAAAAAAATCAGAAAGAAGAAGTCGGAGGAGATGAAGATGATGATGAAGAAGGAGAAGAAGAATAAGAAGGCAAAGAAGAAGAAGATGAAGCCGATAAAGAAGAAGTTGGAAAAG
The DNA here is from genome assembly GCA_020283515.1 of Alliaria petiolata. NCBI lineage: Eukaryota > Viridiplantae > Streptophyta > Magnoliopsida > Brassicales > Brassicaceae > Alliaria > Alliaria petiolata. The sequence continues at coordinate 96,069,907 of JAHZTW010000002.1, forward strand.
ACGATAATTAAGACGAAGACAAAGATGAATAAAGATCAGAATAAAAAAAGACTAATGTATGTTGCTCACAAACACCAAAAAAACTTAGTTTATAAATTCGCAGAAGTCAGAGTACACAACTCATGTGCGTGAGTAACGTTACCCAATTTTAATACTTTAATAGCCTCGGTTAGTCAAGATGCTTAACTATTTTCATGATTAAATCAAAGGGTAAAATAATTGGGGGAGAAAAAACAAAAGATTCTAGCAACAAACCTAAAATATGATTAAGCCAATTAGGATTGGTTGTGTATCAAATCCAAAACTCATGAAGAGATCACTGGAGTTTCTGATAAGTGTGTATCCCTCAAATTGTAAGAAAGCAAGGATCTACGATAAATTATGTAGACATAGGACATGATTTCACAAGTGAATGAGGATATGAGTAAATAAGTTTTGGACACTGATAACTGATGTTGAAAGATGATAAAGAGTTACAATACAAGTCAATGATATCATATGACTCTCCACATAACTGGAAGCAACCTCATCGTGGAAATCATCGTCTACATCTACTTCTTGAAAGCTCATTGGAGATCTAAGCATTTGTAGGGGAGATGATCATCTAGATCATGACCATGATAGCATGAAAGGCATATCATAGAATTTTATTTAACCCCTCATAACCTTTATGAACAAAACTCTAAACCAAAGTCTATACTTAGAGAAAAAAAGAAAATAAAACTAAATAATAATACCCAAAATCCTAAACATAACAAGCCTTGCGAGGGGTATTACAATTATCCTCTACATTCTCAGATAAAAGATGGTATTTTTGGGTGTTTTTGCATATTTTCTCAGCGGCGAAGGACTTTCGGTTTTTTTCATGCATCAAAAATACGAAAAGGCTGTATCATTCATCAATGATATTGATAAATTAGTTATGTTGCTATTATATTTTAGATTATATATGAAATTTTTGAAAAGTGATTGGCTGCCCGCACAAGTTGCGGACTAATCACCTAGTATATATATATAGCAACAACAGTGTTTTAAATATTCTAAGTAATAGCGTTGAAGAAACAAAATCCACTAAAAATACCACGAAAACTGTTAAGGATATGCATAAGGATATTCATGTACCATAAGGTATTACAAATACTGTTACGGAAACTATGTTAAACAATAAACATTAGAATTTTGGATTTAAAGAACTAAACAATTCTTTGATTTGATTTCTGGAGAACAGAGAAAGAAAAAGCACTAAGAAAATAGAACTCACTACTCTGCTCTTATACATTGCAGTATTTTCTGAGTGGGTCTTGTAAGTTCGGCTTAGGTTGCGCATTTACTCATTCAAAGAAAAGGGTTGGTTCAGAGTTAAGTTCTATGGCAGAGAAGAGGGTAACTAGACTAAATTTGATATTTTTATGTTTACAGTTTTAACTTACTTATATGGATATGTGAATTTCCAGGCAAGAACTACTCAGGAGCGTGATCCAAAAGAAAGAAATATTGGGTTGCAGAGTATAGAAGCTCAAGAAATAAATGATGATACTGAACAGGGAGAAGCAAATGTTGGATTGCAGAAGACAGAAGCTCAAGATCAAGATATAGTGCGGCGATACGAGCGAGTGAGGTTTAAACAGGGAGAAGGAAATCTCAGGTTACAGTGGATAAGAGACTCTGGAGGAACGAACCTTGAGGGTAAATAAACTGAAAAGGGATCTGATTCTGTTATTTACAGTTGATGAAACAGAGTCATATTCTGTTTTTTTATTTTTACTCTGTTTTGGATTTATTTGTTCACAGGAGATGCATGCTCTTGATCTGGAGAAACAGAGAGATATTCAGAGGCAGAGGAGATAGGAAAAGTTGAAACTTGATCAGGTCTTGAATTGAATCATCAACATTTCTCTTAATGCATTTTATGAGATATCGAATTCTCATTAATTTTGTTTTGTTTTTTTTTTCTTCAAATGAAACCCACTGTTGAATTCAATGATGGGAGCGGGGCACAAGAGCAAATGCGGGAACAGAGATTGAAGGTAAATACATACTTGTGACCAAGATCTGCAAGGAGAAAAGAGAAGAGAGCCTTACTCTTTTTTTTTTTTTTCGGTGAACCCTCATTTGATTACTTGTTATCAACAGATTCAAGAGGAACAGAGACGGGGATATACTAAAACTCAGAGGAGGGAGTCTCGTTTGAAACATGAGCATGTGCTAAAATTGAAACAACAACATTTCTCTCAATTTGGTTTTTGAGAAGAAGATTCTCTCATGTGAGTTTTAATTGGTTTTCTTCAGATGCAATCCACAGTTCAATTCGATGAAGGGAATCAAATCAGAGAGGCATTACCGGAACTAGGGTTTCAGAAAGAAGAGGGCGATGGGTTTTAAAGAGGAAACAGAGTTACTTGACAAGTGATTCCTTGGAACACACGAAACCGATATGTGTTGAACACAAAAGAGGGCGATGGGCTTTAGTTGGAAAAAATTATAGCTACATATAGTTCGGAGAAAAAAAGTTATATTGGCAATTGCAATCACATTAGTATAAAGTTGAGTAAAAATATATCCTGCTGATTATGTAAATCCTATTTTGTGTTACTTTTTTCCTTCAGCATCTTGCGTTGCTAGGTGACCAGCTTAACGATGTTGATAACAAACGTGGAGCAGACTTAATTTCCACTTCAACTAGGATATCATTACTGTTTGGAATCGCAAGGTGCGAGAACCAGTGCAATGCTCTATCTCCCTCCCTTTCTCTCCGTCTATTCATTGGCGTACTAACATAATGCAGCTGAAGCTTGCTCATGCATATGTCATGGAATACAAGCCACACGATGCTTCTCTTCGTGACAACTCTTCTTGCAAAAACACTTGGCTTAGAAGCTAGACTCAAGAATTCATAATTCTCATCAAACTATGCTAAGTTGTTGAGCCGTTTTACTAGATTATAGATATTAGATTATGTTTAACAATTCTGAGTCTGATAAGATTCCAAACATACTTTCAACGATGATGATGATTATTATATTGAAGTTCAAAACCAAAAAGTTGCTATAGAATATGCTCCATCTTCTTGGCCTTTATCTGGAGATGTCTGAATACTCATAATCTTCATCGGAAGAGCCATATTCATAATTTTCATCCGAAGATTCGAACAATATATAAATTTCATCGACACCACTGGAGCTTGCATAATAGTCATAACCGTTAACCTCCGTTAAAACTTAAAAACAAGCTCAGTGGAAGTCACTTCTGTTGCGTCAACGTCAAATGTGTATAGATCACCCGTTAAAACTTGCGTAGGCCCTGTTCGTTTAATCATTTGTCAAACTCCATCCAGATGATCCATTTAGATGCTCCATCCATATGCTCTATTCAGATGTTGTTCATTTCATTTTCGGTCATTCATCCGAATGATTCATCTATATAGAACTTTGTTTGTTTAACCACTTAGTTTTAAATTTAAATGGACCATTTGAATGGTTTTAATAAAAAAATTGACTAAAATGCTTCTACTTTTATCTAGTCACTAGAATAGGATCCGCATATATGCGGATTTTTAATAAAATATTTTAAATTCGTAAAAATAAATTGAAAACAAATCGAATAATATGTAAAAAAAAAATTACTTTTAATATTCCAAATATATATGTTTTAATACTCTTATATGAATTAGGTTGAATTCTAATTTTTTATCTATTTATATATATATATATATATATCTATAATTTTGACTAATTAATTATCCTACTTTTATCATAACTAAACTATAGATTAGGATCCGCATATACGCGAATTTATTATAATAAAATATTTTTTAAGAATATAAAAAACAACACCGGATCACTACTGAAAAATATATATGAAAAACACAAAATCAAAACCTAAGAGTTATTTATTTATTTTAATTTTAATTTATTTTGAATTAAAATATTCAAAAGACAGAATCTGTCTTTTGAATCTGTTGCAAGTCCTAAGCAACATTAATTCTACTTCTCATATAGTTCACACACTTTTTCAACTATCTTTTTCTGTTAAGTTGCGTTAAAAAATTAGGTATGCAATTCGAGTCCTTCGAGTATGTTAACGATCTCCCCATTAACTCTTTTCAAGCAAATAAAGTCTATATTTCTCTTCACATTCATCTCTCGTATATGATCTCTCTGCTCTCTAGAGAAGTTATGTTTCTCAAGACTCGAATCAAAAGTCTCTAAAATTCTTGATATCCTCCTCCTCACTGAGCTTGTCATCGTTTAATGTAATATCATTAGTAGCTAAAATTTTCTTTTTTTTTAATTGAAATATATCCTAGTCAATCAATTTTTTTTTAATTTACTTTTTTTTGTTTCTTCCTTATATGATATTTTTGCTCTCTAGAAAAGTTATGTTTCCCAAGACTCGCATCAAAAAAGAAAATAGAAAACAAAATCTGATCACTACTGGAAAAAAATATATGAAAAACACAAAATCGAAACCTAAGAGTTATTTATTTATTTTAATTTTTAGTTATTTTCAATTAAAATATTCAGAACACATAATCTGTTGCGGGTCCTAAACAACATTAATCCTACTTATCATATAGTTCACAAAATTTATCAACTATCTTTTACTGTTCAGCTGCGTTAAAAACTTGGGTATGCAATTCGAGTATGTTAACAATTTCCTCATTAATTTTTTTCAAGCAAATAAAGTCTCTCTTTCTCTCCACATTCATCTCCCTTATATGATCTCTCTGCTCTATAGAGAAGTTATGTTTCTCAAGATTCGCATCAAAAGCCTCTCTACATAATTCTTGATATCCTCCTCCTCATTGAGCTCATAATCGTTTAATATCATATCATTAGCATCTATAATTTTCTTTTATTAATTGAAATATATCCTAGTTAATCAATTTTTTTTTTAATTTACTTATTTGTTTCTTCCTTATATGGTATTTTTTCTCTCTAGAGATGTTATGTTTCTCAAGACTCGCATCAAAAGCCTCTCTATATGATTATTGATATTCTCCTCCTCATTGAGCTCATCATCGTTTAATGTCATATCATTAGCATCTAGAATTTTCTTTTTTTAATTGAAATATATCCTAGTTAATCAAGTTTTTTTTAACTTACTTTTTGTTTCTTCCTTATATGAGATTTTAGCTCT
>JAHZTW010000002.1:96076575-96095131 GCA_020283515.1 Alliaria petiolata
TTTTTTTTTGGTATTAGTAATTAAAAAAGAACTTATTTTCCTTTTCTATTTTTAAAACTAATTTCTTGATTTTCCTTTTCGTATTAGTAATTGATCATACAATTTCTTCAATTTAAATTAAAAAGATAAAAAAACTTATTTTCCTTTTTCTTAATTTACCTTTTAGATTTTTTATTTTCCTTTTTGTATTAGTAATCGAAAAAACCTTATTTTCCCTTTTACTTTTAAAACTACTTTTTAGATTTATATAAACATTATGTTAAAATCTAATTGATTGAATTTTTTAACACGTGTCAAAATCTAATCGATTAACTTGACACGTGTTACGATCATGTTAAAAACTAACTTTGATGCATCCTACTTTATATAATAAGATATTTTTTTAACTCTATTATTTTGATCTTAACCATACTAATATTTGATCTAAAATATAATTATAATTAAATATTCAAATTATTATTTTTAATCACGTTTCCCTTGATTTCGGCGGTTTTGACGGAAAATGCAATTTTACGATTTTGGGTTTTGGCGGAAAAACGTAATTTCTGGGTTTTGGCGGAAAAATGCGATTTCGCGGTTTTGACGGAAAAGCATGATTTTGCGGTTTTGACAGAAAACGTGATTTTGAGGTTTTGACGAAAAATACGATTTCGCGGTTTTGACTGAAAAACGTGATTTTGCAGTTAAACTCGAATTCTCGGTTATTGCGGAAAAATCAATTTCGGGATTTTGGCGGGAAAACGCGATTTTGCGGTTTTGGCCGGAAAACTTGATTTCACGGTTTTGGCGGAAAAACACATTTTTGCAGTTTTGGCGAAAAAATTTGATTTCGCAGTTTTGACGGGAAATCGGAACATTCATCTGGGTGTAAAGGTATTTTATACATTTGTTATTTTGTATTGGATCATTTCCATTGATATGATCCAATTTGGTCCATCCAGATGAGTTTAAAAAATGAATCAATTTGGTGTTGTTCGTTTCATCATCACTCATCTCCATCCAAATGATCCACCTGGATGGAAAAATGAATAGGCTCGTAGTGTGTGTCCATTTGATCTATAAGTAGTAAAAGCATTGACGCTACAATGCACCCACATAATTTAACAATCCTCCCATTCTTCCCAATCGTCCTTAATATCTGGTAAGATGCAAAGCCCTAAATTTTGTTGATGTACGAAGAGGCTTCTCATTCAATTTCATTGTTCGGTAAGTGAAGTAGTCAGACACTTCTAAGTTAATTGTGGGATACGAAGACCCACTAAACACTAAGGCTTTGGCTGGGCTTGTATCTTCTCTTTCTCGTGCAATTTAATTGAAAAATTTGGTAGAAAAAAACAAGGAAAAGTTTAATAAAAACATTCACAAGAGTTATGCACTCTCTTCTATCAAAGTCGAACGGTACAGTTAAGGTTTTTGAATGGTTGCTCCACTCCAAATCAAACTTATTCGGCCAACATTTTGGTACGCTAAAGTGCATACTTTGATATTCTCATAATTCTATTATTTTTAGGTTGTTAGATTATAAGATTATAGAGTTGGGAGTATAGAAATACTTGGTAACAACGAAGATGAAATATCTTATAACTTTATTTATAAGCATATAATGGCTAATCGAAACCATGATTCTTAAATGAAGAAATATAACGGATTTTTATTATATAAACAAATTCGACTTAGAACAAATCTAAACCGAACCGGTTTAGATCCCATAGAAGAGTATGATGGAGGTTATTATATCACCTCCTATTTTTTTCTTTTTTGACCTCTACCTGGTGCCAATCATCGAGCTCCAACCACTCTGGCAAGAAAACATTGAAACCCGAAATCAAGTCTTGGTGTCCTTTAAATAATTTATCCACACCTTTTATGCAATCAACCCTATCAATGCTACAATCAAATTACATTCGAAATTAATTAGTTTTAAGAAAATTATAGAGTGTTACCCCAAAAAGGATTGAAATAAAGAGAAAACTAAACGTATTCTCATATTTTGCAAAAATACTATGTATATACATACTTTCGAGCTTTATAATTACTCAAAATCGCAAGGAAGTCATCATATTTTTTACGGTCGTTATGAAATTTATCATTCACAGCCCTAAGATATCCATATGCATCATCCTTAGTTGCTTTCCGTTTACTTCCGCTCTGTTCATTGCCTTTGCTTCCTTCTCCGGACATAGTTTCAACTTTGAAGTTTGTCGAAGCTTCGTTTTTCAAACAATAGTGTTAACTTTTGTTTTTTGCATTTAATAAAAATTATTAATGAGTGTTTTTTAATCATCTCAAACATAAAAGAATCTCTGAATAGTAAATTGAAATCTTTGAGAAAAAAACGTTGTATCAATGATCGTAATTCACTAGAAAGTTACACACGCATTGAAGATTGATCCATATAGAGAAAGAGAACATGGCCATAATCAACTTCACATTGGTAAATTAATCAAAAACTAAATCCAATTATATACGAGGCCATATTGTCATTTATAAATAATTAATTTCGTCAGTTTAATAAGGCTTGTTGAGAAAAGACAACATTATCAAATTAATGAAAATTTCATTGATCAGCATTCTTAGTACTGAAAACTAATTTTGCTAAAAAATAGAGCGATCGATGTAGAATTATGAAAAAGATTCAAAGTAACGAATCAAAAAAAAAATACTATGAGTAAAAGCTTCACCGTTGGAGCACTAGCACATGCATGAATGGGTTTTTGAGATGTATATGTGTCTTCTATATATACAATATTTTTCTTAGAATCGGTTCATTTGAAATTGACATCTTTCTATCAATGAGATATAAATGTGCAAAAGTATTTAATGAAATAAAGATATGTGACATATGTCAGTTGTAAATAAAATTTTGCATTAATTATAGTTAAAGTAAACTAAGAGAAATTTAATATGCAGATTTTTTATGTATATTTAGTAAGAAAAAAATAAAATTTAAATCTTTGTAAGCATCTATCAAGACAAATTAACCTAGGAGTTTAATTAAATAAAATTTTGTATTAATTATAGTTAAAATAATCTAAGAAAAATTTAATATGCAGATTTTTTTATGTATATTTAGTAAGAAAAAAATAAAATTTAAATCGTTGTAAGCATCTGTCAAAACATATTAACCTAAGGATTTAATTAAATTACTTTTTGTGGCCATTATCTTTGCAATCCAAAAAATATTATAAAAATTAGTTGAATTGATTAGAACAAATAGATTTAACTTGTGAAACTGTTAATTAGTGTCATAAAGTCTCAAAAAGTGTCATTTAGATATTCAATAAAGATATGCACTAAAAGACAACATGATCGAGGTATAATATCTTGTAAATGTACTTTACGAAATTATCTAAAACTTCACCAATATTAAGGAAAAAAGAAAAAAAATTAATTACAATTTTAGAAAATACAGTATAAGCTAAACAACTAATACTAAAAAAATAGATGTTGACTTGCTCGACGTTCTCCATTTTACCACCGCAATACAAGTGAACTGTGCAGTAGACTTTAAAAAAAAAAAAATTAGTTACGATTAAAACCAGTAATTCAACCCAATAAATGTATAGTTAACTAAACTTCATTTATTAATCAGATTGATATTTTGAGATTACTGTTTAGAGTCAACTAATTATCGGTGTTCAATAAAAAAGGCCACTAATTTATTAAGGGCCAGTAAATATTTATTCTAAAGTATTAGATCAATTATTTTCATTATGATATACTTATGATAAAGTATTAGATAAATTAGATATTGCTTATGGTAAAAGAAATAAATCTAATTATGATAAAATTAGAATAATAAATTAATCAAAATTTTATAATAAATATATATATATATAAATAACTATATCGTTAGAAATAAACATAATTTTTATAAGAATATTAAAATCTATATATTTGAAAATATTAGTAAAATTAAATATTATGTTTTCAAATTATTTTTAGGAATTTAAAAATATATTATTAAAAAATCTTCATATATGTGGATCCTATTCTAGTTATTATTATTTTTTGTCAATTGTGGATCCTATTCTAGTTATAATTAACAAATATATATATAAAGCAATAACAATGTTTTAAATATTCTAAGTAATCGTGTTGAAGAAACAAAATCCGCTAAAAATACTACGAAAACTGTTAAGGATATGCATAAGGATATGCATGTACCATAAGGATATGCATGTACATATGTTTCTTGGGACGGTATTACAAATACTGTTACGGAAACTATGTTGTCAAACAACAAACATTAGAATTTTGGATTTAAAGAACTAAACAATCCATTGATTTGATTTCTAGAGAACAGTGAAAGAAAAGTGCTAAGAAAAGAGAAAACAAAATCGGAATAAGAGACAAGATTGAAGAGAGAACTCAGAAGAATCGAAGTGGCTGAAGAAACTGATACAAGAAGTTACTCTGCAAGAATAGAGTCGAGAGATTGCTCATGCATATGTCATGGAATACAAGCCACACGATGCTTCTCTTCGTGACAACTCTTCTTACAGAAACACTTGCCTTAGAGTCTAGACTCAAGAATTCATAATTCTCATCACACGTGTGCTAAGTTGTTGAGCCGTTTTACTAGATTGTAGATATTAGATTATGTTTAACAATTCTGAGTCTGATAAGATTCCAAACATACTTTCAACGATGATGATGATCAGGGCCGGCCCTGAGATTTGGGGGGGGGGGGGGGTTCAGAGACAATTTAAAAAATATGGGCCATAAAACCATAAAACATTAGTAATGTACCAACAAAAACTATAAAACTTATTACATATATACAAGAAAAATTCTTCTCAAATGGGCCAATAAAATTTGGGGGCCAAGCCCAATGCCTCATTGGCCTTGGCCCAGGGCCGGCCCTAATGATGATTATTATATTGAAGTTCAAAACCAAAAGTTTGCAATAGAATATGCTCCATCTTCATAATTGGCCTTTATCTGGAAATGTCTGAATACTCATAATCTTTATCGGAAGAGTCATATTCATAATTTTCATCACCAGATTCGGACGATATATAAATTTCATCGACACCACTGAAGCTTGCATAATGGTCATAACCGTTAACCTCTCCGTTAAAACTTAAAAATAAGTTCGGTGGAAGTCACTTATGTTGCTTCAACGTCAAATGTGTATAGATGATCCGTTAAAACTTGACCTAGTGTGTGTCCATTTAATATATAATCAGTGATAGCATGATATATCATGGTTTTTACCTGTTTTTGGACCATGATATAAGTCTTTTTATAGAGTCTTTTGGTCTTTTTAGACTCCTATTTGAGTCTTTACAGGTTGGACTACGTTTGGAGCAAAGTTGAAGATTCTGGAACTAATTGGAGCATTTTGGAGAAGCAACCGAAGTGATGAAGTCGAAAGAGTGGATTCACACGCAAGGTGTCGATCGACACCATCAGTGTCGATCGACACCATCAGTGTCGATCGACACCAGACGAAACCGACGCATTGTTCGGACTTCCATCAGAAAAAGGAAATCACTTGAAGTTTCCATTATTTACAAGATTGCCTCTGACGCGAGTTTACCTATAAATATAGTTTTTCAGCCATTGTTTAGGCCACACACAATATTTTAGAGAGAGATTTTAGAGAGTTTTTGGGGAGAGAGATCTTATACTTTGTTCTTGAGATTTTGAACCCCTTTATCTTCTTTTATTGATTTCTTTCATGATTTCTATTCAAATTATGATTTCTGTTTCATCAATCATGTCTGAGTAGTTTGCTAGTTAGGTTTAGGTTTTTTCAAAGGTGATTGATGAATTGTTAGGTCGAATTAAATTGTTAGGATAAAATCATTAGAGTTCTTCATCTGGATTTGTGTTTAATGCTTATTCTAGCTTCATGACCTAGAATCTGATCTTAGGTTAATTAATAGATGCGAGAGTATTATTGATTGCATGAACTAGTGTTAGATGAGCAAAATACCTATTCGCAAAGAGATTTGGTTTAGGGATTTTGTGAACAATCGAACCTGAACTTTAATGCTTGTTTGAATTGTTAGAATTTGCAAAGAGATTTGGAATTCTAGGGTTTAGACATAGAAAGTCTTCGCAGCGAGAGTTGGTTGATTTTATTGTTGTGTTTCGAGTTTAAGAACGGATCTTCATTATTCCTAACATTCTGTCTAGACCTGAAATTTAGATCACCTGAGAATTTCCCTGAACCTAGCGTTTTGTCTCATAAATTTACAAAGTCTTTTAAATTGCTTTCTGTCTTTTAATTCAATCTTTTTACCTAGCATAATCTGAATTTAGAAACCTTAGAGTAGCATCTACTTCCCTTGGTATTTCGATACCCCTTATACTACGATTGCATTTGTTGTGCACTTGCAGTAGTTTTATTAGGATAAATCCTGAGCCCTATCAAGTTTTTGGCGCCGTTGCCGGAGAAGTAATAGCTGCCTACAGAATCTAGTATTAGGATTTTGACTAGGTTTTCTTTTTATTTTGTTACTAATTTAGTTTCCTAACTTTTGTTTCAGGTGCATGCCCAATACCAGGAGCAACAAGGAAGAGGAACTAATCGCATTGAACCAGGAACTAGGCCGTCTCGAACGTACGAACCGCAAGTCTGCTCGAGCGTCGATCGACACAGAGAGCATCGATCGACACCCCACCTTAGTGTCGATCGACACCGCTTGTATCGATCGACACCAGACGCAGATCGAGATGGCAGAACCACTGATCCTAATGCGCAACGAGGTAGGCGACCTTGTTGACCTACAAGGCAATAGAAGGAACACCCAAGGTCAGAGAATTGATGAGGCTGGCGCCGTCATCATAGAACCAGCGATACAAGATGCCCCTGCAGAAGTTTGACGTATGAGAACACTTGGCGAATACAACCGCCCAGACCAGTTCTATGCTAATAGAGCTGCGATCCGTCCTCCTGCATTTCAGAGGAATGACTTCGAGCTGAAGCCTGCTTACTTCACACTGGTGGGGCAGCATCCTTTCCATGGTCTTCCTAATGAGCATCCAATTAATGGACCACATTGAGAGATTTGAGGATCTCGCATCAAGCATCAAGGCTAATGGAGTGTCCTATGATTATCTCTTCTGCAAGTTGTTCCCTCACTCGCTTGCTGGAGATACATCATATTGGCTGAAGCAGCTGGATCCAGGATCTTTAACTACTTGGGAAGAAACAAATAATGCATTTTTATGCAATTTCTTTGATGATGCAAGAAGTGAAGAGCTGAGGATGAAGATCACTGCATTTTCTCAAGGAACCACTGAAGCATTCAAAGCTTCTTGGGTGAGATTCAGATCGTACCAGAGGGATTGCCCACATCACGGTTTCAGCGAGCCGCAGCTAATCGGTATCTTTTACCGAGGGATCGATTGGAGATATCAGATGGCTTTAGACGCTGCAAGCAATGACAACTTCAACACCAGATACCCAGCTGACGCGGTGGTGCTTATAGAGAATTTGGCCTCTTGTAACAGCACCAAGAACGCGGACTTTGAAAGGAGACAACAAGCTGGTGCAAATGGAGGAAGTCAAATAGCTGAGGTTAACAGGAAGATGGACATCTTGATGGGAAAGAAGCAAGTTCACTTCGCTGCCGAAGTAGAGTCCTTTGAGCCAAAGCAAGAAGAAGTCAATTACATCAATGGATGTGGCTTTCAAGGACAGAGATTCAGCAATCATCAAGGCTATGATTCTTCTTACCAAAAGCCTTCATTCCAGAACAGCAACAGCAATTACACGAGAAGCTATGGTTCTTCTTCTTACCAGAAGCCTCCTGCACAAGACAATAAGATGGAGGCTATGATGGAACAGCTTTTAGAAGGGCAACAGAAGATGACAGTGAGCTTTAATGGGAAGATTGACACATTATATCAAGATGTGACTGGAAAGATGGACGCCATGTACCAAGACTTGAATGGGAAATTCGAATCTCTGAACAACCATGTCAGGAAATTGGATACTCAAGTTGCTCAAACCGCAGAAGCTGTTCATAGGCAAGAAGGATTTCTTCCTGGGAAGACTGATACAAATCCCAGACACCATGTCAATGCCATCACGACAAGGAGCATAAGAAAGTTGGAACCAGAGAAGAAGAAGAATCTAAGTGTTGAAGACCTTGTAGAGTTGGAGGAAATCGAAGAAGAAGCTCCAGACGCCCCTGCAGATCCAGTGTCGATCGACACAGAAGAAGAGTGTCGATCGACACCNACAGTGGGCTTTAATGGGAAGATTGACACATTATATCAAGATGTGACTGGAAAGATGGACGCCATGTACCAAGACTTGAATGGGAAATTCGAATCTCTGAACAACCATGTCAGGAAATTGGATACTCAAGTTGCTCAAACCGCAGAAGCTGTTCATAGGCAAGAAGGATTTCTTCCTGGGAAGACTGATACAAATCCCAGACACCATGTCAATGCCATCACGACAAGGAGCATAAGAAAGTTGGAACCAGAGAAGAAGAAGAATCTAAGTGTTGAAGACCTTGTAGAGTTGGAGGAAATCGAAGAAGAAGCTCCAGACGCCCCTGCAGATCCAGTGTCGATCGACACAGAAGAAGAGTGTCGATCGACACCCGAAGAACATCGCGAAGTCGAGAGCTCGAACCCGTGTGTCGATCGACACAAAGCTGGTGTCGATCGACACCCTACCATGACCTCACTAGATCAACCTGAACCTTCCAAACTTGAAGAGGAAAAAGTGTATAAACCGAAAAGACCATATCCCCTGCCTCCCAGAAGATCTAAACAGGAGATAGAGGAAGCGAGATGCAAGGAGATGATGGATAAGCTGATGGTTGAGTTACCTTTAGTTGATGCAGTCCAACTTTCACCTGCATTAAGAAGATATGTCAAGAGAATGGTTGTAAATGGTATAAGCCATGAGGAAGGAGCATTGCTTACCAGAGACATGAATGCAATTCTCTTGAACATAGTTCCAAGGAAGAAGAAGAAGGTGTGGGTTTCTGAACAAGTCAGTGCTGTTAGTCAGAGGAAGATTCCAGAGAAGCTACCTGATCCAGGAAACTTTGTGCTAGATTGCTCAATCTCAACGGGAAGGTTTCCTCGTTCTCTCTGTGATCTAGGCTCAAGTATCAACTTGATACCATACTCTGTTGCTGTTAGACTTGGAATGACTGATTTCAAGCCAAGCAGAATCTCTCTTATCCTAGCTGATCGATCAAAGAGAATCCCAGAAGGTGTTTTAGAAGATGTTCCTTTGAAGATTGAAGGCTGCATTATTCCCACAGTCTTTATGGTTCTGAAGTACGATGAAGAGCCTGCATATCCTCTTATTTTGGGAAGATCATTCTTGGCTTCAGCTAGTGCCATCATTGATGTGAGGAAGGGGAAAATGGAGCTTGATTTGGGTGACGTTGTCATGAACTTTGACATGGACAAATTAAGAAGACCATCCACCATTGATGGTCAAGCTTTTTCAGTAGAGATGTCCATAGATGAAGGTCCAATCATGGAAAGTTCGGATGCCTTTACTGCTGGGTATGTCAAGGAGCTTGATACTGAAAAGCAAGAGGACAAGCTGGTTATTCAAGAGGCATTGGCTGAGAATTCTAAGAAAAATTTGGAGCTTGCAGATTGGAGTGGAAATGATCATATCTTCAGGACTTTGGGCGAGGATGAAGGTCTAAACAATGCCAAGTTGATGGAGGAAGACGTTTTCATCATGAAAGCAAGGATTGCGGAGCTGAATTGCAGAAAAAGTACATAAATTCGAACTGAGGATGTGGTGTCGATCGACACCAAGAGCGTCGATCGACACCCTACGCGGAGCACTCCAAAAGATGTTTCCAATGCTGCAAATCCATCATCTTTGGTCAAACAGATGCCTCCACATCCAACAGCCCAGATAACTCGCAGGAAGTAAAGGTACGCATTCCCTGGAATCAATTCCAAACTCCCTGATCTTGTCAATAAGAACTTTAAAAGTTCAAAAGGTGTTTCACACTTAGGCAAGCCACGAGATTCTCGTAGAAGGCTTGGTGTTTCTTTTGATTATGCTGCAGGAAAATGAAGTGTCCCACCCGAACTCAAGGCCCACCCTGCTGCTGTTCCTCATTTCCTTGGTCGCTCTAATGCACCTACTGCCTATACACCACCTTGGATGAGAAGACATTCGTCTGGGAAGCATTCAATGTCACCCTCTGATCCACCAGACGTCTGAACCCCCGACACAGTCAAGCTAATGACTGAAAACGAGCGCTGAGTGGGAGGCAACCCACTGTTAGGTACGTTTTTCTTTTTATTTTGTTTTAGTTTTAATTCAGTCCTAGTTTCAGTCAGTTGAAAAAGGCGACATTGGACTCGACTCAGGCCAGTGTCGATCGACACCCTACAGTGTCGATCGACACCACGCGCAGACAAAGGTAAGTCTTCTATCTGGTCTTTTAAGTTGTTTCTAATCTTTCTTTTAGCCAACTCCGGGCTTGATAACACTGGGGACAGTGTTGTTTAAGTCTGGGGGAGATGATTACTGACTTTGTGTTTTATTTTGAGAGTCAAAACAATTTTCAAAAATTTTGTTTTATTGAGTCAAAATCAGTTGAAACTTTCATTTTTTCGAAGAACTAACCACAGGAAGTTGACACTTGAAAGAACCGTTGCTATTAGAGTTGATTGCAGGTCTTACTAAGTAGAAAGCTGCAAGTGGAATCAGTCTAACATGGCGAGTTCAGATCCCCTTATAAGAACTAGGTATGCGCAGAACTTGATTCGTTTTTCAATCTGAACAGATAGACCATTGCAGTCTCTCCTTGATCTTCCCTTAAGAAAAGAAAGAAAAAGAGTCTAAGTCTGGGAATAGTGCAAAGAACCTCATGAGCCTGTCTCCTCACAAGGAACAATATTAGTGAGTGCTCTGGAACCTGTCTCCTCACAAGGAACACAAGTAGAGAGTAGCACTATTTCCCAAGATTGCAAAAGAAAAGAAGAGTCAACTAAAAGATCTTAGAACACCCTGAAAATGGGCAGAAGTTGACTAAGGGAAGAGAAAATAGGGGAGCTGCATGAGAATGTCTTGTTCAAGCACTAAGGAAGGGCAAAGAATCTGTAAAGTTCTGTGGCAATACCACTGTTAGAGTTCGAAATTTTACCAAGGAAAGGGTCTGGATTCAAACTGGGAGATGGTGTCGATCGACACCTTGCGTGTGAATCCACTCTTTCGACTTCATCACTTCGGTTGCTTCTCCAAAATGCTCCAATTAGTTCCAGAATCTCCAACTTTGCTCCAAACGTAGTCCAACCAGTAAAGACTAAAATAGGACTCTAAAAATACCAAAAGACTCTATAAAAAGACTTATATCATGGTCCAACAATGGGTAAAAACCATGATATATCATAGCATTGACGCTACAATGCACCTACAGAATTTCACAATCCTCCCAATCTTCCCGATCGTCTTTAATATCCGGTCCCGATCGTCTTTAATATCCGGTAAGATGCAAAGCCCTAAATTTTGTTGAGTACGAAGAGGCTTCTCATTCAATTTCATTGTTCTGTAAGTGAAGTAGTCAGGCACTTCTAGTTAATTGTGGGCTACTAAGACCCACTAAACACTAAGGCTTTGGCTGGACTTGTATCTTTTCTTTCTCGTGCAATTTAATTGAAAATTTTGGTAGAAAAAAACAAGGAAAGGTTTCATAAAAGCATTCACAAGAGTTATGAACTATCTTCTATCAAAGCCGTACGGTATGGTTAAGGTTTTCAATGGTTGCTCCACTCCATATCAAACTTATTCGGCCAATATTTTGGTACGCTAAAGTGCATGTACTTTGATATTCTCATAATTCTAGCATTTTTAGGTTTGTTAGATTATAAGATTAGAGATTTGAGAGTATATAAATAGTTGGAAACAACGAAGATGAAATATCTTATAACTTTATTTATAAGCCTATAATGGCTAATCGAAACCATGATTCCTAAATGAAGAAATAGAACGGATTTTTATTATATAAACAAATTCGACTTAGAACTTAGATCACATAGATGAGTATGATGGAGGTTATTATATCACCTCCTATTTTTTTTTTTTTTTTTTGCCTCTACCTGGNTTTTTGACCTCTACCTGGTGCCAATCATCGAGCTCCAACCACTCTGGCAAGAAAACATTGAAACCCGAAATCAAGTCTTGTTGTCCTTTAAATAATTTATCCACCGCTTTTATACAATCAACCCTATCAATTCTACAATCAAATTACATTCGAAATTAATTAGTTTTAAGAAAGTTATTGAGCGTTACCACAACAAGGATTGAAATATAGAGAAAACTAAACATATTCTCATACCACAACAAGGATTGAAATTTTTTTTTTTTTTTTTTGGGTTTTCTTCAGATGAAACCCACTGTTGAATTCAATGATGGAAGCGGGGCCGAAGAGAAAATGCAGGAACATAGAATGAAGGTAAATATATACTTGTGATTAAGATCTGCTTCTCTTCTTTACTGTGACTGCAATTCTTTCCGGTGAACCCTCATTTGATTACTTATTCTCAACGGCTTCAAGAAGAACAGAGGCGGAAGGGAGTCTCGTTTGAAACTTGAGCAGGTGTTAAAATTGAATCAACAACATTTCTCTCAATTTGTTTTTTTGAGAAGAAGATTTTCTCATGTGAGCTTTTTTTAAGTTGTTTTCTTCAGATGCAATCCACAGCTCAATTTGATGAAGGGAATCAGAGTTTCTCAAACTTTCTCTTCTTTACTGTGACTGCAAGGAGAAAAGAGAAGAGAGCCTTACTCTGTTTTTTTTTTTCGGTGAGCAGAGACGGGGAGATACTGAAACTCAGAGGAGGGAGTCTCGTTTGAAACATGAGCAGGTATTAAAATTGAAACAACAACATTTCTCTCAATTTGGTTTTTGAGAAGAAGATTCTCTCATGTGAGCTTTTCTAATTAGTTTTCTTGAGATGCAATCCACAGTTCAATACGACGAAGGGAATCAAATCAGAGAGGCATTACCGGAACTAGGGTTTCAGAAAGAAGAGGGCGATGGGTTTTAAAGAGGAAACAGAGTTACTTGACAACTGATTCCTTGGAACACAAGAAACCGATATGTGTTGAACGCAAAAGAGGGCGATGGGCTTTAGTAATTTCAATCGTATGTTTGTTGTTGTTTAGTTCAGTTTTTAAAAATTTACTTTTAAAGATTACGTTTTTGCAAAAATTATAGCTACATATATAGTTCGGAAAAAAAAGTTATATAGGCAATTGCAAACTTATTGGGCCAACATTTTGGTACGCTAAAGTGCATGTACTTTGATATTCTCATAATTCTAGCATTTTTAGGTTTGTTAGATTATAAGATTAGAGAGTTGAGAGTATAGAAATAGTTGGAAACAACGAAGATGAAATATCTTATAACTTTATTTATAAGCCTATAATGGCTAATCGAAACCATGATTCCTAAATGAAGAAATAGAACAGATTTTTATTATATAAACAAATTCCACTTAGAACGGTTCGGTTTAGATCCCATAGTATGATGGAGGTTATTATATCACCTCCTAGTTTTTTTTTTTTTTGATCTCTAGGTGGTGCCCAATCATCGAGCTCCAACCACTCTGGCCAGAAAATATTGAAATCCGAAATCAAGTCTCGGTGTCCTTTAAATAATTTCTCCACCTCTTTTTTGCAACAAATCATATCAATTCTACAGTCAAATTACATTCGAAATTAATTAGTTTTAAGAAAATTATAGAGTATTACCCCAACAACGATTAAAATAAAGAGAAAACTAAATATATTTGCAAAAATACTATATATATATACATACCTTCGAGCTTTAAAATGATCCATAATGACAAGGAAGTCAATATATTTTTTATGGTCGTTAGGAAATTCATCCTTCACAGCCCTAAGATATTCATATGCATTATCCTTAGTTGCTTTCGGTTTACTTCCACTCGGTTTACTTTCTTTGCTTCTTTTCCCAGACATAGTTTCAACTTTGAAGTTTGACGCTTCATTTTCCAAACAACAGAGTTAACTTTTGTTTTATGCATTAAAGCAAATTTATTAATGAATTTTTCTAAATCATCTCAAACATAAAAGAATCTTTGAAAAGTAACTTGAAATCTTTGGAAAAAAAAGAACGTTGTATCAATGATCGTAATTCACATATTATATTTAGAAAGTTACACACGCATTGAAGATTTATCCATATAGGAGCAAGAGAACATGGCCATAATCAACTTCACATTGGTTAATTAATCAAAACCTAAATCCAATTATATATGAGGCCATATTGTCAGTTATGAATAACTCATTTCGTCAGTTTAAAGTTTGTCGAGAAAAAACAACATTATCAAATTAATGTAAATTTCATTGATCAAAATTCTTGGTACTGAAAACTAATCTTGGTAAAAAGTAGAGCGATCGATGTAGAATTGTAAAAAATGTTCAAAGTAATGAACCAGAAAAATTACTATGAGTAGAAGCTTCACCTTTGTAGCACTAGCACATGAATGGGTTTTTGAGATGTATATGTGTCTTCTATATATACATTTTTTTTCTTAGAATCAGTCCATTTGAAATTAACATATTTCTATCAATGAGATATAAATGTGCAAAAATATTTAATGAAATGAAGATATATGACATATGTCAGTTGTAAATAAAATTTTGCATTAATTATAGTTAAAGTAAACTAAGAGAAATTTAATATGCAGATTTTTATGTATATTTAGTAAGAAAAAAAAAATTTAATATTTGTAAGCATCTGTCAAAACATATTTAACCTAAGAGTTTAATTAAATTACTTTTCCTCCATTAATGTGTCCATTATCTTTGCAATCCAAAATTTTTTTAAAATTTAGTTGAATTCGATTAAAACAAACAGATTTAACTTGTGAAACTATTAATTAGTGTCATAAAGTCTCAAAATAAGTTTAGTTTGGATAATAAAGATATGCACTAAAAGATTTCAACATGATCAAGATATAATATCTGGTAAATGTACTTTATGAAATTATCTAAAACTGCACCAATATTATAACTAGTAAATATGTACCTATATATAGAGCAAAAACAATGTTTTAAATATTATTCTAAGTAATCGTATCGAAGAAACAAAATCCACGAAAAACACCACGAAACATTTTCAGAGATCAAGGAAGCAAGTGGTTCGTATCCAGCAGAAAATCAGCTGAATCAGGAAAGAGCAATAGAAAATCTTATTTTCAGTGCTACACATGCAAAGGATATGGGCATTTAAAATCAAAATGTCCAACTAAAAGAAGGAAAATCAAATGTTTAGCAAATTAAAGGTTTTGGTCATACTAAGATGGAGTGCATCGATGATCAGAAAACTAGAGGAGAACTCCTAATAATAGGCATGCAAGAAAGTGATTCTGAAGATGAAGTAATTGAAAAAAAATCTGAGCAAACTCTGAATCATTAGAAAGAAACAAGGAAACAAAATCAGAAATCAAGGAAGAGTATGATTCAACTGATGATGAGGGTGGAGTTGAGATGAAACCTGAGTACAAGGAGTTTTTTGACACTCTAATCAAAATAACAAAAGAGAATGTTACTCTGATGAGATAAAAGACTAGTCTCAAAGTGGTGGTGTAGAAATTGGAAGTTGAGTTAATCAAAGAAAGGAAAAATTCACAGCAGTTGAAGATGGAACTCGATGAAAAATCAAAGCAAGTTAGAATGCTTAATTCATGAACAAAAGAGCTTGACATGATTCTGACGGTGAGAAGAACCAAAAAATCCAACAAAAGTTTAGGGTATCAAGGAATGACTCTACAAGACAAAACATTTTTTGTAAGTGAAGAAGAACTTGAAGATGAGAAGCACTCTTTTGAGAAAAAGATCATCATACTCAAGTACATCAATAACCAAGAAGATTAGGCTGCTTCTATTGTGGAAAGTATGGACATGTCAAAGCTCACTGCTATAGGTTTTTTTAACAGAATAAGCAATCTCTGGAGCCATAGAAAATTTACTTGGAATGGGTAGAAGAATCAAGTTTGGATGAAGAAAAAAAATCTTTACGATAAAGCTTATCCTCAAAGAGAAGAAAAGAAGCTTCGATATAATGCATTCTCCATATCCAGCAGAACCTGCAATAGTTTGAAAGATAAATCAAAAGAGCAAGTAACAACACAAGCTAGAGTTCAAATTGAAACAACTGATACAAATATTACAACTGTTACAGAAACTGCATTCAACAATCCAGACCTGTATAATGAACTTCGTAAGATTTTGTTCATAAAAGATGATGGTGAAATGGGCTACTAATTTTAGTTTGCAGAGCAAAGACGATCCTTTAATTAAATTTTGGCGGCTTTGTGCTAAATTGAGTTGTGTTTTACTTTAGTTGTGCTTTAAAGAAGGGGAGAACATGGTCTAAGTAATGCAGTGGCAAGAATTTAAAAATTAAGGATGATTAAGATTAAGGGGGAGTAATCTATTTAGGGAGAGACTGAAACTGGAGGGTAGAAATTTTGCAGAGAGCTTGGAATCAAACTAAGCTAAAAAGGGGAGATTGAAGATGTAACATTTTTGTCACAAAGTTTCAAGCGTTTTATTGACGATGTGGAGCTGGAAAATCAGAACACAAAGCAAAAAAAAGAAAACATTGAAGCCGTTCTTTAAGTTTGTAAAGTCAAAAGAAAAAAAAAGAAAAAGAACAGAAAAGAAAACCAAGAGATAATAACAAAGGAAAATTGTTCTGATTTTAAGATTAGGAAATTATAAAATTCTACGATTCTATGTATATAAATAGATGTCGATAGCTTCTTTAGAAAATCAGAGACTAAGAGTTTGAGTTTTTCCTTTTCGTCAATTGTTTTTCTATTCATTCATCAGTCCTCTAATGAGCCAGCCAATTGTATCGCCAAAGGGCTTTAAGAGACTGTCTTGTACTCACCAACTAATGGAATGAAACAAATGTTTGCACAAAAAGAAAAAGAGTTTGAGTTTTCTAAAGCTAAAATGACTTCATGGTTCTTCTTGTAAAATAAATCAATTGAAAAATTAAATTTTCTTATGAGAGAGATACTTGTAAGTTTTCTATCTTAGTTTCTTATAAGTTACCATTAACCATAATTAGAAATCTATCTGTTAAGTGTTATCTATATAGTTCTTATGTTTTCAATAGCGGTGAAGAATTGAACCCTAGGGGCTAGGGCTAATGAGATCATGGCTATGAGTAAGACAATGACATGTAAATATTCCGTAAATCATTCATATATTGATTGATCCAAGAAATTTGTTAGATATTTCTCAAATTGGTGAGGTACGATTTTTGTTATATGGTACTTTTAGTTTGATACCCAACCCCACACATTTGGAATCAACATTCAAACCCAGTCCTTTTTTGTTTCTTCCTTGTCCATTGAAGCTTGGTTTGGTTAGCTTGGCTATTCTCTGCAATAAAGTGCTACCTAATTGTTTTCTCTTTATATTAGCAACTCTTTATTTTTCCTTTTTCTTTGAACCTTATATTATGATTAGTAGAGATGTCAGACGGGCCGGCCCGCGTCCAAACGGGCTTGTCCGTGGCGGGTTCCATTTTTTCATGTCCATGCGGGCCGGCCCGCGACGGGTTGCGAATAACAAAACATAAGTTCAAGCCCGCTCCGCCTTTATTTAGCAGTTTTGCAGGCCGGCTCGCGGGCTTCTTTTAAAGAGTGTATCGAGAGATAAATGCAACAAAATGGTCGTTAATTTGATTTATGGGGAGCATTGATATCACAAAATTTTGGTCGGTCCATGCCCCTCATATTACATTTAAAGAGTTTGTTTTATTGGGACTAATATTCCATGTGGTCATGCTCTTTTGACACTATTGACCAAGTTTTTGAAGAGTTCAACTTTAAAACATGTAAATATGGGACATTAATCTCATTTGTCCCTCCGTACGATACAAGAAATCTAATTGCCCCTCTCAAATCTAACTGCCCCTCTCCTATATGAATGAACTGTTTAGTCCTTCATTTATAAAAAAAAAATTAAAAATCAAAAAGAAAAAGAAATCAGGTGGGTGGTTTGGTGAAAATTTAAATCAAACCAATTCTAAAATTAATTCTAAACCAACCAAACCAACCACCAAAATTTAATTGCACCTCTCTTCGTCTTCTTCCTCTCACGTTTCCACCATTAACGAATCAGAGGCATGAAATTGAAGTTTAGTTGTTGCTACTTTTTATGCTATTTTCGATTTCATGATAGAATTATCAAGTTTATGTCATAAACAAAGCAATCCCAAAACAATTAATACATAGTTTCTTCTCAATTAGGGAATTTCATAGTAAAAAAAATTTTGATTTTTTTTTTGCTCATTGGAGTCACTGAGCTAGTTGGGTAAGACTATTAGAAACTGATATTGTTAATTAAATGGGATATCTTGGTTAACTGAGCAATGCATCGTAATAAATTGTGATGATTTGTATGATGAACCAAACTTTCTGGGTACTACTGGTGCGACTAGTACCACTCATTTTAAGTACAACTAGTGCAACTACATTTTAGTTGTACTCAAGTCCAACTGGGAAAACCAGTACGACTATGCTTTCTACAAAAAAGTCAATAACACAA
>JAHZTW010000002.1:96096937-96168139 GCA_020283515.1 Alliaria petiolata
ACAAAATGAATCGTTGGACCTGAATACCTACGAAAGTAGAACAAAACGATTTGAACATTTTCTTGCGCACAAGAGACAACAAATGTATGAGCTTGTGACATTACCTAGCTCCTGATGCTAGAACAGCTTTATGCACTCTCATACCATAAAGCCCTTTGCCTCCAAAAGCCGGAAGTAGAGCATGATGGATATTCAGAATCCGTTTTGGAAAAGCTTGGACCAGCTCCAACGGTATAAGCTTCAAATATCCAGCAAGAAGAACATAGTCTACACCATATTTCCTAAGAACATCTACGAGCTCTTTAGGAGAGAGTCCATCAGATGATTCTCGTTGCGGTTTTGGGAATATTAAAACAGGAGTCTCATTACTTCTTGCATACTCAGCACCTCCACAATCTGGATTTATGAACATAAACAAGAATTTGTAGTTGTTCCACAACAAACACAAATCGAAAACTCCGAATCAATGCATAGTTTCAAAATCAATCAGAAACAGACCCTAATCATCAATTCAAACAATGAGGGCAATAAAAATTACCAAAAATCAATTACGAAGAAGAAGAAAAGGCAATACCTTTCTTGTTAGTGACCAGCAAAACAACATCTCCTTTAACTGAACCACCACCACTACATCCTTCATGAATCTTCTTGAAATTCGAACCACCTCCCGACACAAACACGGCAAGCTTCTTCCTCCTCCTTGCTTCGTCTCTCGAACCATCGACCTCCGCTACCGTTGGAGAAATCGAAGCAGCTCTTACGAGCGGTCCGATCCTCATCGCAAATCGGTGGTCTACAGGACTTCGAAAGGAGAAGGAGAGAGCATTCCGGGAAGGTGAAAAGGGAGAAATCGAGGTATCCCGCGGCGGATTCGCCGGGAAGTAGAATCGACTCGAGAACAAGACCCGTGATGCAACCATTACGAAGAAATCAAAGTCAGACGGCGTAATCGGCGGAGGGAGAGAGTCGGAGGTTTTTGTCAAAAGGGGCGATTAGGTTCGTTTGTAATTTAGAAGATTTCCGATACCATTCGTCGTCTTTTCACGCGTTTTCGTTTAAAAAAATAAAATCAAAAAAAAAAATTATAACAGGGGCATATCGGATTGTTTTGGTGTACGGAGGGATATTTTAGATTAGCCTCCGTAAATATGAGACACCAAGTAATGATTATGATCAATTAATGATTAATACGGTAGATGCTTTATTGATGGGTCATACCATTAGAATAATGAAAGAATATACACGTATTAAATGGAAAAGTAGTATTTGTTTTTTTTTTAATACATTTACACCTTCTTTTTTTTTGCAACAATACATTTATACATTTATAATGAAAGAAAATACACGTATTGAATGGAAAAGTAGTAGTTGAATTTGACTGCCAGCATTTTTAAAATCTAATCTTCAACCAAGCCATATTTAAGGTCTGTGTAGATGTACGTTTTGTCAAAAAAAAAAATTACCAGAATTCATTCAATCCATTTGATATCCAAAATATTATTTTGGCCTTTGGATATAAAGCAAAATGAATCGATGATGATTAACAAGATGGATGAAGAACTGGATCAGAAATCCAGAAAAAAATGGCGGAAGATGAATGAAGGAATTGGGAAAATTTTGCTCTGATACCTTTTCAGATTCAAGATTGAATCGATATAAATCCTTCATCAAGTGTAAAAGAGTTACCAGAGATGTTTATATACATGTAAACCAGATAGCTAAACCTACCCTAAACCACCTGATTGAGTAAACCAAGATTAACCCGACATATACAATCTAATATGATCCTAATGCGGAAGAACGGCTTGAGGAATGAGTTTGAGCCATGGGAACGTGAGAAGAAAATTCAGAAGAATCCTCATAAGTTCTTCCGAGTTGATATGGTATGACCGTTGTACCTCAATTTGTTGGAATTTGTGATTTTGAGCAAGAAACTAAATATTGTTCTCAGAATATCAAAAGAAAAGAAAGATTGAAACAATATTCTGAAAACTTGTTTATTGCTCTGTTTTTCTCGAATGTGTTTTTGGCTTCCCAAACGTACATACTTAATTATAGAAAAAAAACTTAAACATTATTCTAAAAAGGACATTGCCTATTCTCTGTAAAAAGGGTAAATCTAATAAGTTAATTATCTATTTTATTTTGAGTTTCCTTTTATTAATTGGCCATGTGTTTGTCACATGATTCTTCAATAATCGTGACCTCCATTTTCATTTCTCAGATTCACCATTTGATTCTTCGATCTGTAAACCAAAGCTATTTGGTGATATTCCAACACAATTCACTTATTTGGATTGTTTATGTATTTTGACGTTTTGTGGATTCTGCAGGATGATGGAATCGAAGTGAGAAGTAGATCACTTGGTTTAAGGCAGCTCGGTGTTGCTGCTGCTCATTGCAAGCTTGATCCGTTTGTTGCAAACTTTATTAAAGTTCTGTGTGGTCAAGAGATCTACAAGTAGTGTTCTTAGGACATTATTCATTTCTATCAAGAATCCTTCTCTACTTGCGAATGTTCTCATCTTTAGTGTTTTCTCGCAGATACGCATTGATGGAGCATGGTTTGGATCCACCTGATCTGCATATGGGGATGTTAACTGATATCCACTTGAAACGATGTAAAGCTTGATGGCACCAAAAGCCTCTGTATATATCACTTCTTGTGCTGTCACATGTCATATTTTTTTTACATTACTACTTTTTACGATTTTGGTTATAATTTTTTTTTTTTTGCATAGGGCATTAAAAATTGTTAAACCGGCACTGCTCGTGAATTGTGGGCTCTGTTTTTTTTCAGGCGAGGAGCTCAATACATCAACGGAGACAGGTCAGAAAGCTGAAGCAATGTGGGCAGATTTTAGCTCACGGTGGTACTCTTTAATAGTGGGCTAAAACACACTAAACACTAGCCTTGGCTGGGCTTGTATCTTTTCTTTCTCATGCAAAGGTTTAATAACAAGGAAAGGTTTTACGGTACGGTTAAGTTTTTGAATGGTTGCTTTCTCCACTCAAGATCAAACTTATTGGACCAACATTTTGGTACGCTAAGGTGCAACTTTGATATTCTCATAATTCTAGCATTTTTTAGGTTTGTTGGATTATAATATTAAAGAGTTGAGAGGAGGTTGATACAGAAATAGTTGGAAACAACAAAGATGAAAGTTCTTATAATTTTATTTATATGCCTATAATGGCTAATCGAAACCATGATTCTTAAATGAAGAAAGAGAACAAATTTTTATTATATAAATAGATTCGACTTAAAACAAATCTAAACCGAACCGGTTTAGATCCCATGGATGAGTATGATGGAGGTTACATCACCTACCCACTATGCCGGGAAAAGGAGATATCTCCAAACACTTTGGCAAGAAATCATTGAAACCCACAATCAAGTCTCGGTGGTCTTTAAATAGTTCCTTTACCTCTTTTATGCAACCATTCCTATCAATTCTACAATTAAATTACATTCGAAATTAATTAGTTTTAAGAAAATTATATAGTGTTACCCCAACAGGGATTCAAATAAAGAGAAAACTAAACATATTCTCATATTTTGCAAAAATACTATATATATACCTCCGAGCTTTAAAATTATTCATAATCGCAAGGAAGTCGTTATATTTTTCCAGATCATTGGGAAATTTATCCTTCACATCCCTAAGATCACTACAAAAAGGAAGGGATTTAAAGTCGGTTTTTTTGTTGGTTAACGTCAATTAAGGATTGACTCTAAAAACTTGGTGTCACTTACTAAACTGACGTAACAATGCATGACGTTAAAGACAAGAGGAACATACCAGTTTCGAATGAAATCCAAATCAAACCAAATCCAAATCCAATTCAAATTCAAGTCTTTGAAATTCCACTTTCCTGAAATTGTACATCAATTACAAAGTTTAAGTGTTACACAGAAGATACGTATCAAAGTATTATACAAATCAAAGTATTTTTGGTTACCTGGTCACTGTTGATACTAGATGATTGATGAAAATTTGTCTTAAGCTTAGTGGTTTCATCTCTTGCACTCACCTGTCAAAAATTCATTTTGTGTTACTAACAGGAAATGTTAACTTGGAAATGACTCAAAGATCACAAAGAAATTATTTGGAAATGCTCTTGCTTTCTTGATTCAATAAGAGCATAAAGAGCACTAGCCACGACGTCTAGTTTATCTTCGAATCCGTTCGTGCGGGTCTTCATATATATCATTTCAGCACTAGAGAAAGTGCATTTTGAATTCGAGAAATACTTAGATGGTGTCGGACCACGTCCTACACATCGAACTCGTCCTGGATGCTCAGGACCAAACACTTGTTCAAATGCATCATGTGCTTCACTTTGAATATTCTCAGTCATTACTTGTTTCAGCTTATCCTACAAATGACCACTAAATATGGTTTTTGTTCTATGCCTGTCTCCTCTTCCTAAGAAATAAATGGATGCAAAGAATTCAGCAGGATAAAGAAAACATAACATCCAAGGAGGAAGGTTATAAGGGAATAAAAGCACAGGCCATACACTATAGTTTGTGCTCAAAGAACCAAACGGATTAAAACCACCAGTTGCCAATCCTAGCCTGACATTCCTTGGGTCTGATGCAAACTCTGGAAATTGTTGATTAAATATTTTCCAAGCCATTCCATCTCTAGGATGCCTAAGCCTACCATCTTTATTCTCAGAACTATCATGCCACCTCATATATTCAGCAGTTTTGGGTGACATAAAGAAACGCTGCAACCGTGGTTTAAGAGGAAAATATCTAAGGACTTTAGTAGCTTGTTTCTTCCTTTTCTTCTTCTTTTTATTAACCTCCATTGGTGTATCATCAACTGCCGTAGATGTCTTCCATCTTGAACTTTCACAAACTTTACATGTGTGTCTAGATGCATCATCTCCCCAATACAACATGCAATCATTAGTACACACATGAATGGTCTCATATGTAAATCCTAGCTTACGAATAATCTTCTTCATATCGTTGAACGAATCTGGGAGCTTTGCATGGTCAAATGCTTCTTTCAAGAGGTCAATTATCATGGACATTCCTTTGTCACTTATCCTAGATATACACTTGATGTGGTACAACTTAAGCATGAATGATAACTTGCTAAAAGACTGACATCCTTCATAAAGAGCTTTATTACAGTCTCTTAACAAATCATCTACAAAACTATTATCTTCTCTGGGACTAGCTGGGTCTTCGTTTACAAAACTATCATTCATACTCGGGAATACATGTATGTACATCTTCAAGCAGATTCATAGTCGGGTCTTCATTACAATCTACAGGTTCAGGTTCAGGTTCTAATCTAATTGTCTCCTCATGTGAATCTAATTCTTCACCATGTAGATACCAATTAGTATATGTTGGAAGAAAACCATGACAGATTATATCACCCTCAACCTCCACCCTAACCTTGTATCTAACAAGGTATCAACGCTGACACTGACATTTGATCATGTCCGTCTTCATATTACCTAAAGCAAAATTCAAAAAACCATTGACTCCATTTATGTAGTCTTGAGACAAACGATGTTTTGTTATCCAAGATTTGTCCATTTTCAAATCAATCTACGAATAAAGCAAACAATTTATCACAAAGAAAAATTATTCAAAGTTTGAAACACCATCTTGAAGATGGTGTATAACACATAGAAATGTGTTATATAGAATCATCATATTAAATTTGTTAACAGAGTTTGCTTTATTTTTGGGTTTTTTGAAGATGGTGTAAAACACGATCAATAACGTTATTGAAAGACTTTAAAATTCTCTATACTTCACACACTAATTAACTTATCTAGATTCAAGTTTCAGGTCTAATTCACATTTTAACATCAACAGATTTATGCAGTAGCAACAAAAGTGCTTTATGCAGTAGCAACAAAGACAAATACCAAACAATATCAGCAAAGACAAATACCAAACTAATAACCTAAACTACGCAAATCCATGGTTCTCTAAGAAAAGTCATAGTGAAGAGAGATTAACCTCAAAATCAAGTTCACGTCACTTCCAGAATTGAGATTTGCCACCGAATTGAGATTTGCCACCGAAAACCCTTGACAAAAAGTTATTCACAAATCACAAATTAGTAATTGAAATTCTCAGAGGAGCTATTATCAGGCTAATCAATTAGAAACAAAACAAAACCCTGCGAAATTTGTACCTATCTAACCTTCTACTTCGAGCAATTTGAGAGGAGCTCCGAGCAATTTGAGAAGAGATACGAATTCTCAAAAAAGTTTCAGAGTAGACGATATGTGCCTCCAGATCCAAATTTCACTCCGATCCGGAGATTTCATAGTAGACGAAGAAGATCCGGCGAATTCGCAAATGGAGATGGAGATGGAGATGGAGATGCGAAGGATCGAGAAGAATTGATTTTGTTTGAAGTTTCTGGAAACAAAAAAAAAAAAACTCGAAGGCGTCGATAAGTTTTTCTGAAAAGTTAAACTTTGCTTTTAATTAATTTTAATGATATCAATAAAAGGGATGGATTTTATGTCATTTGAAATTCTAACGCTAAGTGTACTTCACTTTTATCACTTTATTTTATTTACCGTCGGTTCTCAAATTGACTTTATATAACTAACGTTATCTTCCGTGTTTTTTGTAGTGGATATGCATAGGCATCATCTTTAGTTGCGTACGGTTTACTGTCGTTGCTTCCTTCTCCAGCCTTCATGGTTCAACTTTGAAGTTTGTCGAAGCTTCATTTTCCAAACAAAGAGAGTTAACTTTTGTTTATTTGTTTTTTTTGCATTAAAGCAAATTAATTAATGAATTTTTTTAAATCATCTCCAACAATAAGTAACTTGAAAACTTCGGAAAAAAATGAACGTTGTATATTTACTCTCTCTCTTTCAAAAAGGATCTTAATTCACAATACTAGAATTAGAAAGTTACACGCATTGAAGTTGATCCATATAGAGCATGAGAGCATGACCATAATCAACTTCACATTGATAAATTAATTAAAAACCAAATCCAATTATATACGAGGCCATATTATCCTCTATGAATAACTCATTTCGTTAGTTTAAGGTTTATCGAGAAAAAAACAACATATAAAATTAAGATAAATTTCATTGATCAGCATTTTTAGTACTGAAGATTGATCTTGGTAAAAACTAGAGCGATCGGTATAGAATTGTGAAAAAGGTTCAGAGTAATGCACCAAAAAAATTACTATGAATACAAACTTCACCGTTGTAGCACTAGCACATGCATGAATGGTTTTTTGAGATGTATATGCGTCTTCTATATATACAATTTTTTCGTATAATCAATCCATTTGAAATTAACATCTTTTTATCAATGAGACATAAATGTCCAATAATATTTAATGAAATGAAGATATGTGACATATGTATGTCAGTTGTAAATTTTGCATTAATTATAGTTAAAGTAAACTAAGAGAAATTTAATATGCAGATTTTAATATGCATATTTAGTAAGAAAAAATAAAACTTAAATCTTTGTAAGCATCTGTTAAAACATATTTAACCAAAAAGTTTAATTAAATTACTTTTCCTACATTCATATGGCCTTTTTGCAATCCAAAAACTTTTAAATTTGAGTTGATATCATCTATTACAAAAATAGACTTAACATGTGAAAACTGTTAAATAATGTCATAAACTCTCTTTGTTCAAAAAAAAAAAATGTCATAAACTCTCAAAATAAGATTAGTTTAGATATCTTATTATATAAAATTGGATGCGTCAAAGTTGTTAATTAACATGATCGAGACACGTGGCGAGTTAATCGATAAGATTTTGACACGTGTTAAAAAAATTCAACCAATTAGATTTTAACATAATATTTACATATATCTAAAAATTAATTTTAAAAATAAAAAAGGAAAATAAGTTTCTTTTTCGATTACTAATTTAAAAAGGAAAATAAAAAACGAAAAGGTAAATAAAAGACTCATCAAAGTTAATAATTAACATGATCGTGACACGTGTCAAGTTAATCGATTAATAATACAAAAAGGAAAATAAAAAATCGGAAAGGTAAATAAGAAAATTAAGAAAAAGGAAAATAAGTTTTTTTATGTTTTTAATTTAAATTAGAAAAATTGTATGATCAATTACTAAAGATAAAAGGAAAATCAAAATCTTATTATTAAAAATAGAAAAGAAAAATAAGTTTTTTTCGATTGCTAATACCAAAAGAAATATAAAAAATCGAAAAGGTAAATAAAAAAATTAAGAGAAAGAAAAATAAGTTTCTTTTATGTTTTTATTTAACTTAAGGAAATTGTATGATCAATTACTAATACTAAAAGGAAATTCTAGATGCTAATGATATGTCATTAGACAATGATGAGATCAATGAGAAGGAGGATATCAAGAATCATGTAGAGAGCCTTTTGATGCGAGTCTTAAGATTTAAGAAGCTTAACTTCTCTAGAGAGCAGATAGATCATATAATGGAGATGGATGTGAAGAGAACTTTATTTGCTTGAAAATAGTTAATGGTTAGATCATTAACATACTCGAATGACTCAAATTAAATACTCAAGGTTTTAACGCAGCGGAACTGAAAAAGATAGTTGATAAAGTCTGTGAATTATCTGAGAAATAGGGTTAATGTTGCTTAGGATCCGCAACATATTCTGTGTTTTAAATATTTTAATTGAAAAAATTGAGAATTAAAATAAATAAATAACTTTTTGTTTCGATTTGTGTTTTTCTTATATATTTTTTAGTAGTAATCAGATTATGCTTTCTATTTTCTTAAAAAAATATTTTAACAGGTTTTAGATTTTATTATTTTCTTAAATTTTGTTATTCATTTAAGTTTTTTTTTCGATTACTAATACAAAAATAAAAATATTCGATTATTCGTTGTAAAGTTTCTTTACAGATTATTCGATTTTGTTTTTAACTTACTTTTACGGGTTTAAAATATTTTATTAAAAACTCGCATATATGCGGGTCCTATTCTAGTAATCAAATAAAGATATACAACGAGTAGAAGCAGCAGTTACAAATCAGTAAAGTTCTCCTTTTTTTTGGTGTAAAACTAAACAATAACCAAATAAAATCAAACATGGGATTCAGCACCTCAATTTCATTCTCAATGATAACGAATTCGATTCATGTTGAGTATAAAGACTCAAATTTAATAAGAATACATGTGCAGATGTGCCTGTCATAAGAAATATTGAACTAAACTCATACCTATAGAAAAGATACTATACAGATTTTAGAAGTTCTAATTAAACATTTTATGTATCTACTTTATGTTTCAAACATCCTAGAAGTAACATTATATTATAGAGTTAAGTATCTAGTAGAGATGTTGATGCTATTAATATTCCTCGAGGATTTTTTTCGTTTAAAGTATCTGGGAAAGTCCTCGATCAAGTCTTCATGATAATAGAGAAGATTAACGACCTGCAAGACATATAAATATATAACCAAATCAAACCAAGAAAAAAAAACAGATGTACAAGTGCAACACAAATTACCCCACCAAGAACATACCTCCTTGTACACCTTCTTTTTCGACATCGTTCCCTCTTTAAACTCGTTCATAATCTCGCAAAATGACTCAACTACATGAGTATCAAGGCTCCGAAACCTTGCCTGCAGATGGAGGAATTTGTTATGTTAAATCAAAAGTTAGCAAACAGAGGAAATATCAAAATAGTCCTTTTAAGGATTATAATCAGTTTGGCATTTCTATATACCTTGAGCTTGTCCACAAAACTCGCTCCATCAGGCCCCACATGTTTTCTTTTGGTACAATTACACTCAGCACAACGATGTTCAGCATCAGGAGGGATGGTTCTCTTAGCCTTGAGAATGATGGTTGTCCTCTTAGCCTCAGGAGGGATGGTTCTGTTAGCCTTGAGAATGATGGTTGTCCTCTTAGCCTCTGGAGGGATAGTTCTCTTAGCCTCGTCAGGATTGCTTCTACTAGGCTCGGGAGGGATGGTTATCTTAGAGTCATCATCAGAAAAGAATAAATTGAATCCAAGAAGCAGTTTCTGGTGCTTTTTCATGAGTTCCTTCACCCTTGAAATGGTACTCGTGCGATCAAACCTACAAAGAGACTAGTCAGATCAGAACCAATTCACATGTGTGATCGTTGTGTAGATTGGGAGTTGAATTAAACGGGAGAAAACAATTCATACCTATCGGCATGAAATTCCTTTAAGATCTTTAGAAACTCATAATATTTTCTATCTTCATCACGGAATGCTTCCTTCACAGCTTCAACGTATGGTTGCGCATCAACGAGTGGTATGATTCTCTCAGCCTCGGGAACGAGAGGAAGGAAGACATTTAAACCAAGAAGCAGATTCGGGTGATCTTTTATGAGTTCCTCCATCCTTGCAACGCAAATAGCTTCATCATCTCTACAGAGAGAAAACAATTCACAGTGTCAGTTTTTTGTGTAGATTGAGAAATTTAAATCATGGAACCTATGAGTTCTGACATACCTATGAGTTCTGACATAGCGCAATATCTTGAAAAACTCATCACATTTTTCGGGTTCGTCGTTTAATGCTTCCTTCACATCAGCGATGAATTGTTGCGCATAACTCATAATACTTAGCTCCGGTGGTACTCTTCTTCCAAGCATGGTGTGAAATTGACCTAAACCTCACACTGTTTATCATCCAAAGAAAGAGACTTTTGTTCATCAAAACAGATGATGAGATAATCATCATTCAATCCCTCTACCATCTCAAAACTATTAGCAGTTTCTCTTTAGAATCCTTGTAAGAAACAGACACAGAAACAGAAAATAGTGCAGAAATATTAATCTCAAACTTGATCAAGAATCTTGATCACGAAATACTAATAATCAAAAACCCTAATCGAAATTCTGAGGCCTCAACGCCACTCCCAACAATAAAGGACTCATCAGTTCGCCAAGAAACTCAAAATTAAGCGAAGAATTTCATGTAATTTGCAGAGATTAAATATCATCCTGCGAACAGTGGAAACCAATCGAGAAAAGATTCGAAAGCAGCGAACCAGAAAACTCGATGGTGGCCTAAGATAATCCTACGAAATAGGATAAAAATCGAAGAAGAAGAAGGAAAGTATAGTTTACTTACCGAATTTGGAAGACTAAAGCGACGATGAGCAAGAAAGCCTCGTCTTCAAAGATTTCCAAAAGCAAACCCTATTGAGAGTGTTTATGAGTTCTTTTTCCGCGAGTGTATTTATACTTAGGGCATATATCATATTTGAAATTGCATTGATCAGAAATAATTATTCACAATTACTTTAAAACAGACAAATTCGTTAAATTTTAACCCAAGCTTAGTAGTATCTTGAAGAAATTCGACATTAGTCTAAATTTTAACCCAAATGTAGGTAACTAATGTTTAAACGAAACGAACCGAACCGAGGTCACCTAAATTAAGTTTGGTTCGGGTCAGGTTTTTCGGTTATTGTTTTTCCACACTTACGTAATCATTTGAATCGAATCTAATAGACACAGCCCAAATGCTCCAAATCTGGTTTTCAAACCCGTGACTTCTTCCGCTGGTTTGTCTCAAGTGCTGATTTTTCGCCTTCCTCGACTAACGCTTGTGTTTGGTTTCCCTGTCTGTCTGTGTTTGTTGATTCAAGTTAATTGTGGGCTAAGACCCACTAAACATTGTTGATTCAAGTTAATTGTGAGCTAAGACCCACTAAACACTAAGGCTTAGCTGGGTTTGTATTTTTTTTATTTTTTTTTTGTCTTTTCTCATGCAATTTTTTTTTGTTTTTGACAAACAATTTCTATTATTAATTTCAGAAAGTGATTATGAAGACATTATATAGAACTAATGGACCAAAAATTATTACATACAAAAATACAGCAAAAGGGAGTTTGACGATGCTTTTCGAAGATTAGTTTTACTCGCTAACCGATCAGAAGATCCATTATTTTCCAACTTCATATTTGATCTTTCTATGAGATGATTTATATGTGGCTGAACTTTTATTTGCAAATCGCATCTTAAAATCCGATGTGCCCAAAACAAAATTCTGAAAAGTAGACACAGTGATACCAAAACTTATGTACCAAGATAATTCTGAGATATCGTATCTCTCTATCAGAGGCATTTTGTAGGAATTTGAATTGATTGCTCTTGGATCCCAAATTCGTGTTTGAAATCTCTTTCTCAAATTGAAGAAATTCAAATCAGAGTCACGAACCGTTTCAAAGATGAAACAACGGGAACAAATCGGGAAAATCCTGAATGAAATGTTTAGTAAAAATTTAATTGAAAAATTTGCACATGTAAAGGAAAGGTTTAGTAAAAGCATATGTATGTACATGTCAGAAGAATCAAACTGACACAAACAAGCCGTACAATTATGGTTTTGAATGGGTTGCTCCACTTTAGATCAAACTTATTATTTGACTAACATTTTGGTACGCTAAGGTGCATACTTTGATATGTGTTAATTTTTGAAGTGAACCAAAAAAATGGGACCATATGCAATATTTTGGTATACACTTAATTACTGTTCATTGTGTACTAAACATACTTTTTTGTTCTAAAGTTGGTCTTAACTTGGTGCGAAATAAATCGGACAAAAATGCGAATGGTGAAAAAAAAATGTATTGGTTCGTCTGATCCATAATGGATTGAATAACCATTCAATGCTTAAAGTTTGACGTCTCTTGATAAATTATAAAAAAAAGAAATAATACGACGAATTTGTTGAATTCTCATAATATTTGAAATTCTATCCTTGGATTCTCGTAATATTTGAAACTCTAGCATTTTTAGGTTTGTTGGATTATAAGATTAAAGAGTTCAGAGGAGGTTGATATAGAAATAGTTGGAAACAACAAAGATGAAAGATCTTAGAACTTTATTCATAAGCCTATAATGGCTAAATTCAAAACATGATTCCTAAATGATGAAAGAGACCGAAACTTATTATATATACAGATTCGACTTAGAACAAATATAAACTGAACCGGTTAAGATCCCACAGAAGAGTATGATGGAGGTTACATCACCTACCCTCTAAGTTGTACCAATCAGCGATCTCCAAACACTTTGGCAAGAAAACATTGAAACCCAAAATCAAGTCTCGGTGTCCTTTAAATAGTTCCTTCACCTCTTCTATGCAACCATTCCTATCAATTCTACAATGAAATTACATTCGAAATTAATTAGTTTTAAGAAAATTATATAGTGTTACCCCAACAGGGATTGAAATAAAGAGAAAACCAAACATATTCTCATATTTTGCAAATTACTCTATATATATATACATACCTTCGAGCTTTAAAATTATTCATAATTGCAAGGAAGTCGTTATATTTTTCACGATCATTAGGAAATTTATCCTTCACAGCCCTAAGGTATGCATAGGCATCATCTTTAGTTGCGTGCGGTTTACTGTCTTCGCTTCCTTCTCCAGCCATCATGGTTCAAATTTGAAGTTTGTTGAAGCTTCATATTCCAAACAATGAGAGTTAACTTTTTTTTATTTGTTTTTGTATAAAAGCAAATTAATTAATTAATTTTTTTAATCATCTCAAACAATACTGTATTTTGAAAGTAACTTGAAAACTTCTAGAAAAAAAAAGAACATTGTATCGAGGATCTTATTTCACAATACTTGAATTAGAAAGTTGCACGCATTGAAAGATTGATCCATATAGAGCACGAGAACATGGCCATAATCAACTTCACATTGATAAATTAATTTAAAACTAAATTTAATTATATACAAGGCCATATTTTCATTTATGAATTAACTCATTTTGTCAGTTTAAGGCTTATCGAGAAAAAAACAACAATATAAATTCATTGATCAGCATTCTTAGTACTGAAAATTGATCTTGGTAAAAACTAGAGCAATCGATATTGAATTGTGAAAAATGTTCAGAGTAATGCACCAGAAAAAAATACTATGAGTCCAAGCTTCACCGGTGTAGCACTAGCACATGTATGAATGGTTTTTTGAGATGTATATACGTCTTCTATATATATAATATTTTTCTAAGAATCAGTTCATTTGAAATTAACATTTTTCTATCAATGAGACATAAATGTGCAATAATATTTAATGAAATGAAGATATGTGACATATATATGTCAGTTGTAAATTTTGCATTAATTATAGTTAAAGTAAACTAAGAAAAATTTAATATGCAGATTTTTTATGTATGTTTAGTAAGAAAAAGTAAATCTTAAATCTTTGTAAGCATCTATTAAAACATATTTAACCAAAGAGTTTAATTAAATTACTTTTTCTACATTAATATGGCTTTTTGCAATCCAAAAACTTTTAAATTTGAGTTGATATCATATATTACAAAAATAGACTTAACATGTGAAAACTGTTAATTAATGTCATAAACTCTCAAAATAAGATTAGTTTAGATATTTAATAAAGATATACACTAAAAGATTTCAACATGATCGAGATATAATATCTGGTAAATATACTTTATGAAATTATCTAAAACTTAACCAATGTTATAATTAGTCCTTATTCTAAAACGCGGCAGTGGATGCCGTTGGAAAATCGCTCAGGTCTGGAGCTACCGCGATTTCACTAAACTCGGCAAAAAATTCAAAAAATTTGGAAAATTCATTTTTTTTTTTTTAGTATATCTCTAAAATCGAGTGTTTTATAGTAGGTCTATAATATTTGAAGGTAAAGTATCAAAAAAGTGAAATTAAATGATGTATTGAATGAAAGATTTCGAACTATTTATCACGCTGCTGCAATTCGAACTAGCTTCTTTCCTTTGAAAAAAAATCATTGTAACCACTACACCAAGCAATATTTATTGACAATTCTTAACCTAAAGTATTAATAAACTAAACATAAATAAAATAATTTGAAAATAAATCCCCACTAATCCTTGTTTATTCTCCGAGTAATAATCGCTAGACTCACCTCAACCGCCCCATTAACACCCAGCGATATTTAAAACAAGGTAATTAGTAAATATATACCTATATATAGAGCAAAAGCAAAAAGTTATGTTGTTAGATAGTTATTCACTTATTCTAATAGGTAAATTATGTAGTACTTGTCAAATTTATAATTATGAATTTATGATATCATTTATGGATACCATGACACTGTATTTGTTTAGTATCGATGGTGTTGTTTTGTAACCCAATTTCGTATCTAGATATTTTAGAAATATTATTTACAAAAATTGGTTGGTAAATTTTGGATTTGCTCTTATAATGTTAATCTCCTAATCTAATATATGCATCCATTGTACATTCAAGTATTCAACTCTTTTTAGTATAACACTAATACACATAGCTCGACTTAGAAGTTATATTAGAGTTTTAGAGCTGCACAGTATAAGTATATTATCGAACTTTTTTTTTTACTCAGGACCAGGCATACTCGACCGATCCGATGTCGTTTTTTATTTTATGGGTTTAGCCCAGTTTTATTTTCTTCCCACCACAAACCCAAGCCCATCTTCAAATTTTATATTCAACCCCTTGACTTTAAATTCATTTTTATGGCTAATGGTGATCATGGCTGTGAGCAAGACACTGGCCTAGAAATTTTCAGTAAATCATTCGTATAAAGATTAATCCAAAAATTTAATAGATATTTCTCAAACTTGTTGAAGTACGATTTTTGTGATATGGTACTTTTAATTTGATATCTAATCTAACCCCAAACATTTGGAATCAACATTCAAACATAATCCTCTTTTTTTTTCTTTTTTCTTTTCCTAATGAATCGTAAGAGTTTCGAACCTTCGATACATAATTTTTCCTAGTATCCGCACTTATTTTTTATATATTTCGGTATTAAAAATAAATTTCCATCTCAAAGAGAATTTGAACTCGGGACAAAAAAAAAACTTATTATAGTATCATTAAGCCACCACCTCTTTGATTCCTTTTCCATCTTTGAAGCTTGAGTTGGTTAGCTTGGCTATTCTCTGCAATACAACCCTACCTAATTGTCTTCTCTTTACATTAGCAACTCTTTATTTTTTTATTTTTTTTCTTTGAACCCAATCTTCGAATTATGATTAGTAATGATTATGATCAAATAATGATTAAATGATTAATACGGTATATGTTTTATTGATGGGTCAGACCATTAGAATAATGAAAGAAAAAACATGAAATGAAAGGAAAAGCTGAGTATTTTTTTTCAATACATTTAGATATAATCCTACTTTTAGTTGAGTTTGAATGCCAGCATTTTTTTTTTGAACTTTATACTAGCATTTTTAAAATCTAATCTTCAACCAAACCATATTTAAGGTCGACGTAGATGTACATGTTTGTCAAAAAAATTCAATCCATTTGATATCCAAAATACTATTTTGGCCTTTGGGTATAAAGCAAAATGCCATGCCAAAAATAGGCTAGAAAAAACAGCCCTCGCGAAATAAAGATATGCATATCCGTTTACGTATGTGATGTATTCATACTTCACCTATGTTTAAACTATTTATGAATTTTAATTAAATTAAATAAAACATATGTGTATATATGTAAATACACTTTTATATACGAATCCAAAAATCAGCCATGATTGAGGAGCAGCTTCCATGTGGAAAATGCTAATGATTGGTTCTTGTGCTAATATTTACAAACGATAATAACAAAAGTCCAAACAAGGCTTGGTCCCATCATTCGTAATTCGCAAAACCACACACATTACACCATTTTACCAATTCAATATTTTTTAAAACCAACAAATTGATCAGTGGCGTAACATTTTGGTAGTAAATTAACCAAAATTTTGTGTAGATCAATTTTTGTTTGATATAACATTAGACTAATGTTTACAACTCTCTTGACAGCATTCTGCTCAAAATGGTCTTCCAAACGTCAATTTATTGTGTGGAAAGATAGAAATGCTCGCCGCCATCATAAAGTCTGTCTGGACGTCTCCTTCGCAACTCTTACTGCTTGTGGATAATGCTATATGCCAGGCCTGCGAGTTCGGTTTTTCGGATAGTTCGGATCAGGTAGTTCGATCGGTTTTTTTTATAGATCGGGTCAGGTAGTTCGATTTGTTTTTTTGATAGATCGGATTTATGAAAGTTGGCCGAAACTAACCGAAACATAATTAGGTTTGGTTAGTTCGGTTCTCAGGTAATTCGGTTCTTAATTTTTTAAACCGAAACTAACCGAACTTTTTAATTTTTGTTTAAATTCGGTTAAAATCGGTTAAATTCGGATAAAATAGGTAAATTCGGATATTTGGGTAGTTTCAGATAGTTCGATTCTTCGGTTAGGTATAATTCGGTATAGTTTGGTATGGTTCGGTATAATTTCGGTTTAAAAAAAAATGGATAACCAAACCGAACCAAAAACCGAACTAATTTTCACATATGACCGATCGGAACCGAACAAAAACCGAGAACTGAAAAGTTCAGTTCGGTAAGGTTCGGCCAATT
Organism: Alliaria petiolata; assembly: GCA_020283515.1. NCBI lineage: Eukaryota > Viridiplantae > Streptophyta > Magnoliopsida > Brassicales > Brassicaceae > Alliaria > Alliaria petiolata. Next base: position 96,114,336 of record JAHZTW010000002.1, read on the forward strand.
CAGTTCGGTTATAAGTCGCATGCCTACTATATGCAATAGAATCATCTCGCTCGGCTATAAATTTTCACACAAACTCGAGAATCTCCTTCGTAGATGGTTTGAAATGTTTTGAATGTGCTTTATACGATTAGAGTAGAAAGACTCATTATTCAGATCAATATATTTGATATTTCATCCCAAGGAAACAAATGTTTACAACGATTTTATTCCTTGATATCACTCACTAGTTTCATTTCAGATTACAAAATAATATTATGGTAATAATCTAACTTATCAGTTGTCTCAGTTTCTCACCATTTTTCACTAGGATATTAGAAGATATCATTTTGCTGCACCCAAAAATATAAATAAAACAGATATATACTGTACACAACTAGATTAGGGCTGTTTGTCAAAAGAAAAAAAAAACTAGATTAGGGTTGTGGAAAAACAAAGAATTAAATAGTTGCCCAAATGAATGATTGAACATGTGATCTTACGGTAATAATAATCATGAGAATATAAATTACGAAACACAATCGAACATGTCATTTTTAAACAAGTGTAGTATTTGGCCAGTCTCCCTAGCTATAACTGAAAACAAAAATTAAAAAAAAAACCACCAAGACAAAGTAGTTGAATGTGTCGCCTACCATAAACTTATATATATTTGTCTATACATATACGCATTAAGAAATGGACTATTGTTACATAATAATTACTTCATAATATTAATATATCAAAATTTAATTGGTCTCTCTAGCTATGAGTACTTCTGCATAATCTAAAATATGGTTCTATAGGGGGTCAGTGCCCAATCAAACTTTGGTATATATATCATGTTCATTAGTATGTTTTATTGGATTTTGATGACAAAGTAAATAACAGTTAAAACTGATATTTTGTAATTCCTCTTACGTAAACCGGTAAACGTAATTGCATCATATATATCAATAAATATATAAATAAATAAAAAGCTTATTGGGGAAAGCTATATAGATTTGGTCTTGGGGTCATAATGAGACAACACAATGAACACATGGAGGATTCCTTGTACATGAACCTAACTCTATTAATATCGCCCACAACACAATTCCATTGGTAGATGCATCCCTCATCTCATCCAAAAAAAAAAGAGATAAATTCTATTTATTTTATTTTAAATAAACAAGAAGAAAAAAAAAAGAACATGTGCAAATGTTCCTTTGCAAGGAAAATATAGATGCAAAATATGAGAAATAACTATAAAATGTGGGAGTTTGTTGTCACTATTTGAGGTATGTCCATGTGAAAAGCTCTTCTCTTATCTTCCCACAACTTGTATTTGTATTTGTAGCTTAGCCTTGCCACTTAGTCAAACAACATTACTAACATCAACATCAACCATTTGGTCCTCGATCCAGAATTTTCTCCCTTTTGCCCTTCTTTCATCTTAGCATGATAATTACTTTTTTAGGATAGAGGATTATGGTTATTTAATTGGTGTTCCGAAAATGTATGAAACGTTACAACAATGGAATGAATTTCTTCATTTCTTTTAGAAATGAAACCAAGAGAACTTTGTTACATGTATTATGTGTCCCATATATTCCCAAAGTCGAATGGGCTATTGGTGACAAGATCATTAATTTCATATTTATGGTCGTGCAAAAAGAAAAAGGTTAGTATATGATTAATAACAAGCGTAATTTGATAATATTCATGTATATTCTAATTGAAATCATGTATGTAATGTAACGTGGCTTTGGATCTAGTTCAATTTTTATAGTATAATATTATATGTTTGATTTATTTCTAAGTAAATAAGCTATAATGGTTCCACATCGCAAAAGAGTCCACGAAGGAAAAAAGACATTCTAACATTGATGGATGTTATTGATTTGAACTTAATTACATGTCGTAATAGAAACAAAAGTGTGTTATATATCCCTGCCACCTTAATTAGCTGGGCCATCATTGTTGAAATTTTAGAATATTGAACTTCTTGTCCCAAGAACCGGTTTGATACTAACCGGTATAGCTCAATTGATTATCATCATTTAAATTTTTTTAAAAAAAGGAAAGGAACAAGACGAGGGCGGGAAAAGGCCAGAAAGAATGAAGCCATAATAATATGGTCGGACGAACAAAACTCACATGGAGGGTATTTCCCAACATCCTAAAACGTCGCCGTCTTGATGGGAATTGTAATATTCATGAAAGTGATCATTGCTTTGTTCCTCCATACTCTCTCGGTTTAATCGTCTATCTTTAATAAACGAGTATCTCTGAATTTATGATTAATAAATATTTAACTATTTCTCTTAATTATAAAGGATTTGAAGTTTCGAACTAAATTGAAAGAATGAACCGCGAATTATGTTCCTCTTTAAAATCACTAGTCTGATCATTAACTTTTAACTTTTAACCTTTTGGTTTTACAACAACAAAAAAAACTTTTAACCTTTTATAAAATCATAATTCACAGACATTATAGATTTTATGTAACTAAATGATATTTTACTGTACTGTTAAGTAGATGTGAATGGTGAATCACAAATTAGAGCTTTAGATCTTCGAATTTTAAAATTTAAAAGCAAATTTTAGTTTGGTTTGAATGTTTCGGTTCAGTTTCATATAATAATTTAATTAGATATTGTACTGAACCGTTCAATCACATTTGAAAATTCTTTGATCTGCCATGTCGCCGATTAAATTTTTCAGGGGCAAATATTTTTTTCTTCTTGTCAAGTTGTGCAGCTTAAATTCATATTCATCTGGAACAACAAAGATACATGGGATTTGTATAAACGGTAGAGCACAAGTAACCATGCTTTCAGCTGTTTACATTTTAAGTACTGCATATATATTTATATATTGGCCACTTATGTTTCATCTAAATGTAACAGCTATTCTCTAATTTTCTCTCCTCTTTAAGCTCTTCAAAGCTATATAGATATATATATATATATATATATATTATAAAACACCGATTAGTCATGGTTTTGAAACAACTGTTTTAATCCTATACAAATTTGAAACATTACCTTCGTATTGGAGAGATTATCGGACCGAATGTAAAATAACTTCCCGAGGTAAAAATAAAATTTCAAAATAAAAGTAAAAGGTACGAAATAAATTTAGCACGTTAGAAAAAAAAAATTTGAAGCAGAGTAGTAACATCGAAGGAGAGGGAGAGTTAATCAAGTCACGTGCTCGTCTGCCCAATTTGCCTGCTCTCTCCATCTCCCCTTCACGTGCTTTAACATTATCTCCCTTAATGTCTCTCTCCCTCTTTCTCTTCATATTTACTTCTATGCCACTCTAATAATTTCTTACCATGATGACTTTCTCTCGAATATTATTTTACCAAATTGATGATTATTCAGAATCATATATATATAATCACGTTATAAGATATCATTTACAAGTTATGTCAAAAAAAAAAAAATGAAGATCATATACTATTCACCAGTTAGGCAGTTAACAAATCTATCTCTCCACCCACTACTACACAAAGACGAAATGAAATGTGCTTGTCAAATTAATTAATATAATCTTGGTCCTGCTATTTAAGAAAAAAAGCATAAAAATAAGATTAAAATCTGATAAGCATCATTGATAATCTCTGAACGAGTCAAATGTCAAACGGAATTATACAGCATCATCACCAGAGAACACACAACATATTATTTCTAATTTTGTCTTAATCGCTTTATTAATTAAGACATTACTGGAAATTTGGAACTGTTCTAAGGTTCGCCAGTTAGGATATATTCCGTTGCCAGTCAGTTTTAATTTTGTTTTTAATTTCTTCTTGTCGTATTCTAACATATTATTCGGTAATGCTGATAAAACATTTTTATTTTTTTTTATATTTTTTTTTTTTTTTTTTGCCAACATTTCATTTGAATTTTAAATATCATACAGTATATTATAGTTTTTTCTCTGTGTGGATTTAACACGACATCAAAAAGTACAGAATCTTTCTGACCTACACTATTATCTGCTAGAAAAACACACCCAATGACTATTTCTTCAAATCCAATTTAGATTTTTTTATAATGATTATTGTTATTGTTAATAGTTGAACTTGAAACAGCTAGTTTTTTTTTTTAATAGTTGAACTTGAAACAGCTAGTTTTTTTTTTTTAATAGTTGAGCTTGAAACAGCTAGTTGTTTTTTGCGACAAAGAAATTCATCTAACAAAATTTAATTTGCAATGAGAAATAGTCATTGGGTGTGTTTTTCTAGCATTCAAAACACATTTACTTCAGCGTACTGGAAAAAAAGCTATATTAAATTCAATTTTGAATACGATTTTCTATTTCAAATTAATTGTCAGAATTTTTGTTTCCCGGGAAAAATACATACCGACTACATACAGTATTTCAATTTTTTTTAATACTAAAAATACAGAGAAAAAAAAATCCAAAGAGAAAGTTTTGAACACACCAACTAGAGTTATCTATCTATATTTCAGTGTTCTATTTAAGACAAAATCCATAAATACTTTCGGAGTTTCGAGCGATAAAGATAGATTTTTTTTTTCCTTCCCTAAACTTTCATCAACTCAATTTTTCATCGACATTAAATATTTAATAATGTGGTTACTGCATTTTATTGTTATAAAAAGATATATATATTTTTTTTCATAACAAAAAGCAAGATTCTGAAAATAGTAATATTATTTAATTTTTCACCACCTCCCTCTCTCTCTCTAGTTAGCATTTAAAAACCCCATTACTCAACCGTCTACGCATAATCGGAGTTTTCTGTGCCGCCATATTCAAAGCAGTTAATGTGAACACGTTCTTTAGAAATCTCAAATCGGAGCCGCAAAACAAAAACCAAAAATTGAAAGGGGAAAAATGTCGGTACACGGACGTTTTCCGGCGAGTCCGCCGGTTTCTTTATCTCCGGCATCTTCCTCATCGCCGAGTTCTCAGTCACCGCCGACTCCTGATCTGAAGCAACGAGTCATCGCCTGTCTCAACAAGCTCGCTGACCGTGACACCTTGGCTCTCGCCACGGCGGAGCTCGACTCAATCGCTAGGAACCTCACTCACGACTCCTTCTCTTCCTTCCTCAACTGCATCCACCACACCGACTCCTCGTGTAAATCTCCGGTGAGGAAACAGTGCGTCGCCGTGTTGTCGCTCATGTCTCGCTACCACGGCGACTCTCTCTCCCCTCACCTCTCTAAGATGGTCTCCACCGTTATCCGCCGTCTCCGAGATCCGGATTCCTCCGTTCGCTCCGCTTGCGCCGCCGCGACCGCCGATATGTCCGCTCACGTCACGAGGCAGCCTTTCTCCTCCGTCGCGAAACCGCTCATCGAGACGTTGATCCAGGAGGGAGATTCGAACTCGCAGATCGGAGCTGCGCTGTGCCTGGCGGCGTCAGTGGAAGCTGCGACGGATCCGGAATCGGAGCAATTGAGGAAATCTCTGCCTAAGATTGGGAAGCTCCTCAAGAGCGAGGGTTTCAAGGCCAAAGCAGCGCTGCTGAGTGCGGTGGGTAGTATAATCACAGCCGGCGGCGCGGGAACTAAACCGGTTTTGGATTGGTTGGTTCCGGTTTTGGTCGAATTTCTGAGCAGCGAGGATTGGGCGGCGAGGAAATCTGCGGCGGAGGCGTTGGGTAAAGTCGCGACGGCGGAAGAATTGGCTTCGCAGTACAAGAAAGCTTGCACGGCGGCTCTTGAGAGCAGAAGATTTGATAAGGTGAAAAAAATCATTTCGTCGCAAAAAAAAAAAAACTGAATTTTGTTATAGTGGTCAAGAAAAATCTAAATCCGAATTACACAATGCAGGTGAAAAGTGTGAGAGAAACTATGAATCGAGCATTGAATCAGTGGAAAGAAGTTCAAAATGATTTCGACGAAGCTTTATTATTATCTCCATCTCGATCTTCCACCACTGGTAATGTTGTTCTCTCTGGTTACATTTCTGAAAGTTCAATTTTTTGAACTTAAAAGATTTGATTTTTGATTCTGATTCTCTACAAATTTGGTATTCTAGATGATGGTAGCAGCATTGGATGCTTTTCCTCAGTCACGAGAAGTTCAACCATTGACGTTGGTTTTAAGTCCACAAGACCAAAGAAAGCAACGCCTATGATCAAGAGGTCCCCATCTATGCCTGTGAATAGATCATATGCAGCTACTAGACAAAAGGAGAATCTTCCAAAAAGAAATCAAGGGAATGTGACCATGTTAGTAGTAGCAGCAGCAGCCTCTAGTGTGGATAACAAGGGACCACAGTTCCCAACGGTAAAGCAAGATCGGAGTAGTAAAGCCGTGGAACCGGAGGAGGAGGAGAAGGAGAACTCAGGGGGACCAGATATAATCAAACATACAATCTCCGAGAGAAGCCGGGAAGATAAAGAACATGGCTTTGGTGGTTTGAGGTCTGGCTCAAGGGTTGCACCTTGCAGCGACGATGGTGATTCTGTTGCCAAGAATGGTAAAGATGATGTTGATGAGAGCAAGAAAGACAGCGAGGAACTGTCTTTGATACGCGAACAGCTTGCTCTCATTGAGAACCAGCAGTCCAGTCTCTTAGACCTACTTCAGGTATACAAATTTGGTCTTGATAATCCTGTTGTAGATGAAATGTTTGGTTATGAATGTTACGGATGGCTCAATCCTCACTGAAACACTTGAAACTTTTCATTTTGGATGTAGAAATTCATGGGAAGCTCACAGAGTGGGATCCAATCTCTGGAGTCTCGTGTAAGCGGTTTAGAGATGGCTTTGGATGAGATATCAAGCGATCTTGCTGTTTCAGACGGGAGAGTCTCTAAGAATAGTAGCTGCGGAGGAGAGAGTTGTTCCAAGTTCTGGAGAAAAACAGAGGAGAGACCAGTGCAAACGCGGATCAGAAACACGGACAGTGAAATGGCTGCGCAAGAAAACAGTTTTGACCAAGGGATGCGAGAATCAACAGATGCGAACAACGGTCAAAGGGGAGTTTCGGTTTTTCAGAAGAGATCATCACGAAACCAGTTCCAAGACTCTGTGCATACAACAATACAGAAACCAACCACCAGGTAGTAAAAACGTTGCTTTCCTCAGTGATTTGCTTGACTTTTAAAAGGTTTGCTTTTGCGTATTCAGGTTATCAACTTGAAGTCAAAGAGAGAGAGAGTGATGTGAGGATTGAAGCACACAATAGAAGCTGACCAGACTGACTCAAGACGGTGAAAATGAAAAAAAGTCAAATCTCAGATTCGATGCTTTGCTTCAACCGCCTGTTTGAATTTTTCTACTCTCACACACATGTCTAAGTAAGCTTTCTCTTGTAAAAAAAAAAAAAAAAAAAAATCTAATAATTTAATCAGCGAGTGGATCAATGGAGTTTCAAAGATTACATGCATGTGAATAGAAATGATATTTATGTAATGTGTCATTAGAGTTGCATGTGAAAACCATGGATAGAGAGATGTAAAGATTTGTGCTGACTGTTTTGTGTTACTCTGTCTCATCTTGTAAATCTTTTGGGAAGACAAGGAATTATTGGTTTTGCTATATGAGAATTAGGACAACATAGACGACTTCACTCAATCTGTTTGAGTCAGAAATTATTGAATGGCACACTCCTATTCATATGACAATCTGATAGTACAAATTATTAAATGGCACACTCCTCCTATTCATATGACAATCTGATAGTACAAATTATTAAATGGCACACTCCTCCTATTCATATGACAATCTGATAGTACAAATTATTAAATGTCACACTCCTCCTATTCATATGACAATTTGATAGTACAAATAAACGATTTTACAATATGATGAGATTTGGTAAAAAGTCCTGCATTGCTTTTCTTCTTCCTACTCCTTCATCTCCGGCTTCTCAATCGTCGTCCTAACCGGCGACAGAATCCTCCTCATCAGTTGCTCTCCATTAAGATTTCTGCTCTTATCCAATTCGGTTTCCTCTCTGCTTTCTTCTTTACTCTTTTTGTTACTTGTCTCACACGCTAAAGACTGAACTCCTTTTTGTTACCTGGTCACATTGATGAATTTAGGGACATGGAAGATCCTCAAGATTTTTTAATCTGTTTCGATTTTACAAGTGAGAGATTTGGACCGCGTCTGCCACTTCCGTTCCACTCTAATCCCGAGGAGAGTGTGATCCTCTCTTGTGTTCGACAGGAACAGCTCGCGGTGCTATTTCAAGGGCCGGTATATTTGGATGCATTGGAGATTTGGGTGACGACTAAGATTGAGCACAAGTCGGTGTCCTGGAGCAAGTTTTTGAAAGTGGATATGGAACCCATCACTAGGTTTGGGTATCACAATGGGAGCTTCTTCATTGACGAGAAGAAGAAAGCCGCCGTGGTTTTCGTTGAAAGCCTGGAACCCGTTGGATACCACACAGCTTTTATCATTGGACCCGTTGGATACCACACAGCTTTTATCATTGGAGACGACGGATACTTTAAAACTGTGCGTCTTGGACAAAAGTCCAAGGGCGAGATCAAATACGATGATATTTGTCATGTCCCAGTGGTGTGCTCTTCTTCTTATCTCCCAAGTTTAGTGCAAATCAACCAACCGCGCAAAAGGAAAGAAAGAGATGAGTAATAGCCTCGTTTCTTGCAAATCAAACTGCTGGCTCAATCATCATCGTCGTTTTGTTTCTATTTATCAGCTACAATGACGAAGGATATAATCGCTTTTTCTTGTTTAAGTCCCTTATCAGTTTCGCTATTATTTGTCAGACTCAAGATTTCGGCTTTTTCATGTTTCTACCCCTTTTTTTTTAGTTGCTCTTGTCGCTTGTTCAATTGCAAAATAAACACCAAAAGCATGGCATTCTCTTGGTCAGTGTCGATCATTTGTAGATCATCAGCTGCTGCTTATTAATTTGTAAAAAAAGTAACTAGTCTTGGGGTGAGAACAGAGAATTTTCAAGTTTACAAGTATCACATCTGACCAAGACGCAAATATATATTACATAAAGGTTGCAAGGACTAAGACAAGATCATATGTGAGGCTTTGGCTGCTTAACTTTGGATGCAAAACTTGACAATGTCCAAATCATTACTTCTCCTTCTGTTTTGTGTTTGGCGTTCGCATTTACATTTTGTAAATATAAATTGTATTGTTGACTTTATGTGAATCTTTTTAAATAGTATTATGGAATAGGAATCAGGGGCTGTGTTATCTGGAGCCTTCCCCTTCTTCTCCGAATATTTCTTTGATGATTGCATCCTCTCATACAAAAGCAGCAGAAATTAGCACCGGAGGTGAAAATCATCATATTTAAGACTCGAGAAGCTTGCGGCTTAATTGATGAAGCCAAAATCATCACATTTGTTATTGGATTATTATAGGGCTGCAGGAAAACAGTTAATCTAGTTACAGTTTACTGACTGAGAAACATAATAATGACAAAGGGCATTCGGAGGAACAGCTTAATCTTTGGAAAAAGTGAAGCGAATTTCCAGCCAATTTACTATAAATCCGTTTGGATCAGAATAAGCTGTGACTAATGGATCGAAATTCACACTCTCATTTGTTTCGTATACTTTGAAGCGGAAAATGAGCTGATTGTAAGATATAATTTTCATTTGTTTCAGGCACAATGATCTGGTTGCAGAAAATGGAAATTCAGCTTCACTGTTTCCCTCCAAATTTTACCAACACCAAGGTTCTCCCAAGGAGTAGGGATCTTGATAGAAACTGATGACCCCAACACCAAGGTTCTCAAAGCTTCAATGTCTGAACCAAGAACAGAATATGAGGACACCAAAGCGACGTCTGGATCTCCTGATTGTTGTCGACGGTTAAGCTGGTCTCTTTTGGAAAGAAGGGGATTGGATTGTAGATTCCCATTGCTTGCGACACAGATTTGAACTTGAGGTGGGTTTCCACATCAAGTCTCTCCATAATATGTTCTATCACATCGTCTGGTAGCGGTTCCATGTTGTTCTATCTCGGTGAATTGTGAATTATGAAGAGAGGAGACACGGTATATGCTAATTTGTAAGCAAGTTCCAATTCAACTAGGAATTGGAAAAAAAAGAAAAAAAAAAGATAAACTTTGACATCATAAAAAAAAAAAAGTATATCGAAATTTATTTGTTAATATTTATGAATAAGAAGAAATCTATAAAAAAAAATCAACAACATGCACGGATTTCAGAAATAATAATAATAATTAAAAAAAAACATTCAAGCCAGTTGAAGAGAAAAGGAAACGAAATATCTTATGTTATTTTCTGAATACAAGAGTTAATTACAGATTTAGAATAGGTTAATTATAATCTCAAAGGCAAGAGGAAGCTGATATCTGGTTTCAAGTGAATTTTCCCTCTACCACAGCATCGGCAGAAGCTAATGTGGGACAACAAAACGCTGGTTGTTGGAAGAAACCGAATTTACATGAGCTCAAATGTAATATCGGGTGCTCATGGACTAGTCAGTAGTCCCACTCACAATTGTGGAGTTTCTTGGATACTAAGAAACCATAGAGGTGAAGTGCTGCAACATAGTAGGAGATCTTATTCAAATATTGCCACCCCTCTAATGGCAGAACTTCTGAGCTTCCACTGGGCGGTAGAATGTATGAATAACCTCCACCATAAGGGCGTTATTTTTGAATCTTCGCTTCTACGGGTCAGAGAAGCCTTCCTACGACCTTGTACAAACCAACATTGTCAACAGCTTCTGCAATCAATATTTTCTAATCCTGAAGAAAATTGAAGTGTGGAGCTTGAATCATGTATCCTCATTGGGTAACCGAGCGGCTGACGCCATTGCTCTAAGTGTTACAAGAGATCATCGTTACCAGTCTTACATCGCAAGAAATTGACCATCTTGGCTCCACTCCCTCCTTGCACATGAAGCATTAGCAAATACAAGGTGAAGATTCTGTCTACCTATGCTGTTTTCCCTTGGCTTGCGAGAATTCTCCTGCCTCTTAGAGTTGTTTTTAAGGTTTTTAGACACCTTATATATGGTTGTCGTCGAGTTGTATTTTGTTTCCTTTAGACTATTCCCAGTCGGTACTCTGTTTTCATATGTTTATCAAATGGAAGAATGAATCAGCGTTAAAAAAAAAAAGTTAAATAGGATTCAATTAACCTCTTAAAACCTTAGCTCTCACTTATTCTAGGCTTTCTCTTTAGTTTGGGGTGAACCGTCATCATCTTTTGTATCACAAAGCGGTAATTGCAGTCCGGTTAAATTGGACGTTTTTACCTTTTTTTTTTTTTTGTTATACTTTAATTTTAAGGTATAAACTGAATATATTACATAAGCATGACATAATAGCATATAAAATCTATAATTTACAAGTACCAACGAAGAATTGGTTTGATTCTTTCGCAACCATATCCACAAATGTGTTACACATGTTTTATATTTGATTAGCATTTTGTAGGTTTTACATAACCCTAACAGAGCCATTTGATCCGGGCCATCTGGCTCGTGGTGGAACCGAATCGTTATAGTATAGAACATTATGAAAAACTGGAAACTGTAGTTTGGTAGTTAACCCAAAGATAAAAGAAAATGCCTTGGGAGTTCAAACTCAACACTAGTTGATATATTTTACGTTGAGATTTTAATGTGTTTTGGAACGTACGTACCATGCATAATGGCATCAATATTTATATGCCGTTGGTCAGCTACTATATATATTTGATTTTTTTTTTTTTTTTTTTTGTTATGAATTGTTTGACTCATATGGATAATAACATGTGAATATGGTGGATGAAAAAAAGTTGAGACTATGCTCAAGAGCGTCTTGTCGTCCATGTCGGCTCATGCTATGTCCTGCTTTAAATTGCCTGTCTCACTCTGTAAAAGAATCCAGTCAGCCCTGACGAGATTCTGGTGGGATGCAAAACCAGATGTCAGGAAAATGTCCTGGATAGTATGGGATAAGCTAACTAATTCGAAAGGAATGGGAGGTCTGAGTTTTAGAGATATACCGAGCTTCAATGATGCAATGTTGGCAAAAATAAGCTGGAGACTTTTGACTAAGTGTCTACTGGCACGAATCCTCTTTGGGAAATACTGCCAAGATGCCACCTTCCTTGAGTGTTCCAAACCGACAACGACTTCCCATGGATGGAGTAGTATCCTCACAGGACGAAACCTTCTACTCAAGCAGCTGGGGTGGGATGTGGGTAATGGAGAAGATATTAATGTCTGGAGAGACCCCTGGCTCTCCCTAGAACAGAAGCAAGCTCCGATGGGACCAGCTCCTGAACACTTAGAAAACCTCCTGGTCTCTGACCTCTTCGTCCACAACACAACAGAATGGAACATCCCTCTGCTCTAAGAATATCTCACGGGCCACCTGGAAGCGATCTTAGACATACGACCTAGCAAAACTAAAGGGAGAGATAAATTAGTTTGGCTAAATACTATCTCAGGTATCTACTCCACTAAGACAGGGTACTACGCTGCTATAGAGGATCAATCACCTATGGAACCAGTAAACACAACTGAGCTAAGATGGATACCTGATATCTGGAAACTGCAAACGGCGCCAAAAATCCAGCTTTTCCTATGGAAAGCAGCAAAAAGCGCACTGCCAGTGGGGGAAAGACTCGCAGCAAGACAAATGCTAGTGGATCAGACCTGTATCTGATGCGGAGAAGTGGAAACAATCTCACATACTCTCCTCCACCACCCCTTTGCAAAATCAGTGTGGGAGTCAGCTCCGTTCCAGAACAAGGCGTCGCCAGACCCAGCGCGTAACTTTACTGAGGATTGGCCAGGATTAAGAAGACTTCTATGCCTCCCCCCAACAGGTATCTCTTCGGATACGCTAGCCCCATGGATAGTGTGGCATATCTGGACTGCAAGGAACAACAAGATCTTCAATGACACGGATTTCACAGTGGAAGAGGTGGTGTGTAAAGCAATCAAAAGCACGAAAGAATGGAATGAGGCTCAAGATCTAAAACCAAAAGCAACAATAACATGCATACCGGATCAAAAACAACAAGATCTTACCTGCCTTAAGGTTCAAACGGATGCAACTTGGAGAGGAGATCTGAAAACGGCGGGAATGGGATGGGTTTTCTTTGGAAAAACCGACGCTCTGATCGCCCAAAACTCCCGATCGGACAGACGGGTAAAGTCACCATTAATGGCGGAAGCCCTAGCCATCCGAGCAGCGATGGAGGAAGCGTATGCACACGGATACACTAGGCTCAGACTGGAATCGGATTCGAGTCAAGCGATCCAAGCAATCACGACGGAGATCGGCTTCTCAGAGATTTATGGCATTGTTGAAGATATTGCCACGATAGGGAAATGCTTTGACTCTCTGTCTTTCAATTACATCAACCGAGAATGTAATCAAGTGGCTGATGGGCTAGCCAAACATGCCTTAAGTTTGTATGACCCAAGACAAGGCCCAATGCCTTTTTAAATTGGAATGGAAAAGTTTAGATAAAAAAAAAAACAAAATAAGTTGATGGTTTTATTGAAGATATAAGAAATGATAAACAACAAAAAAGAAAGTATATACATTAGAACCTCTATAAATTAATACTCGATAAATTAATAATCACTATAAATTAATAAATTTTGCCGGTCCCGAGTCGGGCCAGTGTATAAATCATCAAATTTCGATAAGATAATAAGATAATAATTTTTTTTAAACTCCTATATAAAAATATAGTCCGAATAATTAGATAAATTAATAATTATACATTTAGGCATATATAAATAATATAGTATAGTAAAATATAATTATATTGTTGTTTCAAGTTTATAAATGTTGTTTGACTTATCTTCTAAATTTATGTATATGATATTTTTTGAGTAAAATTTATATTGTTAAAAATATTTTTTTTGTCTTTTGATGAACATTAAAAATTTGAACCGAAAAATATCTCTATAAATTAATATTTTATTAATTTATCGATAAATTAATAATTATTATTTTATCGATTAATTAATAACTCTATAAATTAATAAAATATTGAAGTCCCAACGTTATTAATTTATAGAGGGTTTTACTGTATATGGAGAAGGGAAGAAGAATGTTGCTGGTTTTGTTGTAATCATTCAAAAAAGAAAAGCCAAACATTCAAAGGGAAGAATAATAGATGGATGTATAATTGTAATGGAAGGCACATTCTTTTTTTTTTCTTGTACATCAATCATTAGTTATAATCTTATAAATATATAAAAAGAAATTGGGTGAGAGAACAAAGGAACATGATTCCAGCGATTTTAAGCAATGTGCATAGCAACTTCCCACTATCCTATTCCTAAACCGGTAAACCCTCTGCCTAATCTCCACGTTCCTCATTTCCAAATTTGGTAATTTTAGTTTTTTTCTTCTAAAATGACTCGTTACAAACTCGATCAACACACGATATATTTAAAAAAATTTCAAACATTGCAGTCTAAAATATACGATTAAAAAAACAAAAATCACAACTCCAATGACACGAAGCATGTCTGCTTAATTTGCATAATCTAGTTGGGCTCCATACATTAATTCATGCCATTTTCTTTCATTTTTTGTTCTTTTTCAAAATTTACTAAATGTATATATTAAATAAAACAATCCATAACAAATACAATAATTATCTCACAAAACACCAGTATCAGACTCGATAATAGAGATTTTAAAAAGAAATGAAATACTGGAAGTCGGCTAGAGACGACAAGCTGAACAATAAAAATATCTCAAAAACCAAAAGATACAAAAAGTAATTTACTACTATACCCTAAGCAAAATTGTATGTTCTTCTTCAAACTCACCGATTGAATGAACCAACTTTTAAGGTCGGCAACGCGAGATGGATGAAGAGCAAATCGCCTTCAGCGTCACATTCATCAAGACCTACATTGTAATAAGACCAACTTGTAATAATTAGCTGATGTTATTAACTTAACTAGGAGAAAGAGAGACATAACAAAAGTACAAAACTCATAAAATAGATCTTCTACGCTACATAGTAAAATAACTAAACAATGTGAAAAACATATTACTAATTAAAATTTTTAGATAGTGATGAGTTTGTTGTCGAGCATACTTATTAGTGACAAAACGTGTTCTTCACCAAATTTTGTTTTGCCAATCGAACTAGGCATGGTATTATATATGAATGCGATCGATCTAAACAATTATATTGAAATATATATACTATGTTATATTAAATTCTGATGTCACCATTCAACGTTCTGAAGTTATTGCTAGTTAAAACTCATCAACCATACTTTTTCCCATTTTTAAAAAACTATTTTCAACTCTTTGATCCACACCGACCAATTGTTTAGCTACACACACACTCGTAGCATTGATGATATAATCTCGATCATGCTTTGTACCAAAAGGTTTGGTCCTCTCTTCCTTCTCCGGCGAATCTTGAAAAACAATTAATATTATTTATCCGTAAAAAAAAACTAAAAGACCACGCAACACAACTGTCAGAGAATCATAGGTCTCTCTTTTTCTTTCAAACCCAAAACATTTTAAAATAGTAGTATAAAACAAAACACGAGAATGGTCCACCTCATTGCATCTTTGGACACAAGTCGCACAACTAGTGGCATCTTTCTCGCCTTAATTATTAAGAACTAACACAAATCATTAAGCCATTAGAAAATGACGTAACCCCCTTAGTTAATTTAATTAATCGACGCCTAAAGTGAGTAAACGATTTGATTAGTAGTACTAATCGGTGTCTTGCAATATTATTGAGAACGACGACGCCTAACGCGCGATTCATCGCAAACGCGTCTTCCTTGTTTCTTTCCTATGTTTTATCAAAACGATTATTTCCTTTTCTCTACAAAATCGAATTTATCAGAAACGAAAAGAAATCAATTCATATATATATTCCTTTCTTTATTTCTTTAAAAAGAAGAAGACGAAGAACAAGGCACTTTTGTCGGCCGGCGCAAAAAACCAGATCTCTTCTCCCCGAGTAAAACCGACCTTCTCCAGATCAGTTTATTAAGCACCTTGTTCTGCTCTCACCCAGAGTTATAAAAGCTTAGTGGAGAAAGAAGAAGAAGATGATGGAGTATGAGAACGGGAAGAAGAGGAAAGGTCGGAACAGACAGCAACTAAAAGCACAGTTCTTGTCTCTAAGGTATCTACTCATATGCTTCTGTTGTTTCTTCGTCTTGCTCTTCTTCTTATCCTCCGACCGAATCTCCACACTCTCAGTCCGTTCCGATTCTCTGAAACCGTCTCTTCGCGTTCCGGCTCTCTCCGTCTTGTCTTCGATGGATTCGATTCAGCGTTCGTTTCACGGTAGATTCCCTCCGTTGAGAGTTGAAGACAGGGTCCAATTCCCCGACCACCTGCTGCTGATTCTCTCGCACAGAATCGGGAAAGGTGAGAAAAACCTAGTTTGTGTTTACCATGGAGTAAAGGAAGAGACTTTGGCGTTGCCATCGATTTCTACTGACGAATTCGACGAGTTTAGATCGATTGTTCGGTGCCCTAACGCCCCTTCGAACTATTCGTCATCCGTTGATTTGCAATTCCATGGAGATTTGGCGAAGAAGAAGCAGAAGCAGAGCCTTAAGGTTCATAATTGGGCAAAAGTTGGTTACGAGGCGGTGATTGACGGCGACACGGTGGTTGTGTTTGTCAAAGGATTGACTCGAAGGCCTCACAAGGAATCAGATCCTTCTTACTACAAATGCCAATTTGAGATTGGGGATTCGGAGGAGGAAGATGTTGAAGTTTTGGTCACTCAAGCTGTTGCCGCAGCGCAAGAGGTTGTGAGGTGTGTTTTGCCTGAGAGTTTGAAGCTAAATCCAGAGACGTTCCGAGTGAGCGTAATCCACATCGATCCTAGAGGAAGATCCACGCCTGCTTTGCCATCCGTTGCGAGAATCTACGGTTCAGATTCGAAGGAGGAGGAGAAGAGTGGGAATAAGCATGAGCTTTGCGTTTGCACAATGCTATGGAACCAAGCTCCGTTCTTGCGTGAATGGATTATGTATCACTCGTGGCTCGGCGTTGAACGCTGGTTTATATACGACAACAACAGCGACGACGATATACAAGAAGAGATCGGATTGCTCAACTCAGAGAACTACAATGTGAGCCGACATGTTTGGCCATGGATCAAGACTCAAGAAGCCGGGTTCTCGCATTGTGCGGTTAGAGCGAAAGACGAATGCAACTGGGTCGGATTCTTCGACGTGGACGAGTTCTACTACTTCCCCACGCATCGCTCTCAAGGCTTACCGAGCAAGAACGCGTTAAGCTCGCTCGTATCGAACTACACGTCGTGGGATCTCGTCGGAGAGATCAGAACGGAATGTCACAGTTACGGTCCGTCCGGTCTAACCTCGGTTCCATCGCAAGGCGTGACGGTAGGTTACACTTGTAGGCAAGCGAATCCCGAGAGGCATAAGTCGATAGTCCGACCCGAGCTGCTAACGAGCTCGTTGCTCAACTAGGTTCATCATTTTCAGCTGAGAGAAGGGGTCGGGCACATGAGCTTGGTGGAGAGCGTTGCGGTGGTGAACCATTACAAGTACCAAGTTTGGGACACTTTCAAGGCCAAGTTCCAGAGAAGAGTGGCTACTTATGTTGTGGACTGGCGAGAGAACCAGAACCAAGGGTCTAAAGATCGAGCTCCAGGGCTCGGGACAGAGGCGATCGAGCCGCCGGATTGGAGACGACGGTTCTGTGAAGTGTGGGACACCGGTTTGAAAGATTTGGTTGTATCGAATTTTGCTGATCAAGTGAGTGGCTACTTGCCGTGGCAGAGGCAACAACAACAAGAATGATGACTTTTAATTTTAATTGGTTTCCGAGGTAATTCCAGGTGTATATTTGACGAGGATTACATACCAAAAATCTATACATTTAATATTATTTCCTTCGTTTGATTTTTGATTTTTTTTTTTTTTGGGTTTGGTTGGGGAGAATTGAAATGGTTTTTCTAATCTTTTTGTTTCTTAAGAGTTTTACCACCACATATGTAAATTTCGGTGACATTGCAAATTCCTTTTTTTTTGTTGGTTATTATATGATAGAACTTTTATCTTACGATCCTTGTTTGGTTGATGACATTCGTAACTTAAGATTCCCCACAACTCTCACAAGAGTAAAACAACCCTTACTTCTTTGGGGCTGAAATGTAAGTAGATGGTATTAAAGCCCATGGGCCAGAACATAGGATTTAGACATTTCAGTTTTCTAGTAGTGATGTCTGTCTTTAATAATTTGTCCTTTTTCTTTATAAACAAGGTTCCAAACTCTTGTGATTCAAGTCTTTCATAAAAATGAAGTGAATCCCATTAAAGTCGTATTATTAATTTGATCAATTGATATGCTGTACTATAAAATTACATTGGCTTAAGTATCATAGATACAAGAAAGAGTTATAAATTCTGTCATCAAAAGAATGTTATTGTACTTTGACCCAAGAAAAGAAAAAAAATAATGTTATTGTAGTTTGCAACTACCTTTATGAAAACAGCTTTCCTTTTCGAAGATTTGTAACTCGGAGACTAAAACTGACTTGAAATCTTCTTCACTCAGACTTGCTTTTTTGACGGCGTCGTTTAGTTAGTGGATTGAAGTGAGATTCTTATCTTTTCCCAAACAAAACAAACCAGCAAAGTAACGAACAAACAAAACAAAAAAATTAAGAAAGAGAGAAAGATTAAAAACAAATATAATCTCTGCAAAATCACTAAAAAAAATAGTCAAAACGAAAGAAAAAAAAGTTGTCTCCTTTTTTCCTTTTTCTTCAGTATCACACACAGTCAATGACCGTTCTCTCTTTCCACCATAGAAGAAGCTCTGCTAAACTTCTCTGAGGAAAAATAACCCTAGAGAGAAATAGAAATAGATCCAGCTATATCATCATGAAGAAGATCTTCATTACACTCTTGTGGCTTCTNCCTCTGATGGATGCTGTTCCCTGGAAGAAGAAAAAAAAACATGATCATGAGAATGTAAGTCAAATACAAAACGATATCATTGATGTAGATTAAAAAATACCTTCATATGGTTCAATACGGTCATGATTTCACCACGATCCCCGAGTCTACTTCGCATTCCAGGATCCTCAAGGCTTTCTTTAAGGACCATCTGCCTTCCCATGTCTCTAATCTGATCATGCATCCAAAGAGTGTTGTCCTTGTCTGCCAAGATCTTAACAAGAGACTTCTGTCTGAGGACACCGAGAGCTGCCTCGGCGTTAAACCCACATCCGTTCAGTACGTCGACAACTTCTTCTTTGCTTATCTCCATCTTAAGAAAGAGACACGCAATGTCGAGGAATACAATCTTTTCTTCATCGTCTAAGGACTCGAAACTCAGCGCAAGAACACTCTGAAGATCGTCTGGTCGGGTGTTTTTCAGCTTCTCTAGTTGAACTTGCCATTCTTTTTCCTTCTTGTCATACAAAAGAGAACCAAACACTTCAACAGCCAGTGGCAAATGTCCCGTTATCTTGACAATCTTCTTGGACAGCTCCAATAGACTCTCTGTTGGTTTTTCTTTGCGTAGTGAATGATAACTGAACAGCTTCAATGCCTGCGTCTCAGTCAAGCAGCTGACCTCATACTGTTGGTCCACAGAGAGCTTACTCAGAATCTCTACATCTCTGGTAGTGACGATTACAAGACTTCCTTGACTATACCATCCTCTTCCACCAACAAGCGCATTAATCTGGTCTACGTTATCAACGTCATCTAAAACCGCAAGAACCTTCTTCTCGTGAACGGTTGCTCTTATCTTGTCCCGGCCACTGCTAACATCTTGTATTGGAGGTGGCGAACGGGAAAGCTGAGTGATCAAAGTTGTTTGTAGATTGACTAAGCCATCTGAACCTGATGATTTTTCTCTAACGTCTGAGATGAAAACTCGATGCTCGAAGTTTTCGATGATCTTGTTATAGAAGCGTTTTGCGAGGGTCGTCTTCCCAATACCACCCATACCGTAAAGCCCCAGGATCTGAACGCCGGAGCTGGATTTAAAGTCGACCAGATTCATCAAATCGCCGACACGTGACTCCAGACCAACCGTGTATTCCCCCACTTTCTCTGGTGTATTGCTCACTTGAGCTAAAACCTTTTTCACCACAAGCTCTATCATGTCATCCTCATCTTTTATTTTCTTGTCATCTATTATGATGCCATCATCCTCATCAACCGAGTCTTCTCTGCCAAATTCGAGAAAATAAATAATTAGAAAGCAGTCCAAAACCTAACTTCAAATTCATCGTCTTCTACGTCTTACAAGCAGTCTTACAGATAAACATATCCAGCGAGATTTCCAACTAATTTCATTGCTCGTCTCCATCGCTGTATCTTTTCCTCGCTAAATCTTTTGGCGTGTTCTTCAAAATGCTCCTCGAAACGATGGCTCTGTTTGCGTACATGGGAGGGATTGACTTTATAAAAGATGGGTAAAATCGGGCGATCAAGGGACGATCCCAGATCGCAGAGCATAGCTAATTCATCTAGGCACCAGCGAGAGTCGGCGTAGCGACGGGATAAGACGACGACGGAGGCCGCCGAGTCCTCCATGCCTGCCTCGAGGCTTGGATTGATCTCAGTCCCTCGCTCCATACCTTCGTTGTCGCGGAAGACCCGGACCTTTTTCCTGAGCGCCTCGTAGAGACGATCTGCGAAGCCTTCGCGCGTGTCTCCGCCTCGGAAGCTGAGGAAGACGTCTGTCTCTTATACACATCTAGATGTGTATAAGAGACAGGAGTTCCCACTGGTCTTCAACAAACAAGAAGCTTGAATGTCTTTACCAGAAAGTAGTGGTTTTTTTTTTGGCAGCGTAAGCGCTAAAAAGGTATGAGAAAATCTACTATGTATCAACAGCCTTTTTTTTTTTTTTTACTTCATATGATTCTTTGTTCCTTCTCCCATTGTTCTTCCTTTTAACCGTGTCAGTGTATCGATGTTTGTCTTCTGTCCTGTTGCTGTATAATTCTGTACATTCGTTGGGTCATCAATGTACTCTTTGGAATGTGGCCACCACTCTGATGAAATGAGAAGAAATCTGCCTTGATTCATAATTTTATGTACAAAGCTAACAAAGTTGTTGCTCTCCTAGTATGGCATTTTGTCTGATTCCTTGGGTTCCAAATGGGTCTAGGCCTTGGGGTTGAATCATTGAAGAAGAACTTTTTGACTGTTGATTTTCATATATTTAAGTTGTGCTTTTGATGGTCAAAAGGGTCAAAGCATTAGTTTGTTGTGTTGTGATGATATCCTTTGAATAATTGGGAAGCATGAGATGTGGGGTTTGGTCTTAGAATAAGACAGCAGAGAGTTAAAAGAAACGTTGTCTTGGAGGGCAGATCTAGAGAAGAAGTCTGCGTCTCGCTGAACATATTCACATGAACTTCGACCCCACTTTCTATCTTTGAGTTATACCATCGTCTTGTCACCATTTCCTTTTGATAATCCGTTGGTCTCTTCTTTGTTACTGTGACAAGCTGTGAGTGAATTTTTTGGAATCGAGTAAAGAATGCTCTAGGAATCATGGGAAACAAGAGTCTCCTCTTTTTGGGTTTTTTTTTTTATTGATTATAAACGCAAAGGTAAAGAAACAACTAAACATTCTTAGGAGTGAACTTAAAGAAGCAAATCATCTTGAGAACAGGGAACCAAAGAGAAAAAAGGAAACTACTTGCAAAGAAACAGCTTTTTTGTGTTTTTTTTAGCAATAGTTTGTGTGCAGTATCTCAACTTCTCTGTGGTAGCAGATCATGTAACAGTAGAATCACCTTCTGAGCTGGCTTCTTCACCTTCTTTGCGGAAGAAATTGGCAAGTTTCTGAGAAACGGTTAGAAGATGTGTCTCGTTCACCGTATCTTCTTCTCCTGTCTCTTATACACATCTAGATGTGTATAAGAGACAGCTTGTGGGTTTGGTGAGAAACAGTTCAGGTCGGAGATGAATAGGTTAGGTGAGCTTAGGCATCCGAATCTGGTGCCGCTTTTAGGTTACTGTGTTGTTGAGGACGAGAGGCTGTTGGTGTATAAGCACATGCCTAATGGCACATTGTTCTCTCAGTTGCACAATGGTGGCTTGTGTGATGCTGTTTTGGATTGGCCTACTCGGCGTATGATCGGCGTGGGAGCAGCTAGAGGGCTAGCTTGGCTGCACCACGGATGCCAACCGCCGTATTTGCATCAGTTCATTAGCTCCAATGTTATACTTCTCGATGATGATTTTGATGCTCGGATCACGGATTACGGTTTGGCGAGGCTAGTCGGGTCTCGCGATTCGAACGATAGCTCGTTTAATAACGGGGATCTGGGGGAGTTAGGCTATGTGGCGCCTGAGTACTCGAGCACGATGGTTGCGTCTTTGAAAGGAGATGTGTATGGTTTTGGGATCGTGCTTCTTGAGTTGGTCACAGGGCAAAAGCCTTTGTCTGTGATTAACGGCATGGAAGGGTTTAAAGGGAGTTTAGTAGACTGGGTGAGTCAGTATTTGGGCTATGGTAGAAGCAAAGACGCTATTGATAGAAGCATATGCGGTAAAGGACACGACGAGGAGATATTGCAGTTCTTGAAAATCGCGTGTAGCTGTGTTGTGNCATCCTTTCAGCACGTCGAAAACTTCTTCTTTGCTTATCTCCATCTTAAGAAAGAGACACGCGATGTCGAGGAATACAATCTTTTCTTCATCCTCCAAGGACTCGAAACTCAGCGCAAGAACACTCTGAAGATCGTCTGGTCGGGTGTTTTTCAGCTTCTCTAGTTGAACTTGCCATTCTTTTTCCTTCTTGTCATACAAAAGAGAGCCAAACACTTCAACAGCCAGTGGCAAATGTCCCGTTAGCTTGACAATCTTCTTGGACAGCTCCAATAGACTCTCTGTTGGTTTTTCTTTGCGTAGCGAATGATAACTAAACAGCATCAATGCCTGCGTCTCAGTCAAGCACCTGACCTCATACTGTTGGTCCACTGAGAGCTTGCTCA
The DNA here is from genome assembly GCA_020283515.1 of Alliaria petiolata. Taxonomy (NCBI): domain Eukaryota; kingdom Viridiplantae; phylum Streptophyta; class Magnoliopsida; order Brassicales; family Brassicaceae; genus Alliaria; species Alliaria petiolata. Next base: position 96,137,215 of record JAHZTW010000002.1, read on the forward strand.
GAATCTCTTCATCTCTGGTTGTGACGATTACAAGACTTCCTTGACTATACCAACTTCTTTCACCAACCAGCGCGTTAATCTGGTCTACGCTATCAACGTCATCTAAAACCGCAAGAACCTTCTTCTCGTGGACGGTTGCTCTTATCTTGTCTCGGCCACTGCTAACATCTTCTATTGGAGGTGGCGAACGGGAAAGCTCAGTGATCAAAGCTGTTTGTAGATTGACTAAGCCATCTTGGCCTGATGATTTTTCTCTAACGTTTTCGATGAAAACTCGATGCTCGAAGTTTTCGATGATCTTGTTATAAAGGCGTTTAGCGAGCGTCGTCTTCCCAATACCACCCATGCCGTGAAGCCCCAGGATCTTAACGCCGGAGCTGGATTTAAAGTCGACCAGTTTCATCAAATCGCCGACACGTGATTCCAGACCAACCGTGTATTCCCCCACTTTCTCTGGTGTGTTGCTCACTTGAGCTAACACCTTTTTCACCACAAGCTCTATCATGTTATCCTCAGCTTTTAATTTCTTGTCATCTATTATGTCATCCTCATCAACCGAGTCTTCTCTGCCAAATTCCAAAATAAATAATTAGAAAGCAATCCAAAACCTAGCTTCAAATTCATCATCTTCTACGTCTACATGATCAATAAACAAGCAGTCTTACAGATAAACATATCCGGCGAGATTTCCAACCAAATTCATAGCTCCTCTCCATCGCTGTATCTTCTCCTCGCTAAATCTTTTGGCGTGTTCTTCAAAATCCGCCGCGAAATGGTCGCTCTGTTTGCGTACATGGGAGGGATTGACTTTGTAAAAGATGGGTAAAATCGGGCGATCAAGGGACGATCCCAGATCGCAGAGCATAGCTAATTCATCTAGGCACCAGCGAGAGTCGGCGTAGCGACGGGATAAGACGACGACGGAGGCCGCCGAGTCCTCCATGCCTGCCTCGAGGCTTGGATTGATCTCAGTCCCTCGCTCCATACCTTCGTTGTCGCGGAAGACCCGGACCTTTTTCCTGAGCGCCTCGTAGAGACGATCTGCGAAGCCTTCGCGCGTGTCTCCGCCTCGGAAGCTGAGGAAGACGTCATACTTGAGCCTGTGCGGCTTCGAAAGAACGCCACCCTCCATCTCCGGTCTAATGGCTGCTCAAGCTTTTTTTCAAGTCAACTCTGTGGATTTTTTTTCCCGGAATCAGTTCATTGCAGCCGATTCTTGCTCTGCTTCTCAATTTTTCTTCACTCTCTCTACTTCTCCGGCTAACGGTGGTGTCAGAGAGGAAATCACGCAACTACGTCGATGAATTCGTGAATCCCACCAAATCGAGCAATTTCCACTTTTCCTCTGGATATTTTTAGTTGAAATGCCAATTTCTGTATGGTGTAAGACAAAATCCTCTCATTTGTTTGACTTTCAGAGAGTGCGGGACCCACGCGAATGAAATCTCACTTAAATCTGAAACGTCACGCAGTTTTCATGTCCCGTAGTCAATCAGAACAACACGCAGTGTCAAATTTCTTTTGGCTGTTAGCTTAATAACAAAAATTGGCTTTACGAGATAAAAGACAGTAAGAGAAACAGTCTCTTTTCAAGAAACATACAATATAATCAAAGAGTGTTTTGAAGACATTAATTATTAGAAGAACATGCGTGTGAAAGTCACAGGGGTTCAGGGGGGGGAAGGTTTGAGATTTTTTAAGACGTGAAGAAAGAAAAAGCAACGTTTTTGAACACTCGGGCTATAACCAGTGGCGGAGGTAGAAGATTATTTAACGGGGGGCATAAAAAATAAATATTAATTAAAAGATAAAATAAACAAAGAAAAATATTTTTTCCTTTGGAGCATCGAACCCGAGAGGGTGAGAATATGTTGGAGCACTAATTGCAACTGAACTAATTAACCCATAATGTCTTTAACATAAAACGAATTATATATATTTAGACGGGGGCACGTGCCCCCATACCTTACACACTGGATCCGCCCCTGGCTATAACTTAGATCATCTGAACACTGGGCATGTACCAGGCAAGACACTCGGTAGAAGCATCATATAACAGTAGATTCATGTTGAAAAAGAGGGGTTTTTAACAAAGAAACCTCTCAACTAAAGATGAATCGAGAAAAAAACACTCAACTATAAATTTAATGTAAAAACTCCTCAATTATAAGTCCGTTAATGAAAAGACCTTTCCGTCTACAGTACCGTTAAAACCTTAATGGCGACACGTGTTTTGCGAAATCTCAAAAGATTTTAATGAAAAACCCCCCCCCCCAAGTAAATAATGATTGGGAATAAACCCCTCAACTATAAAATTTAATGTAAAAACCCCTAAACCTTTTTATCTACAGTTACGTTAAAACCTAAACGGTTAACGATAAATCAAATGTAAGCGTTTTGGATTGTAAAAATGACATAGATAATTTTAAAATAATGTGATAGCTTTCAAAACCAGCAAGGTATTTAAAATCTTGAAACAATTAGAAAAAATATTTAAATTTCTAAAATCTACAATATGATAAACGCTAAAATTATCAAACTTTAATTTCATATAGTAAGATTATTTGGCTTGAAAGTTAATTTAAGAATGAATAAATATCGAATTTTCTGTACAACTTGATAAATTATTTCAGTTTCTCAAAACTCTAGATAAATTAAATTGTATAAATTTTTTTAATGTATATGTATTCTTCAATCAACTTTTTTAAACACAGAATATCATTATCACATCGTATCCATGTCAATTTTTACATTCAAAATCGTATTTGATTTAATGTTGACTATTTACTTTTTTAATGTCATTGTAGAGAGAAATAGAGAGGTTTCACATTAAATTTATAGTAGAGTGGTAAATATTTGATACATCTGAATTTGAGGGGTTTTTACACTAAATTTATAGTTGAGTGATTTTTTCTCAATTCATATTTAGTTGAGTGTTTTTTTTGTTAAAAACTTTAAAGTTTTAACGGTACTGTAGACGGAGGGGTTTTTTCATTAACAGATTTATAGTTGAGGGGTTTTTACATTAAATTAATAGTTTATGGTTTTTTCTCGATTCATCTTTAGTTGAGGGGTTTCTTTCTTAAAAACCCAAAAAAGAGTAATAATTTCTAATCGAGTAAAGAATGCTCCGAGGAATATGGGAAACAAGAGTCTCCTCTCTTTTATGTATATATATATTTTTTTTTTTTATTGATTATAAACGCAAAGATAAAGAAACAACTAAACATCCTAGGAGTGAACTTTACAGAAGCAAATAAGCTTGATAACAGAAAACCAAAGAGAGAAAAAGGAAAATACTTACAAAGAAACAGTTTTTTTTTTGGTTTTTTTCGTTCTTTTTTGTTTGTTTTTTAGCTACAGTTTGTGTGCAGTTTCTAAACTTCTCTGTGCTAGTAGAATCACCTTCTGAGCTGGCTTTACCTTCTTCGAAAGAGCTGAAGAAGTTGGCAAGTTTCTGAGAAACGGATAGATGTGTCTCGTGTAATAAACGTTCTTCGCCTTTAAAATCATCATCCCCCTCGTAAACCAAGTGAATGCCATGCATCTTAAGCTCGACGCCTTGTTTGACTGGTGGTTCTCGTTTGACGACTTGTATAGTGTACCCGTCTTTAAACGTAATTACCATTGGGTGCAAAGCTGGGTATCGGCAGATGTGGAGTTGATCATTGCTTGTTCTTGGCACTCCAGAGAGGTGCAACGTGTGGGTGTACAAGGCTAGATCAAGTTTGAGAACTTGCGCTTGAACCTCCACCACATCAGGCAGCTGGTAGTCATCTCTGCTTTCATGGTCGAGAGCCACAACAACGGCCAGGATTACCCCCCTGAGCTCTCTGTTCGGTTGAGCTGAGAATGTGAGAGGGCCTTGTGAGAACCAGTCCGGGACTCTGTTTCCAGGTAAGCTCAGATTCCGCATCATTTTCAAAGATGCCTGCAGTGAGAAACTCAAAAAGATTGTTAACAGACCCTGAAAATTTTAACCAAGTTTGCAGAAGTATACCTTGGAAAGTCTCTTCTTGACTGCAATGGAGCAGGTGGAGTTACAGCCGCTCATGTATAACAGTTCCAGAGCAGTCAACTTCTCTAGGCCTGGGATATCATCCACTTTCTCACAGTTTGTGAGATTGAGCTCGTGCAAGATCGTCAGTTCTGAAAGGTCGGATATAGTCTCCAATGAAAAGCAGCTTGCCAGGTTTAGCTGCTCCAGTTTCCACGGAAGAGGGGGAAGACACTTGAGCTCTCGGCAGTCATACAATGAGAGTTTTCTGAGATTCGATAGCCCCTCGAGGCTAGACGGAAGACTGTGGAAATAATTATTCCCCAGTTTCAGTGTCTTCAGAGACGAAAGCTTCTCAAGAACATCTGGGATTTTACCCGATATCCCCCAACTGCGAGCATCCAGTTTCTCGAGCAACAAGAGGTTTGAGAAAGACTCTGGTACTTCCACAAAACTAGGTTCTTCACTTGTACCTGGAGCATCATCATCACTCTCGGAACTTCTAAAAAGAGGCTTCTTCAGCATTTGCAGTACCCTTAGATTTGAGAGGTTTCCGAAACTTTCTGGCAACTCTGCCACCGAAGTTTCCTTCATGTACAGACTGTGAAGCGATTTCAAGTCCCCAAATGATTCAGGAAGCCTCTTGAGCTTTTTACAGTTGTTCATTCGGAGTAAGACTAGGTTTTCCAGCTTACCAAAACCTTTCGGCAGCTTCTCGATGTTACACCCTTCAAGGAATAAGCTGTGGAGTGTGTCCATGTCTCCGATTGATTCAGGCAGAACCTTGAGAGATTTGCAGTTCCTCAGCACAAGTTTTCGAATAAAGTGCAAATCACCAATCTCTTCTGGTAGAGTTTCAATCGGGGTCCCGTCCAACTCAAGTTCGAGAAGAGAATATAATCCACCAATTGAACTCGGAACATGTTTCAGATTTTTGCATCCTCCTGCTGAAAAGTCAGTCAAACATGGCAGTGGGCCAAGGTTTAGAGGTAGCTCCTCCACCGCACTTCCGTAGATGAATAATTTCTTCAGTGATTTGAGCAAATTGATAGTGTCAGGAACCTTAGAAAGGGACGTGCAGTGCATCAAATGCAGCTTCTGGAGATTTATTAGACATCCAATAGAACTCGGAAGATTTTGCAATGCAGTGCCACTAAGATCCAGCTCTTGTAGTGACGTCAACGTACCTACGCACGAAGGCAGCTCTTGAATAGATTTGCAGCCCTTTAGACTAAGCTTTTCGAGATTTTCGAGGCGGTAAATAGATTCTGGTAAGTTCCTTATCGTAGTTCCATCAAGACGAAGCTCTTTCAAGCATGGCATGGCACCAATGTTTTCTGGTAACACGCTCAGGTTTGAACAGCCAGAGAGGAATAGTTTCTCAAGGCGCTTCAGTCCAGAAACATCCACAAGAAATTCAGTAAGCCTTGAGCAGTCTCTGAAATCCAGGTGAAGCAATGTTTTTAAATTACCAACTGATCTCGGAACCTTCACCAGACGCATGCATCGTTCCAGGATAAGCTTCTCCAGGGATTTATGGTTTGATAGATCAGGAATGGCTTCTAAGCTATGGCAACCACGAAAATTCACAACTTTCAAGTTCCCATCCACCTGAAAGGCTAAAAAGAACTTTTTTTTAGCTGTGAGACTTTGACTCAAAAACTATATACATGCCAATGTTAGAGGGAATAAGAAAAGCCTACCCCTTTGCTGTGCGAACAACTCTGGACTCGTCTTATTCCACTCTCTGAAAGATCAAGAACAGCAAGTTGCCCAGCAAGAAAAACCGGTGGAACATCTTTTAACGGGCAGCCTTTCCACTGTATCCACTTGAGTTCAGATGGAAGAAGTTCAAGATTTCCTTCCAGTTCCACATGATTAATCTGAAGAAGTCGCAGCTTCGTCATTGGTACAAAAGGCTCTACGGGAATGGTGATTTCAGAACTTTTTGGCTTTTCCTCTGCTGGAAATCTCATAAATTTATTCTTCAGGTAATTAAACGCAGAGCTGATGCTTGGTTTGTCATGTAGATTCCTCAACGCAATGTACTCTGCACTCGGATCCCTCGCAAGCTTCTTTTTGAAGTCAAATACGATTCCTTGGATGGATGTTGTTCCCTATGATCCCATTACAGAACCAAAAAAAAAAACAATCATGAGAATGTAAGTCAAATAGAAATGATAAATAACTGTAGAAATAAATAAATACCTTCATATTGTTCAATACAGTCAGAATTTCAGCACGATCCCATAGTCTACTTCGCGTTCTAGGGTCCCCATGGATCTCTTTAAGCTCTATCTGCCTGCCCATGTCTCGAATCTGATCATGCATCCAAATAGTATCGTTTGCCAAAATCTTAATAAGAGACTTCTGTCTGAGGACACTGAGAGCAGCCTCAGCGTTGAGCCCACATCCTTTCAGTGCGTCGACAACTTCTTCTTTCGTTATCTCCATTTTCAGGAAGAGACACGCAATGTCGAGGAACACTTTCTTTTCTTCGTCGTCTAAAGATTCAAAACTCAGCGCGAGAACACCCTGGAGGTTGTTTGGTTGCGTGTTTTTCAGCTTCTCCAGTTGAGTTTGCCATTCCTTTTCCTCCTTCTTGTCATACAAAAGAGAACCAAACACTTCAAGTGCCAGTGGCAACTGTCCCGATATCTGGACAATCTTCTTGGACAACTCCAACAGAGTCTCTGTTGGTTTTTCTTTCCGTAGGGAATGATAACTAAACAGCTTCAAGGCCTGATCCTCAGTCAAGCACCTGACCTCGTACTGTTGGTCCACCGAGAGCTTGTTCAGAATCTCTTCATCTCTTGTAGTGATGACGATAAGAGTTCCTTCACCGTACCAGCTTCTTTCACCGACCAGCGCATTAAGCTGGTCTACGTTATCAACATCATCTAAGACCACAATAATCTTCTTCTCATCAACACTTTCTCTTATCTTGTCCCGGCCACCGTTGACATCTTCTATCTGAGGTACCAGACTGAAAAGTTCCTTGATGAGTTTCTTCTGTAGATTGATCAAGCCATCTTGGTCTGATGATCTCTCTCTAACGTTCGAGAGGAAAACTCGTTGCTGGAAGTTTCCGACGATCTTGTTATAGAAGGCTTTTGCAAGGGTCGTCTTCCCAATACCGCCCATACCGTAAACTCCCAGGACTTGAACACCAGAACCGGACTCAGTGTCAAACAGATTCATCAAATCGTCGACACGTGACTCCAGACCAACCGTGTATTCTCCAAGATTCTCTGGTGTATTGCTCACTTCAGCTAAAACCCTTTTCACCACAAGCCTTATCATCTCATCCTCATCAACCGAGTCATCTCTGCCAAATTCCGAAAAAAGGAAAAAACACAGAATTTCAAAACTCATTAAAAAAACACAGTCGAAAACCCTAAATTCAACTCATCGTCTATGCCTCTACCGATAAACATATCCGGCGAGGTTCCCAACTAATTTCATAGCTCCTCTCCATCGTTGTATCTCCTCCTCGCTGAATCTTTTGGCGTGTTGTTCAAAATCCTTGGTAAAATGGTCGTTCTGTTTGCGTACATGCGAGGGATCGACCTTGTAAAAGATGGGCAACATCGGCCGATGAAGCGAAGATCTAAGATCGCAGAGCTTAGCTAATTCATCTAGGCACCAGTGAGAGTCAGCGTATTTAGGGGATAAGACGACGACGGAGGCCGCCGAGTCCTCCATAGCTGCCACGAGACTTGGATTGATCTCAGCCCCTCGCTCCATACCTTCGTTGTCGCGGAAGACCCGGACCCTTTCCTTGAGCGCGTCATAGAGATGCCCCGCGAAGTTATCGCGGGTGTCTTCGCCTCGGAAGCTGAGGAAGACGTCATACTTGAGCCTGTGCGGCTTCGAAACGACTTCAGCCTCCATCTCCGATCAACTCTGAAACACGAACAAGAGTGAATCCGGAGAGGAAGCTTAAGCTACTGCTCAATTCTTCTTCTTTTAAGCCTAACGATGTGGTGGGATTTTCCCTGCAATCACTTCATGGCAGTCGATTTTTTGCTCGGCTTCTCAGTTTTCTTCACTCTCTTGCTTCTCTCCGGTTGACGGTGGCCAGAGAGGAAATCAAAATCTCCTGCAACTATGTCGGCAGCCCGATCGGTTTTCCCGGTGACTAGACGATGAAGACGAAGCTTTCGATTTCGGGAATAATCGAGCGATTTCTACTTTTTCGTCGGCATATTTTTTAGTTAAATTCCGATTTCTATTTTCCTTCTGTGTCGTCGATGTAAAAACAAAAATCCCTCAGTCTTTGACTTTGACTTTCAGTGAGTGCGGGACCCACGCAAATGACTGACTTCTCAGCAACTCTGAAACGGCGTCGTCACACAGTTTCCAGGTCCCGTAGTCAATCAGAACAACACGCAGTGTCAAATTCCTTTGGCTGTTAGCTTAATAAATTTGGGTAAAGAAACAAAAATTGGCTTTACGAGCTAAAAGACAGTAAGAGAAACAGAGTCTTTTCAAGAAACATACGTTAATCTTTTTTTTTTTTTTTTTGTCAACAAACATACATTAATCAAAGAGTGTGTTTTGAAGACAATTTTACAAGAACATGTGTGTGAAAGTCACAGGTTTAAAGAGAAGAGGATTTTTGCTAAATTACATTAAAAATGATCTAATACGGATTAAAAACAAAAATCAATCAAGCTACCAAAGTGACAAATGCGTTGGAATCTAGTGCTCAAATTAAGAATAAACGAGAGTGTGTGTTCAAAGGTTTAAAAACAAGTGTCTTAGTGAATTTCTTGAATGTATAACTCTCTGTCTCATAGTTACATTCTAAGCTCCTATTTCTTTCAGAGGTCTGAGTTATTTTCTTAATTATAAGACAAAATCTATGTCTTCTACATACTCGCGGTTTTGTTCATATTTTCTTACATTCTTGTTCATTTTTCTTATAAAAAAACTTAAAAGGATTTTGTCAAGAAACATACAGATCCGAAACACACAGAAAGATCCAAGCTTGGAAGAAAGAAACGAAACAAAAAAAAACTAAGAATGCTTAAGGTTTTAGATGAGGTGAAGTCTCTACCAAAGATATGAATATACAATATAGATTTGAATCAAATGATTATAAAATGTAGAGGTTAGAGATGAAGAAATCAGAGTCATACCTAAGTACGAATCCGGAGATATTCCCAACTAAATTCATAGCTCCCCTCCATCTTTGTATCTCCTCCTCGCCAAATCTTTTCGAATGCTCTTCGGAATCCTCTTCGAAAGGACTCTGTCTCCGAAAATGCCACGGGTCGACTCCACAAAAGATCGGTAACATCCGATGACCCAGCGACGATTTCAGATCGCAGAGCTTGGCTAATTCCTCGAGGCACCAATGAGATTTAGCGTAGTCAGGGGATATGACTACTACGAAAGCCACCGAATCCTCCATAGCCTCCACGAGACTTGGACCGAGCTCATGACTCCCACGTTCCGCATCACCGTTCCATACCCGGACCTGTTCCTTGATCAGCGCTTCATAGAGACGCTCCGTGAAATTGTGGCGCGTGTTTCTTTGGAAACTGAGGAATATGTCCCACTTGAGCCTCGAACGCGGATCGGAAACAGCGCCGGTCTTCGCCATCTCCGATTTTTTTTTCCTCTGCGAAATCAAGTTTTGGAAGATGGAAAGTGTGGTGAAATTCTTTACGTGAATCCGAAGAAATAGCTTTGAGTCTGGCTTAGCTTTTGTTGTTTTTAGTGCTGTAGCACACGCAACAGTTGTTATCTCTTACTTTTCAAAAGATGGAAGCCGTCATAACCAAAACAAGGGACATGGCTCTTCTCCAAACCGGATACGTCACGCAGTTTTGTATCCAACATGAATCAGAACGGCACCCATTGCTAATTCATGTTCTTTTCGTTAGTGCTAAAGCACACACACACACACACACACAACAGGTTTTATTCTAATTTTTGTTGTTTCTATGCATTTGACTTCTAGAAGATGAAACCGTCAAAAAAAAAAAAGAATTTAAAAGATGGAAGCCTTCATACCCAAAAACAAAAACAAAAACAAAGGACGTGGCTCTTCTCAAAGCAGAAAACGTCACTAATGGTTAATAGTATGAGTGAATTTGTTAAATAACTATATTGAAATTATAAATAAGATAATAAGTTCTTTGTTATTTTTTTCAAAGTTAATGTTTTCTCATTCTTCCTTTTACAGACGCTAGGTCAGATCAACCTAATTAATATATAATTTTTAAATATGTGGCATTTTATTATTAAAAACCTTCTTTTTTCAAGGTTTTTTAATTTTATGATTTTATAAAAATTAAAATAGATTTTTCAAGGTTTAATATTTCATTTGTGATTGTGATATCCTCGGAGATGATCGTGTTTTCTATGAACTTTGAGACAATTACATTTTACAAGCATATCAAACCCCTTAACTGTAGTGGCCCAACGAATTTAACAGACCAACGCATAGATTTCAAAAATAAATTAAAAAAACAATTCCGGCGGTGAGATTCTCCGGCGTATATCTCTCGGAGAATATTACGGAGATACAACATTAGTCAGTGAAGTGAATGAATATAAAAGCATTGTTTTACTTGGGAACACTGACGACCGATTTTGTTGGTAATAAATTTGTAATGAAGAAAGAAAAGCAATTAAAAAATTTTTTATTAAAAATTACACAGATCTTTTTTATCGAGAAGCACAAGTTAGGCTATTGATGAGCTTCTCCGAATGATTCAACCATTTCTTAGTAACGTATTCCTTCACTTTCTTTTCGTCGTTTCCAAATACATTTTTTTTTTGATAAAATGTAAATATTATTACCAAAAGGAACGTTTAATTACAATAGCTGCATTAGCCGATTGCTTCTATGGCAAAAAAGATAAAAACCAGTGAGAAGCTACAAAAAAGAACTAGCTAGCTAGCTAGCGCTTAGCTAAAAGAGAACCAAATAGAGAGGAGGTTAGAACATCCCTTGCGGTGCCTTCGAGAGAGAAGAGTATCTCGGACCATCCTGTCGATTTGAGAGAACATAGTTGCAGGCGGCATAGATATATCATTGTGAAGTCTATTGTTCCTTTCCTTCCAAATGAAGTAGATTGTTGCTTGGCAAACCAGTTTTTTGAGGAACGTTACCTTTGCACTTCTATCACGAGAAATCAGCCACTGTATCAGACTTTGCCAAGAGTGAAATCGGTGTGTCTGATGTCCAAGCCGCCTTAGAACAAGAGTCCAAACTTCGTCAGAGTAGTCACAATGAATGAAAAGATGGTCCCTGTTTTCGTCATGCCTAGAGCAAAGAGTGCAGGATGTATCCACAGTCATCCCCCACTGCGCAAGCCTCACCCTAACCGGCAACCTATCCAGATTTGTAACCCAGAAATTGAAGGCGAGTTTCGGAACCGCACCTTTAAACCATACGGCGTTGAACCAATCCTTCTCATCCTCCCTTGGTCTTAAAAATTCCCATGTTATTTTTGTTGAAAAGACAGGATTGCGTTGATTCGCCGGTCTCCAAAGAAACGTATCATTTTCACTCGAAGGAGTCATATTCCGTAGGGTACTTGTAAGGGTGGAGATGCTTACATTCCTCGATCGTGAAGGGACTTGCCAGTCTCGCGAAAGGAAGGCATCGGCAACCGTTGACTTTGCTGGAATTCCCATTAGACGTGGTCCATTCACCCCCACGAAATCAATTAGCGGCCCATGAATATACCAGTTGTCAAACCAGAAGCTTGTACTCGTACCATTCCCAATTTCACAGGCAAGAAGAGAACTCACTAGAGGTCTGAGAGACACTAAAGACTTCCAAATCCAGGAACCAGAGTCTTTGGTCTCGACGGTCCAATAGTTATGTCGCTTTAACCGATGTTCTCGCATCCACGCGACCCACAAAGAGCCACTTGAGGAGAAGAGTAGCCAGACAAGTTTGAGATTAAGAGCTTTATTCCACACAATCAGGCTTCGAAGACCTAGTCCTCCTTCTGCTTTTGGAAGACAAATTCTCTTCCAAGAGACCTTTGCAGAAGTCCGCTTAGAAAGATCTCCAGCCCACAAGAACCTATTACAAAGTTTCTCAATGTCTTTCAAACATCCCTTAGGCAGAGAGAAAGCTGTAAACCAGAAGTTAACCAGGCTGTAGATGACAGAGGATATTAATTGAAGCCTACCAGCAAAGGATAGGCACTTAACTGTCCAACTGTTGAATTTGGCTTTTATCTTATCTGTGAGAGGGGAGTAATCTGCCTTTCTCAATTTCCTATGCATCAGAGGCAACCCAAGATATCTAATAGGGAGAGAACCTGTTCGGAAACCGAAAATGCTTAACGTTTCCGTTTCCTGCCGGTTCAGTCCTGCCACAAAAAGATCTGTTTTGTCCCTGTTCATACTCAAACTGGAGATAGCCTTGAAGATGTCGAGAGAAGCAGCAATACCTTGCAAAGATTCTGCTTTTCCGTCGAAAAGGATTATTATATCGTCGGCAAAGGCCAAATGAGTGACCCTCGGGTTCCTCCCAAGAGGGTGGAGACCTATCGCTCCAGAATCAAATCTTTCACTAAGAAGGTTGGAGTAAGCTTCCATGGCTATGACAAACAAGGAAGGAGATAGAGGGTCCCCTTGCCTTAAACCCCTTGTGCCTTTGAAGAACCCACATAGTTCCCCGTTCACGTTAATGGAGAAGGAGGTTGTCGTGAGACATTGCGTAATCCAGTTAGTAAACACCGGCGGGAAGTCTGCGGTTTCAAGGATATGAGTGATGAACTCCCAACTGACAGAATCGAAAGCTTTCCTCAGATCCACCTTTAGCAGAGCTCGTTTGGATATAGTTGATCTATTAAACCCTTGAACCATCTCCGTAGCTAGAAGCACATTTTCCACCAGAAGTCTTCCCCTCACAAAAGCAGATTGAGTGTTGGAAACCATTTCAGGGGTAACTACTTGCAATCGACGAGCCAGGATTTTGGAAACAATTTTGTAAACCACATTGCATAAAGAGATAGGTCTGAAGTCCCCCAAACAATCCGCTCCAACTTTCTTCGGGATGAGAGAAATTTCCTTGCAATTCCATTGCTTTAACAGTTTACCGGATCGGAAAAACTCCAAAACAGCCGCAGTTAAATCATCCCCAATGATGCCCCAAGTTTTCCTGTAGAATTCCTCTGTAAACCCATCCGGGCCTGGAGTTTTGTTCAGAGGGATAGAAAAGACTTCCCGTTTCACGTCTTCTGCAGTTACCGGGGCCTGAAGCAAAGCCTTTGTTGAAACGCTGCATCTGAATTTTGTAAGAGAAGAGATTTGATCCAGGCACTGCTGCGAGAGAGGAGGAGTTGGGGCTCCAAACAACTCTTCAAAATAGCCCACACAATGAGATTTTACAGCATCTTTGTTTGTCAATCTCATACCTTGCGAGTCAATGAGGTAATTGATTTGGTTTATAGAACGTCTTGAAAGCACCATCCTATGGAAAAAAGCCGTGTTTGCATCCCCACTTTCAAGCCATTTTACTCTCGATCTTTGAAGAAGGAAACGCTCCTTTGCAAGAGCCAAAGTGAGCCATCTTTGATGAGCTTCTTTTTCCCTAAGAGCGAGCAGTGGACTCGGGTGAGCAAGTAATTGGCGTTGAGAAGTGGTAAGATTTGACAGGGCCTCTTTGACTCGATTCTCCAGATTAGAGAAGTGTTCTCTATTAATATCCTTGATCTCATTCTTGAGAAGCTTGAGCTTCATGGAGAGAGTAAACATTGCAGATCCATGGAAGACCAATTCCTGCCATTTAATAGCAACTCTTGGAAGGAACTCTGGGTGTTGGAGAAGAAAATGAGAGACCATGAAGTGCTTCTTGGAAAGAATCTGATCTCCAAACACAATGCAACTCGGAGAATGGTCTGAAAATTCCGGATCACTAAAATAAGCATAAGCGTTGGGAAAATTTAGCAGCCACTGATCGTTAATTAGAACTCTGTCGAGCTTCTTGGCGATAGGGGACTCCTCTTGTTTATTCCACCAGGTGAACTCATTCTCTCTTATAGTCAAATCAAACAGGCTAGCATTATCAACACAAGCTCTGAAATCCGACATTCCTCTCGAAATCCTAGTACCTCCGTTTGTTTTCTCTTCAGGACCAAGAATCTGGTTAAAGTCACCCAAAGCAGCCCAGGGTTTCCCAATTAACGTAGGGTCTCTAGCAAAATTGCTCAATTCTTCCCAAAGATCCTGTCTACCATATTTACAGTTGAAACCGTAAATGAAAGAGACTATCACCTCTGTGGCGGATTGAGGAAGCTCAATCAGGCAGGTGATCATCTGGCTGGATTTAGAGATAATGGTTAGCTTAACCGAAGGGTCCCAAACCACCCAAATCCTGCCTAACTCCGCAAACTCATAGTTTGTTGAAAAGTTCCACCCCGGAAATGTAGAATTAATATACAACTGAGACTTGTGAGCTTTCACTCTAGTCTCTATAATACTCCCAAAATACGGCTTGGACTGCCGTAGCCACTTCTTGAGATTACTCCGCTTTAGCTTATCATTGAAACCTCTCACATTCCAGCAAAATGTGTCCACTAACATAGGTATTTATCTGCGTTTTTGGGGACTTTCCCCTCAGCTTTTTTCTTCTTATAACGTTTCTGTTTCTTCGAAAGAACTGTAAGGAACCGGGCGTCATCAACAGGGTTATCTTCTTCCTCAGAGGGAGAGTCAGATGAGGAAGAGCCCTCCTCTCTCTGATCTGACTCGCTATCTGAAGCTTCTGATTCAGGGGCAGAGGATGATGCCAAGGCAATAGGAATCTTTCTAGTTGAAGTCTTTCCTTTGCGAGATGAGCCTGCATTCCTTCCCTGAGAGCTCTCCTCCACCTCTTTACCTTTCTTAGTTTTTTCCCCAATGTCTACGATCAAGCCGGATATCTTCTTTGAGGGGCCTAGGGAGCCTGAGGATTTCACTGAATTCCTTTTCCTGCGCTGCCGTCGCTTTCCCTTAGAAGAGCTATCGTTATCAATCTCCGCTTTATCAGGGATAATCGGCTCCTTTTTTGCACGGGGGCAGCTTTCAGTAGGATGAGCGGTGGAGTTACAGGACTCACATGTAACCGGAGCAGAGGGACAACGCCGGAGACTGTGCCCGACCTCTTTGCAAAAATCGCAGGTAGGAGGAAGCCAATGGCAGAAAACTTCCACTCTATGAGTTTTCCCAGATTCAAACTGAACATTAACCACTTCAGGGATAGGGGCCGAAGGATCGATGATGGTAAAGACTTTAGCTACCTCGATGTTAGTGAGATTAGCAGTGGAGGGATGCTCATAAACAGGATGTCCTAAAGCTCCAGCAACATGTTCTAGACCTTCCTTGTTGAAAAATTGAGGGGGAACTCCTCTAAATTCCAGCCAAACTGGAACTTGCGAGAGCTCGGGCATGGATGGGCTAAGACCCGGTTCCCATTTGGCAACAAACATAGTTTGTCCCTCAATATGCCAAATGCCTTGGTTGAGAACTCTTTGACGTGTTGAGGGGCACGGGATTCTAATAAGAACCGTTTTTGGACCGAGCTTCGAAGCAATGATATCTCTCGCCTTATTGCTCCAAATTCCATTGAGAATGGCGTGAAGAGCTCCACGGGAGGGTAAGTTTCCGTGAAATTGGCCGATAATGAAGGCTTCCCATCTATTCTGGTTTCGCGTTATAACCTCATTAGGTATCTTGACACAGATTTCTCTGGAGGGAAGGAGAAATGGAGTTCCTTTTTTCTTCATCGTGGCTCTGGGACCTTTGAATAGGTCCACCCAAGCTGGTGTTGAAGACTGGTAGTCCGCTTCGGCTGAGCCAGAAGAGGTAGCATCGAGAATTTGCGTTTGAGATCCATTTACCGAAGCTGGAGTCTCTGGAGCAGATTCGACGACAATAGTGACGGAAGGACCAGTTGAGGAGGATTCACCTGCTGCTAGGTCCTTCGATTCAATCGGATGAGGGTTCACGGCCGAGGCGGAACACTCCTTGGGGACAGTGCTAGGGGGGGACGAACAGGGCGGAGGGGATTTGGAGGCTGAAAAACCCCGAGGTTTGCCCTTGGCGGAAGGGGATGCCCGAGGGGGAGGTTTCTTATGCTTCCCCATCGGAGGAGAAGGGGGTAGCCGCAGCCGAGATCGGCGACGGCGGTTTCGAAGGAAAGGGTTGCTTTTTCGCCCTTTATTGGGAGAGAGAAAAAGACTTCCGTTTCCAAATACATTGCACAACGCCCTGACGTAGTAAGCTGGGAACTTCCCGTTCAGTTTCAAGAAGTACATGATGACTCGTGTCTCGTCTCTGCATAATTGGTATTCCATGACCTCGAAACGAGATGCTTCGGGTGCGTTTGAAGGAGAAGGAGAAAGCGATTGAGCAATATTTCTTCTTATGCAAGCTTCCACGGCGCTCTTCTCGACTATCAAGATGTTTCCTCTTATGCAAGTCAAGCTATTGATGAGCTTCTCCGAACGGTTCAACCATTTCTTGATGACGTATTCCTTCACTTCCTTCTCGTCGTTTCCGAATACACTGCACAACGCCCTGACGTAGTAAGCTGGGAACTCTCCGTTCAGTTTCAAGAAGTACATGATGACTCGTGTCTCGTCTCTGCATAATTCGTCTGACACGTCGAAATGAGATGTACCGGTTTTGTTTGAAGGAGAAAGCGACTGAGCGATGTTTTTTCTTATGCAAGCTTCCTCAGGGCTCATCTTGGCTAAGGAGATTGCAGAAATGGAGAGAACGGCTGCGAAGAAGATGATGATGCTCATGGAGGCCTTCATTATTGCTTCTTGGGATCTCTTTGGTGTTGTAAGAGAGAAAAGTGCATGTACTATATATTTATATATGTTGGAGATTAGCTGAAACTGTAAATTGTTAAGACTTGTAACTTGTTTCACATTAACTTCATGTTTCATCGGTTTTAACTTTGATACTATCAGTTTTAATTTCATTTATGAAGTTTTATTAAGTCTGACTTCAAAGATGTTTCTTTAATTAAGGATCAAAATGAGATTCGGTCAAAGTCTTGGCTTCACAGATAAGTTAGAATCACCGGAGAGAGCTGAGATAATCTGTAAGATGCTAAAGAATAAACCAAAGTATCTAATGTAAGCTACTTTGTGCTGTCTTGAGATTTAAAATTTTGTCACAAAGCTGAATCACTGAAGCATAAAAAAAAGAAGAGAGTTTCTGAGGCAGACCTTCTTGTGAAGAGGAATATTAGCTTTCTGCTTAGCGATGGCTATAGCTCGTGAAAGCCCACCAAGAGCATCGACTAGACCACGAGAATGTGCATCCTTACCGGTCCAGACTCTGCCTTGTGCTACTTCTTCCATCTTGTCCAAATAAGAACATGACAAAACAAAACATTAGTCTCGAAAAGGCACTAAGAAATAGCAGTACAGGAGAGAGAGATTGGAACATATACAGGCATCTATCTTGATAAGGCTGCTTTATCCCGGAAAAGCTGATATGCATGTTGTGCGGACTTCCCAAACAGTTCTGCTTCCTCTGGCCTGAAAACATAATTGTGTTTTGGGTATTTAATAACTATGAATCAAAGGAACATACAAGTTCTTAAAAGAACAGTCTCGAGGATCGGATCTGACACCAGCAAAAACCAAGTTGGCATCAATTGGATGACAAAAGAAGGCTTAGACGGTTAGAGCCTAACAAGGTAAACTCGTTTTGATAAATGGAGTGAGGTCACTTACTTAAAAGGTATCTCCTCAGCCCCCCTGAAGCTCAGCATATTTTCCTCTAGATATAGTTTCCTTGTTGAAGCCAATCTTTTCATAGAGTTTGGCCAAGGTAAATCTTGCTGCAGCAACAAGAAGACACAAAAGCAATCAAGCATGGCAAGAGTAAAAAGAGATAGTTGTACAAAGATGCAGAGCAGACAACTTTCTCTTTGGCAAAGTAGACAAAGTAAGATCACCTGTGTGACAACTCCAATTGAGCCAGTTAATGTCAAATTTTCAGCAACAATGGTGTTTGCAGCCATTGCCATGTAATAGCCTCCGCTTGCTGCTACATCTGACATTGATGCGATGACGGGTTTTGTTTCAGCCAGTAGTTTGATCTCCCTCCACATTCTGTGTACCAATACGTATAATTATGATAAAGCCTAGAAGCTTAATAAAGATGCATCCTTAATTTCCTTAACAAGTGTACAACAAGGGCCAAAATCGATTTAGAATGAGTAGAAGATCTCTGGAATTTGAAGATTCTAACAAGAACACAGATTTTCAATGTTACAGAGTGCAAAGTCGACCTGTTCAACAGTCAAAAGAAAAGAGATTAAGTGCTTTGGATGCAATGGCCTTGTTACTTTTCTTGGTATCACTGAATTTGAGGAAGAGAGTGAAGCTTCAGAGTTTGAAATGCCGAAGAAGAGGAGGAAGTTGACATACAAAGTGAGTACAAAAAGTTATTTGCGACACTGCTTTTAAAATTTAGCAAAGAGAATCTGGTTTTATCTAAAGCAAAGATCTATCTTTGACACAAAACTCGATAATCCAGAAAAGGAGCTATGTGCAGAAAGAGATATCTCTACTAGACTACAATTAGAACTTGATGAGCTAACTAAGAGAATCAAGATGTTAAATACAGGTACTAAGCAGCTTGACAAGATTTTGACTGTGGGAGGAACTGAAAAAAACTCATCATGGACTTGGATCCATTGGCCAAAAATCAGGAACAGAAACCGTATTTGTATACCTGAAACGGTGCAGACAAATGAGGAAACTCAAGATATGTGTCAAAAACTGGAACAAGAGAGACAGTGGAAAAGTTTAAGGAGCTCGTCAAGGAGAAGACAGCAACCACTAGTCATGACTTGAAACGTGTGACTGATGTTCCAGCAGCAAGAACTGCACCTGTATCCAGAATCGCGCACAATATCAAATAACAAACAAAAAAACCAGGATTAGCTTCACAAGTATCATGTTCAGACATGTTGCTTTTGTGGTAAAAAATTAACTGAAACTTAACCCTCGAAATTGTGAAGAATCGAACAATCTTTTTTAGCATAGCTCTGAGTAAAAAAAATTGACTAAGACAAGAAAAATGAAAAGTCTATAAAAGCTTAATTGTCTTGAAAAAAATCTAACTCTTGAAGAAGCTTCGCAAGCTTCCTCGCATTGTCTTCCTTTATGTTTGCAGGGACCTTCTCTTCGTACCCACTGACGCCCATGGTCTTCTGCAGCTTCTCCTTTTGCTTTTGCAATTCTTCAATCTTGTTTCTGACTTTCTCACGTTCAGCTTCTGGGTTGTTTGCTGCTCCATCCACTTTGAGATACACTTTGAGGTTCTCGTTCACAGTCTCAACAACAGCAGATCCACCTTGAGCTGCTTTGTCTTCTCCCTTCAACATTACCTCAAAGGATGAGAGATTTGCCAGAGTTCTGATTTCCAGCTCATGGGACTGCACAATCCCCATTGTTGATGAGTTTCCACACATAGCAAAAGCATGTAACCTTTCGTTCCTCTGTCTCTCTAGCGACTCTGCAGCTCTCAATGCCCTAAGAGTTTTCACAGTCGCAAGAACCAATTCCATTTCGGTCTCCACCTTCTCGTTAGTCCACTTCTCTATGGGAGATGGGTAGTCACATATCATGATAGAAGCCTTCCTTTCACAGCCTTGCGGTGAAGGCAACCGCTGCCACAGCTCTTCCGTGATGAAAGGCATGAACGGATGCAACAATCTCAAGCCAGCCTCGAGACATACCCAGAGAGCGTCTTGTGCATCAGTCCTTCCTGGGTTTTCAGCAGAGAAACAAGGCTTGATTGCTTCAATAAACACATCACAAAACTGGTATTGCCACCATGAGTACACTGTGCTGGTTGCATCTGATAACTCGAAAGCATTCAATGAATCCACAGTCTTTGAGACTGCCTTGTTTAGCACAGAGAGAATCCATTGGCAGCTGAAGGGCATGGTTTCAGGGCTTAGAGTGTGCAGAGGAGGAGTATAATCATCTCCAAGCTTCATCATTGCAAATCGGACGGCGTTCCACAGTTTATTACACCACTGGCGGTAACCAACAACACGCAGTACATCCATGTTCACATTATACGACTGATCAGTGTATGATATAAGAGCAAATCGCAGAGCATCAGCGCCACATTCAGGGATACCATTTGGAAAATCCTTCACTTGTCCCTCCTTGGCAACAAGGAGCTCCTTTGGATCCAAGTTACCTTTTTCTAACCTGGTGTGAAGACCCGCGAGAGTCTCTCCGTTAATGACTTCAAGCGGATCAATGCCGTTTCCAATTGATTTTGACATTTTGCGCCCATGTGCATCACGTACCATTGGATGCAAATAAACCTTGCTGAAAGGAACATCTCCATCACC
This sequence comes from Alliaria petiolata, assembly GCA_020283515.1. NCBI lineage: Eukaryota > Viridiplantae > Streptophyta > Magnoliopsida > Brassicales > Brassicaceae > Alliaria > Alliaria petiolata. The sequence goes on from JAHZTW010000002.1 coordinate 96,157,569, forward strand.
TGCTTTCATTGCCAGCATAACCATTCGAACAACCCAGAAAAAGAGAATGTCAAGCCCAGTTTCAAGAACAGAAACTGGGTAGAAAGCTTTGAAGTCCTCTGTTTCATCTGGCCATCCAAAAACAGACAACGGAAAGAGCCCAGAAGAAAACCATGTATCAAGAACATCAGGATCTTGAGAGAGATCCAGCAACTTCTTCCCAGCAAATCTATGCTCAGCCTCTTTGCTAGCTTCTTCCTCGTTTCTAGCAACAACCCAATGGTCATTGTAAGCACCTGCTTTCTTAAGCTCATCTTCTTCTAGAGTAGCGTACCATGCCGGTATTCTATGCCCCCACCAAATCTGTCTCGACACGCACCAGTCACGTATGTCTTCAAGCCATCTCCTCCATTCTTTTGAGTAATTCTTTGGGAAAAACTCGAGCTTCCCGTTAGCAGCAACATCAAGAGCCTCCTTCGCCATTTCTCTGCAGTCAACATACCACTGAGGCTTTATCATAGGCTCAGCAATATCACCACTTCTTGAGCAAACTCCAATTTTCATTTCCTTGCTCTCAGTACCTATGTACAGCTCCTTCTCACGCAAAGCTTCTATAACAGCTTCACGAGCCTTAAACCGTGGCAGCCCTACGAATTGCCCGCCATTGACGTTGATTCTTCCGTCGTCGGTGAAAACATTGATAAACTCCAGATTGTGGCGCTTACCAACCTCGAAATCCTTGTGATCATGTGACGGAGTGATCTTAACACAGCCAGTGCCAAGCTCTGGATCAACAAGCTCCTGGTCGCAGATGATTGGTAGCTTCTTTCCATTGAACGGATGCACAGCAAACTTTCCGTGAAGATGCTTGTATCTTGCATCATCGGGATGAACAGCAATGGCGGTATCGCCGAGCATTGTCTCCACTCTAGTAGTGGCAACAATAACCTTTCCTTCTCCTCTCTCGAGAGGGTATGCAAACGAAGTCATCACACCAAAGTCTACAAGCTTATCATACCCAGGAACTTTCCTTGGTGCTCTTTCTGTGACCTCAATATGCTCAACCTCGCGGTCAGATAAAGCTGTCCCTGAGAAACAGTCCCAATGAACAATCCGATCTCTCCTGTAGATAAGCCCTTCCTTGTGCAACCTCACAAACGCTTCAGTGACAGCCTTTGATCTCTGCTCGTCCATTGTGAAACACTCACGAGACCAATCAAGGGAAGATCCCAAACGGCGTAACTGCGTTTGTATCGTGCCACTGTATTGATGTGTCCACTTCCAGATTTCTTTCAAGAACTCTTCACGGCCAATGTCGTTTCTGGTCAATCCTGTTTTGTGCTTGAGCTCTTTCTCCACCACTCCCTGTGTAGCTATACCGGCATGGTCGAACCCAGGAAGCCACAGAGCATCAAAGCCAGACATCCTCTTCCAACGAACGAGTGCGTCTTCGATTGCACATGTTAGCGCGTGTCCAATATGCAAAGCTCCGGTGACATTCGGAGGAGGAAGAATCATCACAAACTTGGGTTTGTCACTCTTTGAATCAGCTTTGAAAAACCCTGATTTCTCCCACCATGGATACCATCTGTGATCAGAAGAAAAAAAGGAAAACCACAGAGAAGAGAATCAGAAATCGTTGAAACTGGCCAGTAAAATCGAAATCAGGGTTTTAGGGAGAACACTTACGATTTCTCTGTCGCTAAAGGATTGTGGGGCAATGGAATTTTGATTCAGAGTGTGAAGGCAATGGAGAATAATCCCATAACCAGAAACACACAAATGAGATAGATACCAAAGCTAATTTGGAATTTTGAAAACGATAAATTCATTCATTAAAACAAAGTATTCATACCCAGAAATTCGATTAAAATCACAGTAATCACAGTAACCGAGTTGTTCTAAAGCATATTCATACACACAAAAAAAGATTCACTTTATCACAAAAATCACAGTAGGCGATTAAAATCAAGAACTGAACTTACCCGGTTAACAACGCTGCAAGAATCTTTTGATACAAGTGGAATATCTCCCCAATAAAGTCACTTCCAACCAAAAGTGTTGTTGACCTGGCCATATATCGCAAGTGTAAACAACAATCCATCAGATGTATAAGAAACAGCACCAGAGAAAGAAACTAAGAGTAATCCAGAGATGAACAGGCTCATATATAATCCAATCGTTAAGCCACCATGAAAATACCTTCTTTCTCTTGCTATGGTAGATAAGAGTACCCAATGAGCCTCTGAAGCCTTGCTTTGGCTGTGTCCAACGGTATAGTACATAGCTGCAACAACATCAGTCATCAGGCGGTTAAATGCTGAATCAGGATTGACTAAAGGCTACAACAGACTAGAGCAACACAATACGAAAAGTCAAATTATTGAAATGTAGAACTACATAGCTCAAAATGTCAATAAGCATCACGAAGATTCCCAATAAATGGACTTCAGAGTCGTAGACTAGATCATCAATAGTATCTTCTTTTTCTTCCATAGAAATACAAAAAAAGGAATCGTCAAATTTCGGTTTTTAAAGTCTCAAAGGTCTTTAAACAGAAGCTCAACTTGGAAGATTCAGCAAAAATACAGGTGAAATCTGAAACAAATTTCTCCGGCAGAACAAAAATGGCTTTTTTTCTTCATTGACAGGTGATTAAACTGAAGAAACAACTAACAAATGCAAAATTAATCGAATCCAGGAAAATTCACCGACTCAAAGTTTTCTATCTGCGATTACGCAAAATAATCAATCCATGGTGAAAATGAGAAAAGCAATAACAGAAATCATCTGGGACTAGATACCTCTGCGAAACAAGCTGCGAAAGCGGCTGCAAATGAAGGTTTCAGGGAACGAAATCTCGATACTGGGTTTGAGATCCGCCATTGTTTTGCTCTATAAGGATGGGAACAAGCAGATAAGCGGAATCTCCGAAGCACCGATTGAGCTAAATCGAAGAAACACTCCACTTTCTCTCTCTAACAACGATGATGATCTTAAAAAAAAATGGAGGTTCTCTCAATGATTTAGAGTAGCGATGAAGAAAAAGCGAGATCAAGATTTCAAAGCGACTTCAATGGCGTAACGAATTCAGAAAACAAGTACAGAGTCCTCTCAATCCATCGTGTTACTATTTCGGTATTTCCACAAGTATACTATTAAAAGGTTTCTCTTTTAAAAAAATTTCCAATATTTTTTTTTTGACGGCAAATTTCCAATTTAAGGTTTAATTTCTAATCAGTGTATGAATTTAGCTCTGGAAGGCTCAGATGAGCTAAAATGTTGCCCAAAAACACAATCTTTGTCAAATAACTATTTATCCAAGTAAAAGCTGCTTTACTTTAGACCAGAACGTACATACACACTACTGTAGTTCCGAAGGATTTTATAATTTTACTCTATACAAACAAAAAACATATAAAACACTTTTATTAAGTTATTATTAAGACTTAAGAGAGGCAGTTCTAAAGTTCTCTAACTCAGAAGTAAGAAGATTCCAGCTTCTTAGCTCTCTCTCCTGCACTCTCAGCCTCTGCATTGCCTTCCATGACGTAGCTCTTCTCCTGTCACCAGAAACGAAAACGAAACCGTTTCGTCGATCACCAAAACTCATTTTACACATGATCAAACAGAGTGAGGTTCCTGCTTGTGAATGCGCATTACATATATATATTTACCAGCAAACGCCACATGAAAGGGACACCATCTCTGACCTTTATCCTCTCTCTGATCACTTCTTTGGCTGTGCATAGATCAGAGCCAAGAGCGTTTACAGTTATCCTAGTTAAACAAGATGAACATACCAAGAAACCGATTTTAAGACTCTACAACCAAGACCTACCGGTGGAGGATTGGCCTGTGTTTAGCAGCAGCTGGCACCACATTTCGTTGAAAACATCTATCTGTTCATCTGATGCCCCGATGATCTGTTGTTATTAACCATCACACAGTTAAAAAAAGAACCAGCTGTGTTTGTTCCAGAGAGTTTTTGAGTTACTTGTTCGAGATTTTCTTTTACCTTGTAACCAATAGATTTAAAATCTGATCCGAGTAGTTCTAGAGCCTGTTTGTAGTTACCCCTTGCGTATTCATACACAGCTTCTCCGAGCTGATATGAAAACAAGACTACTGATATTGAGGAGTTGTTAGAAAGAAAAAAAAAGACGGTCAAAGAGTAGGAACAAACCTGAATCCCTTTCTGCATCACTTGCTGTTTCTTCTTGTTCATCTTCGATATTCTGCAAGAACAACACGTGTTCACAATAAATCGGAGCTTCCATTAGAAACTGTAGAAGCAAAGGAATTCACACTAACCGGAACTTCAGACCCTCGAGTAATTCATGAGCTCTTGAAGTCTCTCCAACCTTTGCTAATGCCCAAACTATCAATATATCGAGGTGCCACTCCAAATACCAGTTTGCCTGAAATGTTAAAAACACAAGTGGCCGGAGAAACTAACTGACCATTCCAATGTATCAACGAAACCCATCGAACAGAAGAACACATATCATCCCACTAGTGCGTGGCTTACCTGATCAGTCAAACGAGCTGCAAGTACTTTGAGACGGTCTTCAAAACCATCAAGAGCATCTCTCACATCCAAACGCAACAACAAACCCAGAGCATTGAGATAAACCTAAAGAGTTGCAGACAGTTGAATTCTGGATAGAGGAAGCCAAAGCATAAATTTCCCAATAGAAAAGAGGATTACTTCGGGAGGAACAGCGTCGTTTCTCTCCAATTCTTTCCAGATGCGATTATCATAAATCTCCTCTACTTTACTCATTGGTGACCCTCCTTCCAAGTAACAAAGAGCAACATGCCACCAATTGTGTGTATACCTGACAATTTTATATATGTTTAGATTTTATTTTGTAATTTTTTATCAGGGATTCTAAATGATAAGAGACGAGCTTGATAATATGTGAGGGCATTCAGGCAAGTGGGAAATGCTTTACATGAAGGATGAGCAAGAAGGCCAAGATCCTGCGAACCCTTCCATGAACTCCACTGCTTCTTTAAACCGACATTCATGCTGAAGAACATGACACATCTGCAACCAAAAAATATATATATATAGAAAAAAATTATCAGTAAAGAGAATACAGGATGCATTTAGCTCAATGGCATGTAAAATTGTTTTTGAGGAACTCACACAGTGATGTGCCCAGGCGTCTTCTCTGTTTATCTCATAGCCTTTTCTGGAAGCTGCTGCAGCTTCTTCCATTCGACCAAGTTCTAACAATGGGAACGCAAGCATACCGTGTATGTAACTTTCTTCTTGATTCGCAGGGAGAACCTACAATATTAAGCAGATGCAATAAAATTTAATATCCTTAGACAGTGACCGTCAATTCGAGAATTAGAGTACCTACCTGCTGAACAAGACCCAAAAAGGGATCAGGCTGGCCCATGTAGAAACATAAAACCTGTGCTCTCTTCAGAGAAGCCAAATCCTTTGGGAATCTTTGAAGCAGCTGAAAAAACCAATTTGGATCCAAACTAACATCAGCAAGTTGACAAAATATACATATGCACTTGGAACCTCAGAATCACAAGAAAGACACAATTTTTTTACATTTCGAACCATAAAAGTTGTATTGATGCCAGATTCACAAAGATAAAACTAGACTCTAGAGTAATATTCCAGGTAGAATAACAATGGAAGTGAGAACCAACCTCAGTGTGCATTTCAAAAGCCAAGTCGTCATCCCTGTCCTCGGAGATCAGGTAACTAACAGCCTCGAAAACCGCCTTCTCATAAGGTGTAGATTGCTCCTGAAGAAAAAACGAGTTAATCCAAGAGTTTTTCCTCCAAAATACCTGAAGTAGAATATGAAGTACGAGGCAGTGAATGAATATAAAGACTCACGAGATTAGATGCCGCAGCTTCAACGTAGGAATTAGCTCTGGAATGATCAGATGAAGAAAGGTAATGAGCAACTAAAATGTTGCCCAAAACACAATCTCTGTCGTAGATTGGTGCTTCTAGAATCACTTTCCTATTCCTACCATATCTAAGAACCTTCATCAACCACAGAGCATGATCAAACTGAGATTAATTACAAAGATCGAGACTTTAAGAAGAAAAATCCAGAGAAAACACAGCAGAGAACTACCCACAAGATCGTAATCGTATAAGACTCATAAAATGATCAAAGCCTAGTCATACATCTGTAACCAATCTGTCTTCGGATGCTCAAATCAAAAAAAAAAAAAAATTGTTTTGATGTCTGTAACGAAAGAGGGATAAACGAAGAGGAACCTGTTGAAAATAGGAGTCAATTGCGTCGATGCAATCATCGGAAGAGGTATTAACCTCATAACCCCACCGGACACATCTAAGTATCTTCTCCATTTCGATTAAAAGAAAAAGAAAAAAAAGACAGAGCTTCTTCTCTCTGAAAAGTGAAAACTCGCCGCTTTCTACACGAACACTTTTGTCTTTCTTCTGGGTTCGAAGATGGTTTGAGAGAGACAATCTAACCATGAAGGAGACAGCGAGATTTGCATTTTCCTTGTCGTCATCAATCATTCAATCACACGAGTTCGTCTCCTGTGACCAGTGACGTGTTCCCCTTTTCGTTTTTCTCGCCTCTTGGATAAACAATTATCCGTTTACTTTACAGGTGGTATTCTTAAACCGAACCGGACATTAAACCGATTAAATTTACCGATGATTCAATCTCTGTTTTTTTTCTGAACATGTTGGTTGATTGTTTCCAACTTCTTCTCCCACACCTTTACGGGAAATTCTTTAGTGTAGAAAATCAAACTGTATAGTTAGAACATAATATTTACCAAATCTTCCGCTTTGTTTAGAACATATTCAAAATAAAACTTATTTAGCAAATCAATCAAAGCATCAAAACGTTCGTGTATGTTACTAAAGCATCAAAATGATAACCTTTATTAAGGGAAAATGTCTCAGATACTCCTCAAATGGGCCAATTAATCTCAGATACTCTCGTTATAAACGTAAAGAATTAAATAATTTCTTGGGACATCGTCTCAGATACTCCTTTACAAAAAAAACTGATCAACAATACTCTCTCTTAATCCACACTACTCTCATTATGTTGTTTGACTCTTTTGCCCTTAATGAGCTCGTTGACTTTGATCTTCTCTCTCTTCGCTCTCTCTCCTCTCCCCTCTCTCTCCTCTCGTCTCTCTCTCCTCTCTTACCCGCACTCCCCACTCCCCACTCGAGCTTTGCCTCCCCGACGAGAGACACCCGACGAGCTCCGTCGACCTCCGTTCGCCGCCTTTGCACCGCCAGAGGTTTGTTGAGATCCAAAATCGAGGTCCGTTTCTCTTAATTTGATGTGGTTTTAGGGATTTGAAATTGAGAAATTGAGAAATGATGCATTGGTCCCGCATTGGTGTGTAAAATATTGTCTAGGTATGATGCATTGCTCTATATTGACTACAAATGCAGTACATTGGCTGAATCGTTGTGGATTGTAAGTTTTTGACATCTCGATTGGATTTGAGGAATGAGAACCTGGATATTTGCGAAAATAGTATAACTAGTAATACTAGAAACACTGGGAGATAATGTATAACTAGGGAAAACTAGGGTATAACTGTCAACAAAAAACAGTATTGATTGGGGATTGAGATTTTGTGCAATATTTTTGGGCAGGTTAAAATGAGCAACAACGTGAACATACATTATAAATACGAAGGTCGCATCAATGGTCTAGTGTTCAGGACATCAGTTGAGGAGATAACAATACCGATGATAGAAGCTAGGCTATACAAGAAGCTTGGGTTAGATGAAAGTAAGATTAAAATGCAATTGAGTTACATTGTTAGATATAATGGACGTGAGGAAAAGTCGTATATTTGTGATGATGAGGATCTCTTGGTATATCTAACGCATGGTGATAATGAGAACCCTAGAGGTGTTTTGACTGTGGAGTTGATTACTACACCGGAACTGCCCGTGCAACAATCGAAAGCGGGGATAAGCTCTTATGGTAGGAATTATGAAAATCCGCAGCGCATTGATGATGAAAGCGTAGAAATAGGACCCAATGCCATAACTTTGCATGTTGACAACGGAGGAAGAAATGAAGAAGAAGAAGAGGATGATGATTCTGATAGGGATTCTGATAGTGATGATGATGATGATGATGATGATGATGATGATGATGACGACAACGGTGTGGAATCATCGGATAGACGTTTAGTCAGAGTTGAGGCACCACCTGTTGTTGAATGTAGTCAGAGTTTAGAGGCATGGGAAGACGGTTTGGATTTGAGTATTGATCAAGAATTTCCTAGTAAGGATGCTGTTGTGGATGTGGTTCATAGAGGCGCATTTGTTAAATCATTCGGGTATGTCATTAAAAATTCTGATAGAAAGAGATGGGTGGCAAAATGCACGCAAAAAACTTGTACGTGGCATGTACGAGCAGTAAAGATTCCAAACTCGGATGTTTTTTCGATTAGAACTTACAGGACTGTGCACACATGTAACCGTGCTAGTCAGAGTGAAGAATGCAGCCGTAAGAGGAGAGGATCAGTACGACTAGTTGCAGCTATTGTGAGTGAGCATTATCCCGGGAAACTGGAGACTCCAACTCCTAAAGAGATCATGTCACTTGTGAAGAGGGTAGTTGGTGTAGAGGTATCATACTCCACGGCTTTGAGAGGGAAGAATAAAGCAATTTCTGATGTATTTGGTAGTCTGGAAGATAACTACAGGATGTTGTATCGTTATTTTTACGTGTTAGAGGAGCTGAATGAGGGTACGAAAACAGCTGTGGAACTAGATACGGTGGGAAAATTCAAGTATTTATTCATAGCGTTGGGTGCTTGCGTTGATGGGTTTCAGTTCATGAGGAAAGTAATTATGGTGGATGCAACTTTTATCAAGGCTGGATTTGGTGGTGTACTTGTTTTCGCCGTAGCTCAGGATCCAAATCGTCACATCTATCCCATAGCATTCGGTGTACTCGACGGCGAGAAGAATGCAAGTTGGCTCTGGTTTTTTGAGAAACTGAAAACTATTGTCGAGGACTCTTCGGATTTGGTATTTGTGAGTGACAGAAATACGAGCCTCATCAACGCTATAGCGAACGTGTATCGAGAAGCTCATCATGGGTTTTGCTTATGGCATTTGGCGCAAAACGTGAAAGGTAATGCTCCAAGCAGAAGCAGGGGCGATGTCGCCGAAGCATTCCAAGAGCTAGGTAAGGCTCATACGGTGGCTGAGTTCAATTTGCTTTATGAGGCGTTTAAGAAGAGATATGCTGCAGCGGCAAAGTATGTGGAGAAGACCACCGTGCCAGAAAAGTGGGCAAGATGTGTTTCTCCAGTTGCTAGATACAACCTCGACACAAGCAACTCTGCGGAATCTCTAAACAAAACTTTTAGGGATGCAAGGAAGTACTCCTTGATACCCATGCTTGATACGATAGTTCGAAAGTTTTCTGATTGGTTTAACGAGCATAGGAACGAGTCTGTGGGAGAACCGAGTGCTAATAAACTGGTTCCTTTGGTTCACAACTTCTTGCACGTCAATTGGCCTAAAGCCGAGAAATTAGCTGTGCGGGAGGTAAACGGTTGTGACCTTGAATACGAAGTCACGGGAGATGACAGAAAGCCTTATTTGGTGGAATTGATCAGTAAAACTTGCAGTTGCAGGTTCTTCGATATTCATAGGTATCCTTGTCTTCACGCGTTAGCCACTTTAATCTACTTCAAGAAACATGGGAGTCGGCGTGATATCCGCATAGAATAGTGGTATAACTATGCATGTTTGGTTGGAGTTGACTTTTCAAAGTAACAATTCATGAATGGTATACTAATCGCAAAAATTAGTTAATTTTGTAAATAAATTAGTTGATTTACGATATAGATTAGTTAATTTTGTTACAACTACAACTTATATGTCATACAAACATTTGAATTAACTAAAAACGAGTTATTTCTGTTCAAACTACAACTTATACGAGTTTCAAAGAAACATTCCCTTATACTTTAAGAAACATTTTCTTATGGATAACCAACTTGTTAAGTGAAATGCTTGAAAATATCATTTGCAAGCTTATTATTGCATAGGACAATGATATTGACATGGAAAACCATACAATCAAACCGTAATACTAAAAATTATAAGTCTTAGGTGGTGTAATATTAGTATTAGGTGGGTTAATATCAAATCGAGATTCTGAATAACTGACAATCTGGTAATACTATGTGTATTTTGTCGGCGGGAAATAGGAAATTTCTAATTTTCGGGCGGGGGGAATAATTAAAACACAGAAAACCGGGAAAACCCATTTATTTCTGTTCCCTCTGACGGGTCTCTCTTAAGAAACACATTTCTTTCATCCCCTTTCATCTCTCTTTCTCTCTCTTTCTCTCTCTTTCTCTCTCGTTCTCTCTCTTTCTCCTCTTTCTCCTCTTTCTCATACCCGAGATCTAAGATTTTTCTCTCTTTCCCCTCTCTCTCTCAAATCTATTTCTCTCAAATCTCTCAAATGGATGCGGGTAGTAGTAGCTATGAGGCAATAAGGAAGGAAGCGGAAGAGGAAGAGGAGACGCATTACGAGGAAACAAGGAAGGCGCTTAAGCACGCA
>JAHZTW010000002.1:96170793-96198172 GCA_020283515.1 Alliaria petiolata
TTAAAATGTGTTTTACTTCACAGGACATCAACAGTGTGCTGATAGCTTCAGAGGAGGAGAAGGCGAGGTTGGATATGATAATGGAACCGGAGGATGATGATGATGAGCATGATCCTATTGTGGAAAGTTGGGAAAACCGTATAGATGCTGGACTCACCGTGGTGTTTGAAGACATGAAGGAGGAAGATGTGAAGGGCCGACGAATTAATGTGGAGGAAGGAGCAATGGCAAAAAACCGAAGTAAGAGAATGTCTCTGAGGGATGTCGTCGCCGCCATGGAGAACATGACAGAGCAGTTGGTTTTGCTCAACAGCAAGGTCCATGAAATGGATGAGAGGATAAAGACACTTGAAGAGACTATCAAAGCGCAGCTACCTTCAGCCTCTTGAACCTATGTTTTATTTATTTTGGAACCTTGTTGGGTTTTTTTTTTTCATCTGAATTTCATTCATAACAAAGAACCTTGTTGTTTATGTTGGTATTATGTTTTATTTTCGGATTATATTTTATTTTCGGATTTATACTAGGTGATATTAAGAAGAAGTAACATTAGTAATACTAAGTAAAAGTAACTAACATTAGTAATACTAAGTGGTACTATGACGAAGTAACATTAGTAATACTAAGTAAAAGTAACTAACATTAGTAATACCAAGTGATACTATGACGAAGTACCATTAGTAATACTAAGTGATACTATGACGAAGTACCATTAGTAATACCAAGTAAAACTAAATAACATTGGGAACATAAGTCTGTCTTGAACAACAATTAAAGAAAACTGAAAGGAAATTGCAAATACGACAATTAAAATGAAAATACTAAGGAAATTGTTGTTGACCCCCGACTTTCAGCTTGGCTATCTCTTCCGCTTGGCTCTGAAGCTGCTCTTTCATTTCTTCAAGCTGCTTTTTCATCTCTTCAGCTGTATTTCCAACTTTCCGGATCTCTTCTTCAACTCCGAAAACCCATGGCTGGCGAAAATGGAGTCCATTATCCTAAAAAAAAACAAGCAGATATGAAATTCCAGATATTACCCACAAAAAAGGAACACAAAAACCCAGATCTGAGATTGCAGATATTATACCTGAAATTTGGGGCAGGTCCAGTATCTATGGCCTGGGCAGGTATCGAAATCGTGCTTTGAAATCGGAGAGTGACATACTTCTTGCTTCATCCATCCACCGCATGGGCATCTAGTGGGAATCCCAAATTGGGCGTCGGCAACGTAACCAGCCATCTCTGCGTGCTTAAGCGCCTTCCTTGTTTCCTCGTAATGCGTCTCCTCTTTCTCTTCCGCTTCCTTCCTTATTGCCTCATAGCTACTACTACCCGCATCCATTTGAGAGATTTGAGAGAAATAGATTTGAGAGAGAGAGGGGAAAGAGAGAAAAATCTTAGATCTCGGGTATGAGAAAGAGGAGAAAGAGGAGAAAGAGAGAGAACGAGAGGGAAAGAGAGAGAAAGAGAGAGAAAGAGAGATGAAAGGGGATGAAAGAAATGTGTTTCTTAAGAGAGACCCGTCAGAGGGAACAAAAATAAATGGGTTTTCCCGGTTTTCTGTGTTTTAATTATTCCCCCCACCCGAAAATTAGAAATTTCCTATTTCCCGCCGACAAAATACACATAGTATTACCAGATTGTCAGTTATTCAGAATCTCGATTTGATATTAACCCACCTTATACTAATATTACACCACCTAAGACTTATAATTTTTAGTATTACGGTTTGATTGTATGGTTTTCCATGTCAATATCATTGTCCTATGCAATAATAAGCTTGCAAATGATATTTTCAAGCATTTCACTTAACAAGTTGGTTATCCATAAGAAAATGTTTCTTAAAGTATAAGGGAATGTTTCTTTGAAACTCGTATAAGTTGTAGTTTGAACAGAAATAACTCGTTTTTAGTTAATTCAAATGTTTGTATGACATATAAGTTGTAGTTGTAACAAAATTAACTAATCTATATCGTAAATCAACTAATTTATTTACAAAATTAACTAATTTTTGCGATTAGTATACCATTCGTGAATTGTTACTTTGAAAAGTCAACTCCAACCAAACATGCATAGTTATACCACTATTACACGGAAAGAAGACAAATTAACAAACTTAGGCGATAATTATCAAAATAACAATACCATTCATGCATAGTTACTTTGAAAAGTCAACTAAAACCAAACATGATAGTTATACCAGTATTACACATAAACAATACAAAATAACAAAACCCTCATTCAAAGTCTTCTCCATAAAGTAACCCTGCTAGTGTCCTTCCACGCTTGGATTTGTTCTGTGTCCTTCCCCTCTGCGTCCTTACCCTTCGGCGCCTTTCTCTCGTTGATGGAAATCTGATTTCTTTTCTACGACCCTTTTTCTTGATGCGATCCGGAGGTATGATCTCCTTCTCCTTTATGTAATCCGGTACAATCTACGCAGACATTTCGGGCACCACGTATATCGATCTCCTATAAGCCAATATCCACATGTCCAAGAAATATTATTTCGAACACAAGTCATAATATTCTATGCGGATATCACGCCGACTCCCATGTTTCTTGAAGTAGATTAAAGCGGCTAACGCGTGAAGACAAGGATACCTATGAATATCGAAGAACCTGCAACTGCAAGTTTTACTGATCAATTCCACCAAATAAGGCTTTCTGTCATCTCCTGTGACTTCGTATTCAAGGTCACAACCGTTTACCTCCCGCACAGCTAATTTCTCGGCTTTAGGCCAATTGACGTGTAAGAAGTTGTGAACCAAAGGAACCAGTTTATTAGCACTCGGTTCTCCCACGGACTCGTTCCTATGCTCGTTAAACCAATCAGAAAACTTTCGAACTATCGTATCAAGCATGGGTATCAAGGAGTACTTCCTTGCATCCCTAAAAGTTTTGTTTAGAGATTCCACAGAGTTGCTTGTGTCGAGGTTGTATCTAGCAACTGGAGAAACACATCTTGCCCACTTTTCTGGCACGGTGGTCTTCTCCACATACTTTGCCGCTGCAGCATATCTCTTCTTAAACGCCTCATAAAGCAAATTGAACTCAGCTACCGTATGAGCCTTACCTAGCTCTTGGAATGCTTCGGCGACATCGCCCCTGCTTCTGCTTGGAGCATTACCTTTCACGTTTTGCGCCAAATGCCATAAGCAAAACCCATGATGAGCTTTTCGATATACGTTCGCTATAGCGTTGATGAGGCTCGTATTTCTGTCACTCACAAATACCAAATCCGAAGAGTCCTCGACAACAGTTTTCAGTTTCTGGAAAAATCAGAGCCAACTTGCATTGTTCTCGCCGTCGAGTACACCGAATGCTATGGGATATATGTGACGATTTGGATCCTGAGCTACGGCGAAAACAAGTACACCACCAAATCCGGCCTTGATAAAAGTTGCATCCACCATAATTACTTTCCGCATGAACTGAAACCCATCAATGCAAACACCCAACGCTATGAATAAATACTTGAATTTTCCCACCGTATCCAGTTCCACAGCTGTTTTCGTACCCTCATTCAGCTCCTCTAACACGTACAAATAACGATACAACATCCTGTAGTTATCTTCCGGACTACCAAATACATCAGAAATTGCTTTATTCTTCCCTCTCAAAGTCGTGGAGTATGATACCTCTACACCAACTACCCTCTTCACAACTGACATGATCTCTTTAGGAGTTGGAGTCTCCAGGTTCCCGGGATAATGCTCACTCACTATAGCTGCAACTAGTCGTACTGATCCTCTCCTCTTACGGCTGCATTTTTCACTCTGACTAGCACGGTTACATGTGTGCATATTCCTGTAAGTTCTAATAGAAAAAACTTCTGAGTTTGGGATCTTTACTGCTCGTACATGCCACGTACAAGTTTTTTGCGTGCATTTTGCCACCCATCTCTTTCTATCAGAATTTTTAATGACATACCCGAATGATTTAACAAATGTGCCTCTATGAACCACATCCACAACAGCATCCTTACTAGGAAATTCTTGATCAATACTCAAATCCAAACCGTCTTCCCATGCCTCTAAACTCTGACTACATTCAACAACAGGTGGTGCCTCAACTCTGACTAAACGTCTATCCGATGATTCCACACCATTGTCGTCATCATCATCATCATCATCATCATCATCATCATCAGAATCACTATCAGAATCCCTATCAGAATCATCATCTTCTTCTTCTTCTTCATTTCTTCCTCCGTTGTCAACATGCAAAGTTATGGCATTGGGTCCTATTTCTACGCTTTGTTCATCAATGCGCTGCGGATTTTCATAATTCCTACCATAAGAGCTTATCCCCGCTTTCGATTGTTGCACGGGCAGTTCCGGTGTAGTAATCAACTCCACAGTCAAAACACCTCTAGGTTTCTCATTATCACCATGCGTTAGATATACCAAGAGATCCTCATCATCACAAATATACGACTTTTCCTCACTTCCATTATATCTAACAATGTAATTCAATTGCATTTTAATCTTACTTTCATCTAACCCAAGCTTCTTGTATAGCCTAGCTTCTATCATCGGTATTGTTATCTCCTCAACTGATGTCCTGAACACTAGACCATTGATGCGACCTTCGTATTTATAATGTATGTTCACGTTGTTGCTCATTTTAACCTGCCCAAAAATATTGCACAAATCTCAATCTCCAATCAATACTGTTTTTTGTTGACAGTTATACCCTAGTTTTCCCTAGTTATACATTATCTCCCAGTGTTTCTAGTATTACTAGTTATACTATTTTCGCAAATTTCCAGGTTCTCATTCCTCAAATCCAATCGAGATGTCAAAAACTTACAATCCACAACGATTCAGCCATTGTACTGCATTTGTAGTCAATATAGAGCAATGCATCATACCTAGACAATATTTTACACACCAATGCGGGACCAATGCATCATTTCTCAATTTCTCAATTTCAAATCCCTAAAACCACATCAAATTAAGAGAAACGGACCTCGATTTTGGATCTCAACAAACCTCCGGCGGTGCAAAGGCGGCGAACGGAGGTCGACGGAGCTCGTCGGGTGTCTCTCGTCGGGGAGGCAAAGCTCGAGTGGGGAGTGGGGAGTGCGGGTAAGAGAGGAGAGAGAGACGAGAGGAGAGAGAGGGGAGAGGAGAGAGAGCGAAGAGAGAGAAGGTCAAAGTCAACGAGCTCATTAAGGGCAAAAGAGTCAAACAACATAATGAGAGTAGTGTGGATTAAGAGAGAGTATTGTTNGAGAGAGGGGAGAGGAGAGAGAGCGAAGAGAGAGAAGGTCAAAGTCAACGAGCTCATTAAGGGCAAAAGAGTCAAACAACATAATGAGAGTAGTGTGGATTAAGAGAGAGTATTGTTAATCAGTTTTTTTTGTAAAGGAGTATCTGAGACGATGTCCCCTTTATTAAGTGAGACAAGAAAAGAAAAGAAAAATATTAGCAAATTCTATAAAATCAAACTTAAAGACCATGCAAAATTTGGTCTATGCAATTTGGATATATTGATAGAGAGTGATAAAGAAGAAAAAAAGGTTGAGGTCTAAAGTTTTTATATAATTTCTCTAATATATTAGGTTACTCCTTCCTTCTGAGCGAGTGATGAGAGTTTAGGATTGAAATAGTATTGTATTTACTCCAATGGTTTTGAGTTGGAAGCCCATGCGATTACAATAAGCGTTACATATGTTTATATAGAGAAGAGATACCAAAGCTAATTAACCTAGTTTTCATAGATACAAATCTAATAATTATTAACAAATATCTTCACGTATTTTTAGGATATTCTATATCCTTCTATAAGCCCCCTCAATCTCAAGGTGATAATGGAACGCAGCGAAATTAATGGCTTGAGATTGACTAAAATTGATCAACGCAGAATTGGTATATCCTTTGGACTTTGTAGAAGATGTTGAATTGATAGAACGGATGATGAGATTAGAGAAACTTGAGATGAGTCTTGCTTGTTGGAGGTGCAGCGGAGATCTCGTTTGATGATGGTGGTGTTGGGCGGCCAGGCTGTGGAGTAGAGCATGATGACAGCAACGTTGAGCCGGAGATGCAGTGTTGCGGTGAGCGTCCTTCTGTGGTGAAGGAAGGGTAACAGAGATCAAAGATCTCATTTTG
The DNA here is from genome assembly GCA_020283515.1 of Alliaria petiolata. Classification (NCBI taxonomy): domain Eukaryota; kingdom Viridiplantae; phylum Streptophyta; class Magnoliopsida; order Brassicales; family Brassicaceae; genus Alliaria; species Alliaria petiolata. The sequence continues at coordinate 96,176,913 of JAHZTW010000002.1, forward strand.
ATGACATCCTTCTATGGTTGGACAGATGGAGATCGTGTTCTCCTCGTAGAGAAAGGATTTTTTTTTTTTAAGTAAAAAAAAAACACTTGTTTGATTTAAAATTAAAAAAAAAACAAAAAAATAGAAAAAAAAAAGGTATATTGAGAAGCTCGATGACTTATAGATTCAGAGGCACTTAGGCTTGAATGGTAGAAGCCCTTGCTTAGATGCAGAGGTCTATGATAGACTTGAGAAGAAGCTCGATGGCTTAGATTCAGAGGTTCATGATAAACTTGAATTGTGGAAGCACACACATGGCTTAAACAAAAATAAAAGAAAAAGGTCAATGGCTTAAAAGAAAAACGAAAAAAACAGAGTTTGATCGTTTGATCGAAACTCGAGCATAACCTGCTCTGATACCATATTGGAGTGATGAGAGTTTAGGATTGAAATAGTATTGTAATTTTCATGAGAGTAAATACAATACTATTTCAATCCTAAACTCTCATCACTCCAATATATGTTACCCTTCCTTCACCACAGAAGGACGCTCACCGCAACACTGCATCTCCGGCTCAACNAAACTTGAGATGAGTCTTGCTTGTTGGAGGTGCAGCGGAGATCTCGTTTGATGATGGTGGTGTTGGGCGGCCAGGCTGTGGAGTAGAGCATGATGACAGCAACGTTGAGCCGGAGATGCAGTGTTGCGGTGAGCGTCCTTCTGTGGTGAAGGAAGGGTAACAGAGATCAAAGATCTCATTTTGATGACATCCTTCTATGGTTGGACAGATGGAGATCGTGTTCTCCTCGTAGAGAAAGGATTTTTTTTTTTTTTAAGTAAAAAAAAAACACTTGTTTGATTTAAAATTAAAAAAAAAACAAAAAAATAGAAAAAAAAAAGGTATATTGAGAAGCTCGATGACTTATAGATTCAGAGGCACTTAGGCTTGAATGGTAGAAGCCCTTGCTTAGATGCAGAGGTCTATGATAGACTTGAGAAGAAGCTCGATGGCTTAGATTCAGAGGTTCATGATAAACTTGAATTGTGGAAGCACACACATGGCTTAAACAAAAATAAAAGAAAAAGGTCAATGGCTTAAAAGAAAAACGAAAAAAACAGAGTTTGATCGTTTGATCGAAACTCGAGCATAACCTGCTCTGATACCATATTGGAGTGATGAGAGTTTAGGATTGAAATAGTATTGTAATTTTCATGAGAGTAAATACAATACTATTTCAATCCTAAACTCTCATCACTCCAATATATGTTACCCTTCCTTCACCACAGAAGGACGCTCACCGCAACACTGCATCTCCGGCTCAACGTTGCTGTCATCATGCTCTACTCCACAGCCTGGCCGCCCAACACCACCATCATCAAACGAGATCTCCGCTGCACCTCCAACAAGCAAGACTCATCTCAAGTTTTTCTAATCTCATCATCCGTTCTATCAATTCAACATCTTCTACAAAGTCCAAAGGATATACCAATTCTGCGTTGATCAATTTTAGACTGATTCCGAGCAAAAGATATGTTGGTTGGATTGCGTGGATCGGGCTCTGAATCTAAACCGGTGAGGTCCAAACATCCGTATACAATAATGTGTTTAAGAGTAGCTAAAGACGGATGACCAAGCCTTGCATGCCAATCAACAAGCGAGGACTTGGTACAAGGAAAAGCTGAAATAGAGGAGGAGAAAGCAGGGGAACTTGGTGACCACTCATAGACTCCATCATTGGCTGGCCCTCGGATTAGTGTTGTTCCCGACTTGAGATCCTTCACCTGAAAATCATTAGGACAAAGTTGAACCATGACATTATTAGTCTTGCATAATTTGTTGACCGAGATGAGATTACGCTTAATAGAGGGAACACAAAGCACATTCGACAAAGCGAGTGGGCGTGAGAGAGAGGGCAATTGAGTGGAACCAGTATGAGTAATCGGGAGACCCGTGCCATTGCCAATGGTGACATCTTCATGACCATGGTAAGGGGAGTGCAGTGAGAGGTTAGCAAGGTCAGATGCTATGTGATGAGAGGCTCCACTGTCAAGTAACCAAGATCCATCAGGCGGTGGATGTGGCGAGGATGTGGTGTGATGCGCCTGAGGGTTCCACTGTGAGTGTTGCATAGGGGGTTGATACGATGGAGCATTGGAGGAAGACGAGGCATGATAAGATGATTGTTGGTGCTGCGGCTGCATGAACTGAAGTTGATTGCATCTTTTTGCACTATGTCCGTGCACCCCACAGAGTTGGCACTTGCCTTGATAGCCGTTACCACGACCACCACGACCACCACCTCGATAGCCACCACGGTAACCACCACGGTATTGTTGCTGAAATTGTGGCGGTGAATGATCTTGCTGTTGGTGGTGAGAGTAGTTGGAATTGTTATTGTGGGGACGATATGATGCAGCATTGGCCGTTGCAGGGGAGAAGTTATGCAGATTCGACTCATGAGTGAGTAGAGAGTTCTCCTTGTTGAGCAGTTTTTCGTGGAGCTCTTCAATGGAGATTGGGATGTCTCTACCATTGACCATCTCAACAACAGAGCGATACTCGTCGCCGAGACCGTCAGCAATGATGTCGAGAAGATCTTCATGGTCAAGCTGAGCACCGAGAAGTGCAAGTTGGTCAGATTTGGAGATGATGCTTCTCATGTAGTCGCTGATTGACTGAGTTCCTTTAGTTGTCTTTTTGAGCTGTTGTTTGATTTGTTTGATGTGACCGCGAGAGGGTTGGCCATACGTGCGTGCCAAGGTAAGCCAAACTTCACGTGTTGTTGTAGCACGGGCAACAAGTGGTTGAACTGGTAAAGAGAGAGAGCCTATGATGGAGCTGTAAAGCATCTGATCCTGACGCTTCCAAGGAGCATACGTCGGATTTGGCTGAGCGAGACCAGCGGTGGTGACGGTGGTTGCTGGTGTTTGATCTGTTTCGCTGATGAAGGGATGCAGTTCATGGGCTTCAAATAACGCATAGACTTGGAGCTTCCAAGTGAGGTAGTTTGTTGGCGTGAGCTTCGTGATCCCTGACATATTGAGGGAGATGAGATTGGTAGATGGTGCTGCGGCGTTGTAAACAGGAACAATATCGGCGCCGTTACCAGACATGATGAGCGAGAAGAAGAGTAGAGCAGCGGCTGAAAGCAAGAGTTTTAGGAAGCAGCGGCGGCTGTAAAAATTTAGGTCTAAAAGATCTATTGCTCTGATACCATGTAAGATTTGAATCTTATTGATTAACTGAATCGAGAGTACATCATATATATACACATGAGCATTGCCTTATCTATGCTAAGGATAAATGTAAAATATACATAAAGATATGTACATAATATATTATATCCTAACATGGTATCAGAGCAGAAGATATGTTGAACTTCTGCTTAGACTTGAATGAGAAAAAAAAACACCGATGTGGGATATATTCCGATGTAGGATCTAGTATTGGTATCAGAGCCATGTAAAAAAAAACACCGATGTGTGGATCTAGTATATCTTGAAGATCCTTAAATATATTTGTTAATAATTAATAGATTTGTATAGATGGAAACTAGGTTAATTAGCTTTAGTATTCTCTTTCTATATAAACATATGTAACGAGTATTGTAATTTTCATGAGAGTAAATACAATACTATTTCAATCCTAAACTCTCATCACTTCAATATGGTATCAGAGTAGGTTTGCTCCAAAGTTTTGATCTAGCGATCAAACTTTCGTTTTTATTTTAAGCCAAGTGCTTCTTTTTATTTTTGTTTTTATTTAAGCCAAGTGCTTCTATAATAATTCAAGTTCATCATGAACCTCTGAATCTAAGCCATCAAGCTTTTTATTCAAGCCTAAGAGCCTCTGAATCTAAGCTTTTAAATTTTTTTTTTTTCTCATTCAAGTCTATCATAGACCTCTGAATCTAAGCTAAATTCTTTCACAATTCAAGCCTAGTGCCTCTGGATCTATAAGCCATCGAGCTTCTCAATTTTTTTTTTTATTTTTTTTTTATATTTTTAAAACAAACAAGTGCTTTTACTTTAAAAAAAAAACGTATTATTCTCCTTCGTATTCATCCTTTCTTAAAAAAAAAAAAAACTCTGCCATAGAAAAATGTCATCAAAACAAGATCTTTGATCTCTGCTACCCTTCCTTCATCACAGAAGGAGGCTCACCGCAACACTGCATCTCCGGCTCAACGTTCATCATGGTATATTCCAAAGCCTCGCCGCCCAACACCACCATCGTCAACGGGACTTTCTTTGGTCGTGTGTCTATGTTCAACCTCAACATCTCTCCGTCAAAGCATCAAACCAAGCTCCGTTGCTGTTCAAATCTGATCCTTCTCTTGGTACACCTCCCGAAAACCCTAATATCAAAGAGCCTGCAGACAGCCCACATGCGTTTATTTATCAAGTTCAAAGCTTGGAATTCTCGCTCCATTCCACATATGTTCAATCTCAAACTGTTAATTCAGTCATATCTTCATTACCACCTTGAGATTGAGGGGGCATATAGAAGGATCTAGTATATCTTGAAGATCCTTAAATATATTTGTTAATAATTAATAGATTTGTATAGATGGAAACTAGGTTAATTAGCTTTAGTATTCTCTTCCTATATAAACATATGTAACGAGTATTGTAATCTTCATGAGAGTAAATACAATACTATTTCAATCCTAAACTCTCATCACTCCAATACTATAAAATCAAACTTAAAGACCATGCAAAATTTGGTCTATGCAATTTGGATATATTGATAGAGAGTGATAAGAAGAAAAAAAGGTTGAGGTCTAAAGTTTTTATATAATTTCTCTAATATATTAGGTTACTCCTTCTGAGCGATTTATGAGAAGATGCCAAATAATTTTGGACCACATGCGGCTAAAGGGAGACTTATTAAATTTTAATTTATCTAACCATGAAGCTTAAACTTTCAAGTTTAGTTTTAATTTCTCTACAGACATTTAATGAATCGAAGACATTTGCTTATTACATTTGTTGTTGATTATTGATTACACTTGTAACAATAAATAAAAATTGAAAGATAAATACACTAATTGAAGACATTTCTTCAGCTCTTCTCCTTCAAGAATTTTTTCTTAGCCTGAAAAAAAGTTAGTTAATTGATTTATGATTTGACAAATAGAAAGTTAGCTTTTTATCTAATGAATTGACAAACAGAAAAGGTTGGTTCTACCTGCATAGTATTAGTTTTACGAATGTCCATACTCAAATCCAGTTGAGACTTCTTCAACCCTTTTGGTTTCACTAAAAGATTTCTAGAATATAAAAAAGATATGTTAAAAAAGAAAAAAAAAAATGACTAATGATTTTTCAGATTAAAAAGGTAATGTTATATCCAATTGAAAAAAAAAACACACTAAGGACTTTTCTTCAACTATTCTCCTTTCAAGAATTTTGACAATCCCGTCTTTATGCTTTTGGCCACGTAGTCATCAGCTTCATTCAATGTTGTAAGCTGGTTCTTCAGATTTGCCACTTCTAGAGCTCTCATCAGCTTCTTTCATAGCCTGAAAAGGTTGACAAACAGAAAAGGTTGGTTCTACCTTCATAGTATTAGTTTTACGAATGTCCATACTCAAATCCAGTTGAGACTTCTTCAACCCTTTTAGCTTCACTAAAGATTTATAGAATATAAAAAGGATATGTTAAAAAAGAAAGAATGACTATTGATTTCTCAGATTAAAAAAGTTATGTTATATCCAGTTGAGACTTCACTTATAATCATCACTCCAATCAATTTATAAAATTGATAAGAAACTTTGACAGTAGTACTTCCCATATGAGACAGAACAAAAACTTTACATGATTAAAATAAATTTTGAAGATTTCACCGTTTTGATACTATAAGCCCCAAGAACTCTGGCAAACCAGTTCTTTATGGCCTTTGTTATTCATGTAACTTTACCTCTACTCTTGTGGCCTGCAAACTTCTCATTCTCACTCTTCAGTTTTTGTTTAACTACAAATTCATCTCCATGTATGTGATGGTAAAGTTCCAAAACCTACAAAATTAAACAAAAACTAAGACGAGTACAATCATGTTCTCAGTATCAAATTTATATTTCTTTAATAATTCATAGCAAATAAAAATTGAATAGACAATGTCATAGTACTGACGCATAGAGACAAAAACAAAAAAACGATTTTAATCATAGATAAAAGAAATACCAAATTGGCATATTATTTTATTTTAAGTTTCGGCAAATACATAGAACTCAAAAATAAAAAAATCTCAAAGACACACAAACATCAGTCATTCATTCATATTCCCACACATTGCTCATACATGAAGCAAATTACTTAATATTAAACTTCTTCTATGCGAATGCAATTAATTCTTCGAAATTAGGCATGTAAGAGCAACCACATCAAACAAAAAAAATATTATTATTTTAACACATTTACATTTTACAATTAAATTTTAATCTAAATAAAAACTATGAACCAATGAATAAGAGATAAGTGTGAGTTGGGGTTCTCACTTCTCTCATGGGTATCTCAAATGAGAAATCTATCACATTTTCTCTCTTCCTTTTTTTTCTTTTAATATTTTATTGTTGAGAACCCCATTGAGATACCCTCAATGGGATGCTCTAAGGCTTGACAGTTTCATGGCCCTAAACTTCTCGGCCCATTGGATCAACCCAGGTGTTGTTTCTTGCCGGAGAAACTTGACGCCGGAAAACGTCTTGATCACAGAGACTCGATCCAAAATGGCCCCACAAGCAATGTCGAGGAAGCCGATGTTTTCTCCTCCGAAGAACCATAATCTTTGATGCTCTTCTGAAACGCCTCTTCAAGAGTCGCCAAACACTCCATCAGCTTTCCCGCCACCGCCATTCTCCCTTCGTCGTCTTTTGCTCCGCCCACCGCTTCCAACGATGCAAATATCTGTTTCATACACATATATACATAAATGATAAGAAGACTTTCACTAAATATCATATTTATGTTGTTTCTATTTCAGATATTTCTCTGTTAAGAGTTAGTTCAGATTTTGTTCATTAATTGAATACAATTTAATCAGATCTCCATCCAATCAGATCTATCTTAAATGTCAAGATCGAAGCTATTTTTTTTCCTTTAGCTCGACTTTCAAATTCTTTTTAGATTAATCAGTAAATTGGATCTCAATTCAAACAAATCTATATTCGAATATCAAGATCCTATCTTTAACCTCGACTTTTGACAAGCAAAACAGAGCATTTGTAATAAAACCCAACAGAGATCATTGGAGTTAAAGTCTAAAATCGTTTACCTTGTCGTCGACGTACAAAATCAAGCATTGGCACGATCGTACGGATGAGAAGGAAGGATGGAAAAATCGGAGGGCCAAGCTTCGTCGATGTACTGAACGATGTTGAGTGACTCACAGATGGAAACATTGCCATGAATGAGAACATGGACTTTCTTAAAGATGGGATTGGACTTGAGAAGGAGTTCGCTCTTTGACTTGAGAACATCAGGTTCGTCCAAGTATCTGTATAGTACAGATTTCAAGTGTAGAGCCACTCGAGCCCTAAGGGCAAAACCGCTCGACCAAGAACCTATCAGCTTCACTGTATCGCTCTGAGCCATCTTTTTCTTCTTATAGTTTTATTGATCTCAAGTGTTATTTCACTTCTTAGGCGAGTGTGTGAATATATAATAGAATGATGTGTGAGAGGTAAATTAAAATATATGGAAATAGGGCATCGTGTTTATCGTTGGCACATGGCAGTCAAAGGTGGTGTTCTTATAAAACTTTCGAATTTTCTGTTACTCTACCAACAATTAGTGATTGCTTAAAAATTTGGATATTATTTTGGTCATGTAGGCCGACTATGAGTTATATTTTCACCATTTGCCACGAATATTTATTTAGTGTGGCTAACTAAGAACTGCTCAACGAATATTTATTATGTCCCTTAACTCAAATTCACTCATTATTCTTCATGTCGGACTAGGACTAGAAGTTGAATATTTTTGACCACTTGCAAGTTAATATTTATTGATGCGATATTTTTTGAACAAATTTTGCACTTTTGATCAGTTCAGTTGCTTAAACTATTTTAAATGTAACTCGCAAACTTCATAATTGGATTAAATATTAATATATTTTCATAGAAGAAATCAGAATACTTTTAATATTCATCATATATGTGAAAAGAAAGAATGTATTCAAATCTAAAATATAACCTCTGCCAATTTCAAGAAATAACCTTATTCTACCATGAAACTACCACATCATAATCGTTGTTAAAGAGCTAAGAAAAGAAACACACTTGTGATTTTTGGCATATACAGCCGCCCACATTTTGGAATGAGATGAATGAATTTCAGTGTATTCTTCAAGTTTTTGCTTCAAACGTACTAAGATAAGCTCTAATGCAATTGTGGAGTCTTTCTCTTTCTCTAACATCTCGAGAACCTCGACACTCTTTATTATCATCGTCATAGAGCATTTTTAGAACTCTTTTGTCTTAGCCTACAAAAACAACAAAATGAAAATAAAGAGAAAGCTTTAAAATAAAGATAAATGAACAATTCAAAAATGAAATAATACATGTGTGAGTGTTTTGACGTAATTCGTCCATATTTTTTATGATTTCTCCATATTAATGAAAAGAATGTTCTTAGATGATGCATCATTCATATAATAACTAGCAAATCTTTTGGATTAAGCAAGAAAATCGTCACACATATTAATATTTTTTTAATATTGAGAACAAATACATCATTATCTCTTACGCATTGAACCCTCGAGATGAAACATGTAAGCAATAAAAGTCGAAAAGTTGAAAACATGTAAGCAATATATCATTATCTCTTCTGCATTGAGCCATCATTATCTCTTCGTCATTGCAGTAAGACGGTACATCTCTAAATCCAACTAAGACTGAGACTTCTTCAACATTTTGGGCTTAGAATTCAAGATAAAAACAGGATGAAAAAAAACAGAGTAGTTGTCGAAGATTTGATTCCACAGAATAAGAAAACAAAGAAGTCAGAGAAACGAAAAAAGTCTCAATTGGATAGAAGTGACTTTCATACTATCTTTGTTCAAAATTTTGTTAGGCTAATTGGACGCTTAAGATAGATGACCAGGTGAACCCAAAATTTGTTTTTCCTGGTGTCATTATGTAATATTTTTTTAAACAAAATCTTATCGATTAACTTGACACGTGTCACGATCATGTGAATTATTAACTTTGACGCATGCAACTTTATATAATAAGAAAATCGATATAATGATACATTTCAGAGATTTACAGCTTCTTTCCCTCTCCTATGAATCTCCTTTATCGTTCTCTTTCTCCTTGATCCTCTTCTGAACTTGAATTGTTGTAGATGAGAAGAATGGTTGAACTTAATTTTTATGTTGTTTAATACTTTAAAAATACATTAAAACAATTTTTTCAACCAATTTATTCACTTAATTTATATTTCTTAATTATTTTTCTTTTAAAAATAGCAATTCTGCAATTCCTTTTTTATCATTTACATTATTATTTATTCCGTTAAATTTAGCTAAAAATCAAAAAAACATTCCGCCAAATTCAACATTCCGCCCGATTCTACAGTTATCATTCACATCCTTAAGGTGGCTAACTAAAAACTGCTCACGAAAACGTATGTCCGTTAGCTCATAATCGCTAATTATTATTTACTCACAATACTCAATTTGTTTTTTGGGTGCAACAAAACAGAGTAATAGTAGGTTTCATAAGTTGTATGAACAATTCTTGTATCTGAGTTAGAAGGTTTAATAAATCGTTTATTAATCTGAAAGCATGTTTTAAAACTCTCTCTCTACTACTCTCACTCGAAATAAAAACCGCAAGAAATCCGTTTGTAATTATTTTTTGAACTTTCTATATCTGCATTTTTCTGTATTTGTTATTAATCTGACCCTTATTCTAACGGAATATTCCTAAGTCGAGTTAGTAACTAAAAGAAAAGAGAAAATGATTGAAGACTTAAACTAAAATTAAAAAGAATTTATCACTTTTTTTATTTACTGAAAGCAAAAACCGGCGCAGAAAAATATTTAAACCGGAGTTAACAAATCTAGTCGCTCCCAGTAAGTACATGGGACCATTCAGTTTCAGTCTATAAGTCAGTTTCAGTTTCTGGAGGGTCCCATTATTTTGTCGCGTGTTTGTCGGATTTTAGTTAAATTTTTTAAAATTTCTCATTCTCAAGACAAGATCGTGACCGTCGGTATAAATCATACTATTTGGGTTCTGAGGCCAACGAAAAATCAAAGCCCAGAAGAAAAAAAAGTCAAAAATAAGGAAAGATAGGAGAAGATTATAGATCTGTGTCGCAGAGAGAGGGAGAGAGGTAAGAAGATCATCATTTTCCTTTTTATCTGATGAAAATTACTTATTGAAAATTTAGATCCAAGAAAAGGAAAGTGTTGAGATTTACTTTTCCTTTTTTATTTGTGAGATGGCCTGTATAAATTAAGCTTCTGGATCTCTTGATCGATCTGCAATCACAAGAATGTTGAGAAAACATCGCTGCTCGAGGAAGGAATCGCTGCCCCATGAGGTCGTAGAGCTCATCCTGGAGAGACTTCCGGTGAAATCTCTGCTGAGATTTAGGGCTGTATCGAAGGAATGGAGATCAACGATCCAATCCCGTTACTTCCAAGAGAGACAATTGGTACACCGTCAGCTATCAGGAGATCCAGATGTCCTCATGGTGTCCATAATTCCTTTCGATGTTGCTGGTCCAGACTTATACATAGAACCTCTAAGAACATTGGTATTGGGTGCATCAGAATCGGTCAAGATCCCTAGTCCTTGGGACAATACCAATTACTTAGTTTCCATTAGTACCTGTGACGGTCTCGTCTGTGTCTACCATGCCCGTAAATCCGGTTTTGTGTTCAATCCCACCACTAGATGGCATCGGGCTCTTCCTTTATGCGAGTTACAGAAACACATGATCGACCTGGGTAAGAGTTCCTACAAGCTTGGGCAGACATTCTTTAACCTTGGATTCGGTAAAGACAAGTTCAAGGGCACATACAAGCCCGTTTGTTTATACAACTCTCAAGAGATAGGCCGCGAAAACGCTACCACTTGCGAAGTTTTCGACTTTTGTACCAACTCCTGGAGGTATGTCACCCCGGCTTCTCCTTATCGGATTATTGGTGCCCCCGAACCTGTGTGTGTAGATGGGTCGGTTCATTGGGTCACCGAATGCAAGGAAACCAAGGTATTATCTTTCGATCTTCACACCGAATCTTTTCAAGTCATCTCTAAAGCTCCCTTTGCCGATGCACTTCGTGACGAGATCGTCTTGTGCAACCTCGACAACCGCTTGTGCATATCCGCGATGAAGTGGCCCAACCAAGTGATATGGTCGTTCCATTCAAGCAGCAAGACATGGGACAAAATGTATTCCATAGATCTGGATTTAACTTCTCGTTGCTATGATATCCCAACGCTATGCACCCCCTCACTAGTATGCGCGCTCTTGCCACTAGCAATTTTGGATGGGCAGAAGAAGAAGAAGAAGTTGCTGTTTCATGATCGTGTGTTAAGTCGAAAACTGATGATACATGATCCTGAAACGAAATCATATGATGCTGCTTTCTCGGCTGAAGCCATCGGCTCTCCTGTTTGCTATTTTCAGAGTTTGTTCTCTATTTAATACTAATATTTTGATTATTCTCAATGCATTATGTATTTCAACTGTTTGCTTGTCCAAGTTTGCAACTCTTGAAGATTGCTTGCTTGTTGTTATGCTTCTAGTTAATCTCAGTGGGTTGGATGATGCCGTTTCTTCTTAGCTTACCTTAGAATTTAACTTTGTGTAAGAGAGAGAGAGAGAGAGGTTTGTCTATTTGGTTGTGTTGTAGCTAATCTTTTGTTAGATTGATGATGAGAAGATGCATGGGTTATATACAAATCATGAATCTTTCTAGGTCAATTTTTTGCAGGCCTTCCGGTGAAATATTCATAGTTCTCTAGTCTATAATTTTGGTTGTTGAATTTTTCTAAGATAGTATAATGCGATTTCATGTTCTTTTGGTCTCATATTTATTGTCCTCTTTTAAGACTCCAAAGGTCTAAAAGTTCAATGGTGGTCGAGTTAGTATATACTATATGATTCTGATTCCGATCATAGAGCAATTTAAGGTAATAAAGGGCAAAACGGTTTAGAGAAGAAGAGATTAATTTCAGGCTTTTAACGGCATTAAGAGACCCGAATCTGCTTACTGTCAAGAAGATGAAGTTTTGTCCTACTAAGATGAAGTTTTGTCTTACATAGACAGTACTTTAGACTTTTGTTGCTAACGCCTCACCAACACAAAGTTTCCGAAAATAGCAACGATCTCGAACCAACAGAATCGAACAATGGCGAGGGGAATCACCGACGAGCTATAAACAAAAAGAATCGTGAACTTTCCTTACTACTGCGTCTCCCCTTGGTAAATGTAAGTGGGCCAATTCCTGGCGACGTAGCAGAACTCGCCTGAGTCCGGAATCGTAAGCTTACAATGCTGCACGCCGGCCTGTTATTTTCTCCGATTATACTCCGACGAAAGTCTCGTACTTCACCTGATTTGCGATCTGAGATCTTTCCACGTGTAACTGAACCATTGGATCTACAATCTGACATGGCATTTCTGATTGGCCCTCCTGACACGCGGATTAATTTCTGGAATTCAACAAGTCATATACACACACTGTCTGTGAGATAGAATTTAAAACTACGTGCCGTTTGTTTCTCAGAAAAAACTGTACGCAGTTTCATAGAACCCACATACGGATTTTAGTTCTTTTTGCAGCTTGGGGCTTTTACGGCCTTTTGATTAACCAAAACGATGTTTTTCAGTTTTTGTGTCAACCGTACACATTTTAATAATTGCGTATACAAAAGAAAAGTAATCATGTTCTTAAAATATTAAGGATTGATATATCTCAGAGATTTACGGCTTCTTTCCCTCTCCTACGAATCTCCTTTATCGTTCTCTTTCTCCTTGATCCTCTTCTGAGCTTGAATGCTGTAGATGAGAAGAATGGTTGAACTTAATTTTGATAGAGAGGCGGCTATTGAGACCATGAACAAAGTTGTATCCTAATCTAGATTTTTAAGTAATTAAAGCACAAAAATAAACAAAAATTAAGGTTTTAATCAGAAAATCAGATCTTGAAAAAGAGGTTTAAGTTATGTTTAAGATATGTATCTTAGTGGCACGTGTCTGAAGGAGAGTGGATCGGTATTTTTTTGATGAAAAAAATAAAACATCTGATCAAACCAATGTCGTCTCTCTCTCTTCTCCCTCTTCTCTCTCGAAACATTTGATCTCCACATGCGATTTCTTGGGGATTTTTCTGTTTTGCATCAAAATCAAATAATATTTTCAAAAAATTAAAAAAAAAATCAAAAATTTTTTTTATTAAGAACTTCGTCAAAAGTTTTACCATTGGAAGAGGAAAAATAAATTGTGAATTTTTAGACTAAATCTACAATAAAAAATTGTTAAGAATCTTACATGAGATTTACCATTGTTCATGCTTCGAGAGTCGATTTGGTGGAGATGAGTAGAGTACGTTTTAGAACGGGAAACACCCGAAAAACTATTTTTTTTTTTTGGCAAAACAAAAAAATATTTTAAGTGAATTATTTAACAGAAGTTTAAGCGTTAGTTAATCGGATTATTGAAATGAGGGAGCGGTCACATGGCATCAAGTTAAGAATCACCATTTCTAAAAGACTAAATGGAGTTGCTTATGCCACGTGACATTTAGAGTATTTTTTTAATACATTTAAAAAAAAAAATACATAATTAATTATATTTAACTCCTTTATAATGCTCATTCTCTTAGAATCTATCTCTACGCATTTCAGCAGTTGTAAAAATAATCCAAATATTTTTTTTAAAAAATGATACTAGTTTATGCACTTAAAGCGCATGCACTTAAAGTAAATCCATAATTAATTATACTTAACTCCTTTATAATGCTCATTCTATTAGAATCTATCTCTAAACGTTTCAGTATTGGTAAAAATAATCCATATATTTTTTTTTAAATGATACTAATTTTACAAATCTAAAATTTATCAAACTGGTTAATTTCTGATTGATTTTCTAAAGTGAATTATAATTGTTTGAAGAAGATGGAGAAGAAGTGTGAAACAGAGGAATGTTTAATGAAAACGACGTCGGATGCTCACCTTGATTCCATCTACACTCAGCAGTCTCCTCCGCATGCACTTGAAGCCAATCCTTAAATTGTATTCAACTTCTTTTTTTTTTTATTTATCAATACTCCATATAATTGTGTTGTTTAATCAACCAATCAAAGAAAGCATCCAATATTCAATAAAAGCTAACCAGATTTTAAATATAAGAAGCAATTTTTGATGATAATGTTAAATTGTACACGGATAGTGATAAGAGGTAAATAGTCTTCTATGCATCCGAACTGGCAAAAATTTAGGGTGTGAACCACAGCCACCGGTCTAGTCTCGTTGAACTTCTCCACCCACGTTCCCATGCTCACATCTTCGATCTTGAATATAACTGCAATAACCAACAAGTACCATATAAAGAAAACATTTGTCCATGTTTCGAACCGGAATCCAGCTGATTGAGGTTCATCCGAGGGCCTAGAAAAATGTATCTGCACTGATTTTAAATTTCTAGTATAAGCCATAATATTCATAAGTTTCCTATTGACTTTTTGTTTTATGGAAAAAAAAAAAGACATAACGCAGCCCACGCCCACTACATTTATTACCTCCTCCTCATCTCCTCTCCTTTTCTATTGTTTTTCTTTGTTGGTTTAAAATATACAATCTGAACATTCTTTTCACAACATATGATATGCACATTAAAAGTATTCTGATTTCTTCTGTGAAATATATAAACTCTTAAGCCTAATTATGAAGTTCGGGAGTTACATTTGAAATAATTAAACTAACTCACTGATCTTTCATCAATATTACATGAACATGATCATTTGTTTAATGTTTTCCTCCTTAATTTATATGGATTTCACTTTTGATACAAAATTATAGTATTTTTAATTTACATTTACAAAAACCTTATAATATACCGGATATCGGTCTAGATGGAAACCCAAACATTGTACCATAACACGAGACATTTTCCTACAAAAACTTTAAATTTAGCATTATATTGAATTATTCCGGTCTAAACCTCAAAGAAATGGAGTTATTCACCAAAGGCAACGCCGTTAAGTTACGGAGCCACCTAGCAGTGACGGCCCTGAGTCCAAGCAGACCAAGCATGAGCTTGCAGCCCTATTTTTAGGAAAAATATTTGTAAAGATAAATCAGCCTTTTTTGATTTTTTTTTTGCAAAACAACCCCTTTTATCTCGATAGCTTGCGGCCTTTGTTAAATTTGTAAATCTCAGGGCCGGCTCTGCCACCTAGTCAAGTTTTTAGTCGCCGCCGACGACGACCAAGAAACAATTCGTCAAAGCCGCAAAGGTGATTCACGGCGAGCCGATTGGACGGTGGAAACCGTCGTCGATAAGCCGAATCTGATAGGATTAAGAAGCTGTCATGGCACGTACTTAACGGCGAGCAATAAACCGTTACTGTTAGGTATGACCGGTGAGAAGGTGACTCAAACGCAGTCGTCTAACAAACCGATGGATTCAGTGGTGGTCCCAAAATTTTTTTTAACCGGGGTCAAAACATAACTATAAATATAAATATATAAAAAAAATCGTAAAATAAAAAAACATCTTACAAAACTATCCTACAATTTTTCTTAGGTCTGGAAAATTTCATGGTAGATCATCTAAATCACTAGATTACGTTAGAGTTTTTTTTCAAATATATTCTATTAATTATTTTAATACAATTTAACAACAAACAAAAAGACGAAAACTTGATAAGTTAGAAAAGAAAAAACTCTGATTACTAATCTAAGTTATATATGAAAAAGAGAAAGTTGGACTAATTGTTTCTAATTGTATGGAAAAACAAAAGTTAGGTTATATATCTATGGGCCATGACTTTCAAAACAAAACCCAACTTAATAATTGGATTAAAGAAATAAAGACTTAAAATATATTTTAAACCATAAATAAAATCTGTACAACATACTATTATATTAAATTTATTTATAGAAATTTTTTTTTTTTATAATTTTGGGGGGTCAACTGACCCACCTTTTTAACATGTAGGTCCGCCACTGGATGGATTGGCAAACACAGTGGGAACCGGAGCGAGATGGGTTTTCCGTGAAGCTGAAATCTTGGTGCGGCAAATGGATGAGGGCTAACGGCGGAACGCCGCCGTGGAGAAACTCCGTTACTCACGACGAGCCTCATACGTCGAAGACCAAGAACTGGTTGATCTGGGATCTTTTTACTGTTGATGGTTCTGATCTCGAAAACATGTCTGATGGAGAGATGAGAGCTCTGTTTCTTCTCCGGTGACTTCACATCTCTCCGGGTCGGGTCTCGGATCAGAACCCGGTTCGCCCGCATCTGCCGTGTCTGTGAAGAGTGTTGGTCGGTTCGCTTTAAGTTACAACGTGCATTGATTGTTTTTCCTTCTTAGTTTTCGGTATTAATTAAAAATTAGTTAGTACTCCCTCCTTTTTTTTTAAAGATGTTTTAGAGACACACAAATTAAGGAGACTTTTAAAATGTCTATTATAACCTTATATTATTGTTTATTTTTTAGTTTATCAATTAATACAAAGGTAAAACAAGTAATTTATTGGTAAATTTTGTATTGATTTATGAGAATATCATATATTTTCAAACAAAAAAAAGTCTTAAAACATCTTATGGACGGAGTATTATTGTTAGTTGAACTTAGAGAATTTGTAAATCTGAAATTGGTTGGCAACATTATGGACAAAAAAAGATAGGGATTAATTCCCGTATTAGTATTTAATATTTCGGAAAATTAGAGAGAAAAAAGTACGTGGACATATATGATTCTTTTCTCCACTAAGATACAGTATATCATCATCCACAAGCACAGACGATATCGTTCCACCAACCTAATAGCACCAAAAAAAATTCATATTTCTTTATTGTATTTCAAAACAAATAGACACTAAAAGACTTTTCAACCAATTCTGGTTATAAGAATTCTTAAAAATAGATTACAGTCATACGCTGATTAAATCGTATACAGGTTTATGCAAAGCAGCTCAATAGCTACCTTCTTAAGATTTTCCTGATACACATCTATTAAAGACTGAAAGACAAAACTTAAACGTAACTCATACTCATAGAAGACATGTGCAAGCAGAATACACATGTATGAGTACTTCCTTAGACAAGCAACGATATAAGAACATGTAACAAGACTGAATCTGCTTAGAAACAAAAAAAAAGAACAAGTAAAAAGCATTACCAAGATCTGAAGACGTGTCCATCGAGGGTTGATCCGTTTCTGTCTTGAGTCACTGTTTCTTCGTCGTCGTCCGCCGTTAGATACTTGTTGTGGCTGTTACGCATTCGAATAGCTTTCGCTTTCTGGAAAAGAAAAAAAAAAATCCATTGTTGATATTGTTTCCTTTTGGTTGATAGCTACTCGTCTTGTGTGAAAAAGCAAATGATCGAGTGGGGGAATATGTATGTAAGAAGACGTTAAAATATGGTCTGTGTATTTATATGTGTCTCTCTCTCTCTCTCTCTCCCAGGACTGGTCTAAATCGGTTTTGCGGTTACGCGGACACGAACACGGTTAGTGATGCAAGAAATTTTGAAAAGTCAGACTTTGCTGACTGGGTTTGCCGCGTTTTAATTTCCATGTCAGCAATTTTCTCACACTTCTCTTAGAGCGAGGGATCTTAGTGAAGTTCTTAATGCAAAAAGGATTAAAATTAAATGAAAAATAATTTGTTTACTAAGAATTGGTTCTTAGTTAAGAAGTTTTTAGTGGGTTCTTAATGCCATGTGTCAATGTCTGATTCGTCGGATTTTTTTTTTTTACTTTTTTTTAAATTTTTCTTAACTTTAACTTTAAAAAAAAAAATTCTATGTTTAACCTTTTTTTTAAAAAATCTATGTTTAAAATATTTTTATGTCATTTATGTTTTAAATTTCATTCAATGCAATATAATTTTATGTTTTATTCAAGAAAATAAACTCTTCCTAAAATAAAATAATTTTCGTAATTTGTTTTTTATTAAGAACCTTATCAAGGTTTTACTATTGGAGGAGAAAAACAAATTAAGAGTTTTTAGATAAAATTTATAATAAAAAATTGATAAGAACCTTATAAGTGGTTTTACCATTGCACATGGTCTTACTCTGAGAAAGACTGAATGACGAGAATCCACACCAACTATTCGTGTGTATTATATATATATATATATATTTTTTTGATAACCCAGGTATCCGGATCCTTTGGATCCGACTAAGCACAAGCCACCAACCGGACACTAATTTACAAGGTCCTGCGGATCCTGTGTAGTGCGGAACGCCAGCCTAACGGCGGGTCCCACGGGAATCCTGGAGGCCCGGAGAGACCATTTGAATGCCCCGGTGGCCAAGTGGATTAAATGTTGCAATTCCGCTTCTGTGGGGAATCGATCCCTGGCCTAGACCAGCAGGACCGACTCTCACCCCAAAAGGGAACCACCCCACTACCACTACTTGGTTTATATTTTAACATGCTTTCAACACCAAATCAGGATTCTTATGTAATGTTTTTTTTTTTACTTTTGCAAGACTGTAAGTTTTGTACTAATGCGTTTGTAACTTTTAAAGTTGGGTTTAAATCTCAGAAGAAACAAAATTTGCGTTTTAAATTTGTGTTATTCATTCACTTCAAATCAATTTTATGATATCTTTATTTGTTTTCAGTTTTTTTATTTTTCAGTTAAAAATACCTTCAATCATTCATAATGTTACATTCAGGTTCTCCATAACAAATTTAAACAGAATACTGCAAGTCAATGTCGAATACTAAAGATTCATTTAAAATCATTTAATCAAAAAAGTGTTAACCCATCAAATGAAGGGTGCATGTGATAATTAGATACATCTGGTAAACTTTAATTTGCTATATCCTATAGATATTTATCCCTATATATTAATTGAGAAACATTCTCACAAACCCTTTTATTTACAATGGTGTCATTTTGCTGATGTGTCAGCACCACATTCATTCTGACATATCATTTAATGAAATTAATTAATAGTAATAAAATTATTATAAATAAAAAAAATATTGTTTTTGGGGGAATCGAACTTGAGACACGAAAGATAACATAATAAGCACACAACCACTTTCACAAAGACATTTTATATGTTTCTCAATTAGTTTCTTTTAGATATCTATAAATTACATTAGATATTAAAATTACTTAAATTAAATTTTATCCAAAAAATATAATGTCTTTTTTGGACATGACATTAAATACGAGCCATTAATTGTGATTTATTTGATTAAAGTTTTGATATCTTTAACCTATATAGTAACTAATTTAAATCATATAATTTACTGCTAATCTTCATAGTTTCTTTTAATTTTAACATAGATTATAATGAAATAAAGAGCGATTCATTTATTCCTTATATTTTGGCAATCTCTAAAATGTATTCTTACTATGTATATAACAGCAAAAAAGATATGTAGATATGTGTGATTTCAAATATTTAAAATTATAAAATTAGTTTAAAGTAAAACATATTTTCTAGGTTGAAATCCAAAAAAAAATCAAAACAAATCAAAAAACAAAAATTCAAAGATTATTTTAGTGCAAAGATTATACTCAGATTATTTAGTGCACGAAAATATGTTTTAATGCGGGGTGAGACATATTGGTGCTTTTATTTTTCAAATCATATTATTATTTATTTCAGATATTGTTTTGATAATTTATTTATGATATCTCTTCATTTATCTTTCTAATTGTTTTAATATTATACAAATTTTAAACTTTTTCATACTATATTTTCAACATAACAATTTATTATATAAAAAAAACTCGACTAAATTTTTTAACTATGGTTTAATTTTTCAATTGTACAAAACTAAATAATAAATAAATTCAACTTCACTTAAACAAAATAAAATATTATTTTATTAATCACGTTTATTAATAAAAATGTAATGAAATTTTTTTAATAAAATAATTGAAATTATTATATTTTAAATTCAAATTCACTTATCCTAAAAAATATAAATTTCTCATCCCGCGCAGGGCGCGGATTATCACCTAGTATGAATATAATTTTTAAAATGTTCATGATAGAGATAGGTCATCAATTTTCCCAATAACGCATCATGTTATTTTTACCATTTTCGTTTTAATTCTCTTAATTTTTCATTACATATCCAGTACGTAATGCAGTTTTTGATTAAATTGACTTTAAATCATATTCATATTTACATATTTAGTAATGCAGTTTTTAGTTATTCATTACATATTTAGTAATGCAGTTTTTGATTAAATGATTCTAAATCATATTCATATGGCAGTGGCCTACACATTTTCATATATAGTAATTGATGTTTTTCAGTTTTTGTGTCAACCGTACATTTAATAATTGCTGTATAGTGTGTATACAAAAGAAAAGTAATCATGTTTTTAAAATATAAATGCAATATATGGAGAAAAGGAAAATAAAATTGATTCATTAAATTGCTGTATAATTTTTTTTAAAGTAATTGTTCTTAAAACACAAGGCAATAATCTATCTATAATAACAATCTGAATAAATGCCAATTGCTTTTCAATAAGTTGTGTCTTTTCAAAATTGTTCTTCGTATTTTTTAATAAATTTTAATTTTAATTCAAGAAATGTCATTTGTGGTTGCGTCTTTTCAATTATCAAAAATTACTTCTTTTCAATTATCAAAAATTGCTTCTTTTCACTTATGTCTTTTGAAAAGCACATAAAAAAATCATTTGATTCTTTATAAACCGAATTGTTATATTTATTTATTTTATCGGGAATCGGTAAGAATGATAAAAAATGCCCTTATTATTGCTAGAGATGTAACTTTATCTCCATAAT
Source organism: Alliaria petiolata (assembly GCA_020283515.1). Taxonomy (NCBI): domain Eukaryota; kingdom Viridiplantae; phylum Streptophyta; class Magnoliopsida; order Brassicales; family Brassicaceae; genus Alliaria; species Alliaria petiolata. The sequence goes on from JAHZTW010000002.1 coordinate 96,197,882, forward strand.
ATAGTCTAAAGAATCTGCTTCAATTCTTTTTTTTCCTTCGAGGTTCACCTATTGTTGCAGAAGTTAATCAGCAAAATAATCAAATTTTAGCTGTTATTTATAAGAATAATCTGAATAAATGCCAATTGCTTTTCAATACGTTGTGTCTTTTCAAAATTGTTATTCGTATTTTTTTATAAATTCTAATTTTAATTCAAGAAATGTCATTTGTGGTTGCGTCTTTTCAATTATCAAAAATTGCTTCTTTTCAATTATCAAAAGTTGCTTCTTTTCACTTATGTCTTTTGAAAA
>JAHZTW010000002.1:96199033-96331288 GCA_020283515.1 Alliaria petiolata
AATAATTATAATCCAACAATTGTAGTTAATCCTTCTATTAATCCAACATGTGTCATTTATTCTCATTAACTATTCCCACTAAACCAAACGTTTTATCCTTTCTCAATTGATACCCTTCTTAAGCATCGTCTATTTTCGTTATACTTTTTGCTTGCGCTTGTACCATTTCATTAATAGAAAGAAAATGTAAATTTTTATCCTATATCAGTTCTCAAAAATGGCTTCTCTCCCTCTCATTTTTTTATTGTTTCGACGTAGTCACTGATGATTGATCAATTTTTTTTGGTATGTTCTGCTTCGTTCTCTTTGATTATAAATTTTTGTGTTACTTAACTTCATTTACGATCTTGGTTGCTTTACTCGACTTTATTCTTTTCCTTATCCAAACTCGTTCTCGATATTCATTATTTTGTTTTTTGTTTTTGATAACCTCGAAGATTAGGCCTAATATGATTGGTTCTGAGTTAGCATTTAGTTTTCTTTTCTTAAAAATATTCTTTAGTTTACATTATTGCGCAACCCATTGATCAAATGTTTGTGTGTTTTAATTTTGAGGATTATATCGCTTTATCTAAGTCTCTTAGTTTTGAGTATTTGTATCGCTCCCTCTATCTATAATAACAATCTGAATAAATGCCAATTGCCTTTCAATAAGTTGTGTCTTTTCAAAATTGTTATTCGTGCTTTTTTTTATAAATTCCAATTTTAATTCAAGAAATGTCATTTGTGGTTGCGTCTTTTCAATTATCAAAAATTGCTTCTTTTCACTTATATCTTTTGAAAACCACATAAAAAGGATCATTTGATTCTTTATAAAACGAATTGTTATATTCATTTATTTTATCGGGAATTGATTTTGATTCATTGATAAGAATGATAAACAATGCCGTTATTATTACTAGAGATGTAACTTTATCTCCAGAATATAGTCCAAAGAATTTGCTTCAATTCTTTTTTGTCCTTCGAGGTTCACCTATTGTTGCACAAGTTAATCAGCAAAATAATCAATTTTTAGCCGAAATTCTGCATCGACTCTCTCGTTTTTGAAGAAAATAATCAATTAAATAAAGTAATTCAGCGATCATTGGAAGTAGAAGATATAAATTTCATACCAGCAAGTAATTCTACAATAATTTTTTGGCCCGTTGATATCTACACATGATGCAGATGTGGAGATATCAACTGTAAAGACACTCAATGCATAATTTGTTTGGAAGATTATATTGTAGGATCTGAAGTCGTAAAACTATGTTGTGGCCATAGGTTTGATCGTGAATGTATTGTGAAGTGGCTAGAAACTAGCCATTATTATCCATTATGTAGATGTGAATTACCAACTTAAATGAGACATATTTCATTCTTGTTTATTGAGTCATTATACAGTTTAATTATTAAAGTACGATTAGCTTAATTATTATAGAACCATTTTTATTATTATGTGATTTAAAATTTACAAAATATATATTTACAGTTTTTTATTAAATCATTTCCAGTAACTTGTGCATTTCAAAATAGAAGAGATAACAATCTTCTATTGTTTCATCCTTTTATTATTCATTATATACCTTTTTGTTTTAATCTTTTATTTAATAAAAATATACATAATTAATAATGAAGATCTTCATGTTTTTAAACATTAATCTATATATATTAGCAATCTGAATAGATGTCAATTGCAGATAAATAAGTTGCGTTTTTTCAAAATTATTATGAGTATATGTTAATCCAAATTTTAATTCAATAAATGTCATTTGTGGTTACTTCTTTTCATCAATTAAGTATATTTTTGTTATAACCTTTTTATGAAAAATTGCTTTTTCACTTATGTATTTTCAAAATTATTTATATCGCGCAAAATCACATAAAATTAAGGGTCATTTGATAGTGATTCTTGATATAATGGTTTATCAAAGAGTATGTTATCTATCTTGATGGGTTGCCCTAAATAAAGAATAAAAAAAAGTAAAAAATCTTATGATCATTTTCCAACAAAATATGTATTTACATCATATTTTTTGTATTGCATATTTTTATATATAACTTTTTTAACACTACAAAAAAAAATACTCTATAGAGTTGTGTGTCTTATAATTTTTGTTTTCTTATTTTTTTATCTTAGTAGTTAAATTCTTTGAAAATATTTTACAAATTTTTATACTTTAATTATTTTGTAACTTTCCATTTATATTTTTAATAATCCATAAATTTGTTTTTTAGGAAGATCGTATCTTTTTTTTTCTTTTTTTGAAAATTATAATTTTCTGAATATTTACGTATTTTTATCATCATTTTTTATATTATGTATTTTCACTTATAATAATTTAAAATATTTTTTTAAATACCCCCGCAAAGCGGGGGTTCTATTCCTAGTACTGTATAATAGTAAATGGTGAAAAGAAAGAGAAAAAAACATTATATTATAGATATATATGTTACAATGTTTTGTATATCTTATATAAGGTTATATATTATAAACAATCAGAGAACTATAAATAGTATATATTTGTAGAGGGAAGAAAGGAAACACTGTTGAACTATAAATAGGTTGAGGTTCATCCGAGGGCCTAGAAAATGTATCTGCGCTGATTTAAAAATTCTAGTATAAGACATAATATATACATAATCTTGACATCCAATGTGATGTTTAACCAATCGACTGTGAGATTTCTTAATTATGAACAAGAACTCGGAGCTTAACCAAATGTGTTGTTTCAAATTGCAACCAGATTTGAGTTTTCTTGTGCACATTGTGGATTTTGAAAATAAATCAGATTAAAGTTGAAATGGAAGTAGCATATGCTATAAGGCTATAACCAATAATGCTTTCTTTTTTGTTTTCACTGTGAACTTGTAAAAATCACACGAGAAGCATTAACAGACAAGACACAAGACAAGGCTAAATATATACAGAGCCCCAAGAATCATGCTTTTTCTAACCAATAGCATATGCTAACCAATAATGCTTTCTTTTTTTGTTTTCACTGTGAACTTGTAAAAACCTCACGAGAAGCATTAACAGACAAGGCTAAAAATATCCAGAGCCCCAAGAATCATGCTTTTTCTAAAGTTGAAATAAAAGTATTCACTCGAGGTAACAATTTGAAAAGGAAAAAAAAAAAAAATGATGAACAGAGTTCAATCACTTCAACGAGGCTTCAAGAATCTTCAAAGCACTGGCTTTTGCCCTCTTGATGCTTCTCTTGATAAACTTAGAAACTTTTATAGTAATAACTCCCATATGAGACAGAACAAAGATTTTTAACTAAAAAAAAATCAAGATTTACAGATCATGGTACTACTATAAGCCCAAGAATTCTCACACACACACCAGTTCGTAATGTCCTTGTTAATAATGTAACTTTTACCTCTACACTTGTGGCCGTCACATACATGAAGATGAACTAAAACTAAGACGAAAGGATTCATGTTTTCAGTATCGGATTTACATTGCTATAATAATTTATAGCAAATAAAAATGAATTGACAATGTTATAGAGACGCACAGAGACAAAAACCAATTTAAATCACAAGAGTTAAAAGAAAGAAGGCATATGATTTTAATTTAAGTTTTGGCAAATACAGAGAGAACTCAAAAAAAAATCTTAAAGAGGACAAACATCATTCATTCATTCACGCATGCATATTCCACACATTGCTTATACAACAAGAAGCAAATCACTCAACATTAAACTTCTTCTTTGCGAACGCAATTAACTCTTCGACAGTAGGCATGTAAGGGTTGATAGCTTCATGGGCCCTAAACTTCTCGGCCCACTGGATCAACCCAGGTGTTGTTTCTTGCCGGAGAAACTTGACGCCGGAAAACGTCTCGATCACAGAGACTGGACCCAAAATGGTCCCACAAGCAAGGTCGAGGTAGCCGATGTTTTCTCCTCCGAAGAACCCTAATCCTTTGCTGCTCTTTTGAAACGCTTCTTCAAGTGTCGCCAAACACTCCATCAGCTTTCCCGCCGCCGCCATCCTCCCTTCATCGTCTTTTGCTCCGCCCACCGCATCCAACGATGCAAAGATCTGTTTCATACACATACATAAATGATAAGACTTTCACTTATTATAATATGTTACTTCTGTTGTTTCTATTTCAGATATTTCTCTGTTGAGAATCATTTTGTTAATTAAATTAATCGAATACCACCATCTACACAAACCGGATCTCAATCCAATCAAATCATTTTTTTTTTACTTTAGCCCGTTTAGGTTTTCCAATTGATAGAGTTTCAAACTTTTGAATACCAATACGAGAAACAGATTAATCAGTAAATCGGATCTCAATCCAAACAGATCTAAATTCGAATATCAAGATCCATTTCTAGTTCGACTTCAAAAAATATAAAGTTTCAAACTGTGACAAGCAAAACAGAGCACTTGTAAAAATAACAACATAGATCCATGGAGTTAAAATCTAAAATCGTCTTACCTTGTCGTCAACGTACAGAGCCCAGAACCGGGCGTTGGCACGATCTTTCGGATGAGAAGGAAGGATGGAAGGACCGGAGGACCAAGCTTCGTCGACGTACTGAACGATGTTGAGTGACTCACAGATGGAAACATCGCCATGGATGAGAACAGGGACTTTCTTGAAGATGGGATTGGACTTGAGAAGGAGTTCGCTCTTGGACTTGAGAACATTAGGCTCGTCCAAGTACTCGTACTTGACTGATTTCAAGTGTAGAGCCACTCGAGCCCTAAGCGCAAAAGGGCTCGACCAACAACCTATCAGCTTCACTGTATCATCGTTCTGAGCCATCTTTTCTTATTGTTTTGTTGATCTCAAGTGCTATTTCGCTTTTTGGGTGACTGTGAATATATAATAAAGTGATGTGAGACAGTGAGAGAGAGAGGAAAATTAAAATAATGGAATTAGGACGTCGTGTTTATCGTTGGCAGATGGCAGGTGCGTCAAAGGTGGTGGGTCTTCATAACACTTTTGAATTTTCTATTAACTTACCTACTATACTAACAACATTTAGTAATGGATTAAATATTCGGATATTAATATTTTAGTCACGTCGGACAAGGACTAGGAGTTGAATATTTTTGACCACTTGCAAGTTGCAACGAATATTTATTGTGGGGCTAACCAAGAAACTGCTCAGGAAAACGAATGTCCTTGACTCAAATTATATTCATATACAATCATAGTAATATAGTATTAAGAAAATCCAATTCATCACTGAGGAAGATAGTAAATCAATGGTATAAAATGCCCTGATTACGCTACTTAAACACTCATGTATCCTCCTACTTACACATATACCACATATAGTTGAAACTTGAAAATGGAGTCTTACTATATAATACGTTTAAAATATATTAAGTTGAAAAACAAACTATTTTACACATTTCATGGAAAAATGTCATTTTCTGTCATTAAAAGTCTCCCCTTCCTTACAGAACCCACTGGATTAATGCGGTGATTAAGACAACAACATGTGGGGAGCATCCGACTTGAATCATTCATGTGATGCTAAATGCTTATTTTCATCTTACATGGCTTGAAAAATCAGTTACTAAGTTTGGTAACTGTCTTAAAAACACTTGAAGAATAATAGAATAAATATATTATGAAGAGAGCCTGCTACTCTGCGTTCTGCATCCTCTCACAAAATAATTAACATTCAGCTTATACCAAAACGTTCAAAATTACAAAAGGTTCCAACACTTTGACCAACCTTCTTTTTTTTACTATCTTATCCATAACTCAAATTAAATCAAATATAATACATGTCACCAATTAATTGTTTCCTATAACTGAAAGTCTGAAATACATGTAACTAGGTGATTTTCCTCCGTCATGCACGGAGTTTAGTTAAATTTGTAAAGTTTGATAATATTGGTTTATTTAGATTAGTGTATGTAGAACGGTTTGGAAGATTAGGACAATATGGGCTTAGTCAAGACTCAAGACCCAATCGTTTGTTCTGAAAATATATATATACGAAATGATTTAGTTAATATCAGAAGAAGTACCGTATGCCCTAATTAGAATAATGAAAAACAAACAAAAACAAAAATAAAAATAAAAAAAACAACTATAAATACCTTCTTCAGATTTAAACCATAACACATTATAACTATATAACAAAAAAATCCCTAAAACTGAAAAAGAAATCGCCTCGCGAAAATCTAGCAAGCGGCTCTTGTCAACTTCGCCATCCGCCAACAAAGTAATATTTGTGTTACCCTTATGGCTTTCTTGTTATTCACTCTTTTAAACTCTGTTTCTCAAAATATTTGAAGTTAGTAGAATTTCTGATGAGATCTTTTGTATGAAATTGAAGGTGATCAAACAAAAAAAGGGGATGAAATTGAAGGGTTGTGATGCAGCCATTCCAAAACCAAACCCCCGGTAAATTGATTGGCTTTGTTTGAGATTTGTATCCGTAAGATATGTGCTGTTGTTAATTGTGATGTGTTGTTCTTGTCACGTTGATAATATTATCTCAAATTATTGCAGTGACTCTGGGGGGATGAAATTGGAGGGTTGTGATGCAGCCAATATTCCAAAACCAAACCCCCGGTAAATTGATTGGTTTTGTTTGAGATTTGTATCCGTAAGATATGTGCTGTTGTTTTTTCCTCCTTTTTTTTTTGGTGATGTGTTGTTCTTGTCACGTGACAAAATATTATCTCAAATGATTGCAGTGACATTGGGAGGATTTCCGTAAGGGGGTTTGACAGTGGGCTTCCTCGTGAGGATGTGGAGAGTGCGTTGAGAGAAGTTTACGCTTCATGTGGAAAGATCACTGATGTTTACATTGCAAAGTATAAGGGTGGGAGTGTTGTTGCTTATATTTATTTTGTGGGGGAGGGAGCAGTAGACAAGGCGTTGAAACTTAATGGAAGTGATGTGGGAGGACGGGAAGTCTGTGCTAAGGCTTATCCGTTTCATGACAACACGTAAACTGAATTTTGATTTTTTATATTTTGGAGATTTGTGTCTTTTAAGATAAGATGTGTTCCTGCATGTGTTGATAATATATCATTCTCGTGCAATCCACTTATTGCAGGGTACATTTGGTAGTTGTTAAGGAATATAGCACTTCGCTTAGTGATACTGAGATCGAGGTCGCGCTCAGGGAATTTTTCTCTTCATGTGGAGAGTGTTGGATAAGCTTCAAAGCTTGAAGCGCAAGACATCATTAACAAGTCGGTTAATGATTGTCAAAGACAAAAAGGAAATTGTCTTAGTTTCTCTAGGAATAGGAAAAGTGTGTTTTCCTATTATCATTAGGATTAGAAAAAGAAATCTAGTTCTATAAATATGGTTGCCAAGATGTGATAAACTATAGAGAGAATTAGAGAGCTTTGTGTTTAGTTTTGAGAGATTTTCTAAACATCAATAAAGAGAGTAATTCTTTATTCAAAGCTAAGTTGTGTTCTTTCTAAAACTTTATTTGGTATCAGAGCGGTTTTGATCCTGAATCAATACGAAGATCATCACCTATAGTCGTCGAACCCGAGCCATGGGTGATGCAGAGGTTCCAACGCTGAAGAAGGAGTCCGTACGTGCGTCGGTCATCTGTCCGATGCTCAACTCGATGAACTATACCGTATGGTCAATGCGGATGAAGGTTACCCTACGTGTAAACAAAGTTTGGGAAGCAATCGAGCCAGGAACAAACGAAGCAGAGAAGAACGACGGAGCGACTGCCCTTTTGTTCCAATCAATACCCGAGAGCCTCATCCTACAAGTTGGTGATCAAGATTCACCAAAAGATATATGGGAGGCAATCAAATCTAGACACCTAGGGGCGGACAGGGTGAAGGAAGCTCGACTCCAAACTTTGATGTCTGAGTTCGATCGGTTAAAGATGAAAGACTCTGAGACAATTGATATCTTTGCAGGAAAGATATCGGAACTCGCCTCAAAGTCTGCATCGTTGGGTCAAATACTTGAAGAACCGAAGCTAGTCAAGAAATTTCTCAACAGTCTACCGAGAAATAAGTTTATACACATGATCGCCTCTCTAGAACAGATGTTGGATCTTAACAAAACTGCATTCGAAGACATTGTAGGACGACTTAAAGCATACGAGGAGCGTATACTTGATGATGCGAGTCATGGTGAAACACAAGGGGAGTTATTGTTTACAAAAAGAGATTCACGCGGCGAATCTTCAAGAGGTCGAGGAAGAGGTTCTCGGGGAAGAGGCCTTGGAAAATCTAACACTCAAGACCGAAGCAAGGAGAAGAAGGAAAGACCTGATGTTATATGTTTTCGGTGTGATAAAACAGGACACTTTGCTTCAGTATGTCCTGAAAGAATACAGAAGCTCCGAGAGCTAAACAAGGTCGAAACACAAGAAGAAGAAGAGGAAGAAGAAGAAGAAGAAGAAGAAGCACTTTATATGCATGAAATTGTGTTTCTTAATGAAGAAAATCTCATCCCTAAGAAGTTCGATGCCGAGAAAGAAGGAAACGGAATTTGGTATTTGGACAATGGTGCAAGTAATCATATGACGGGAGTGAGATCTTTCTTCTCAGAGCTGAATGAAAAGATCAAAGGGAAAGTGAAGTTCGGTGACGGTTCTTGTGTTGATATCTGTGGGAAAGGATCAATACTTTTTGAAGGAAAACCGGAGAACAGAGACTCATGACTGATATATATTACATTCCGGAGTTAAAAAGTAATATAATCAGTCTAGGTCAAGCCACAGAATATGGGTGCGATGTTAGAATGAAGGGCGAGCATCTCACACTACGAGAACCTGCAGGACGTATTCTGGTCAAAGTATCTCGATCTCCTAATCGACTATACAAGATACATCTCAAAATAGGAAAGCCGATATGCTTACAGTCACGAATTGAAGAAGATGATTGGAGGTGGCACGCAAGACTTGGCCATATAAGTTTCAAGACTATGGAGTCTATGTCAAAGATGGAGCTTGTTCATGGTTTACCGAAGATCAACGGAGAGAGTAAAATCTGCGAGTCGTGTCTAGTCGGTAAACAAGCACGGCAAGCGTTCCCAAAGGCAACACAGTTTCGATCATCATCACCCTTGGAGCTGTTACATGCGGACCTGTGCGGACCCATTACACCAGCTACTCCAGCGAGAAATCGATATATCTTTGTCATCATTGATGATCACACAAGATATATGTGGTCAATTCTACTAAAGGAGAAGAGCGATGCTTTTGAAAAATTCAAAACATTCAAGAACGTAGTAGAATAGGACCTTGGGAAGATGATCTTAACGTTGCGAACAGACAACAGAGGTGGCGAGTTCACATCAGGAGAATTTCAAGAGTTCTGCAACAAAAACGGGATCAAACGACACTTGACGGCTCCCTGCACACCACAGCAAAACGGAGTAGTGGAAAGAAGAAATCGTACGTTAATGGAGATGACACGAAGTATGCTCAAAGCAATGAATGTTCCGAACTACTTATGGGGAGAAGCAGTTCGTCATTCAACCTACTTGATAAACCGAGTACCTACGAGAGCATTGAAGAATCAGACGCCATATGAGTGCTTGAGGAGCAAGAAACCTAATATCGAGCATCTCAGAGTTTTCTGATGTGTAGCTCACGCTAAGATAGACTCCACTCATTTAAGTAAGCTCGATAATAGATCTCAAGCTCTAGTTCATCTCGGGACAGAATCTGGCTCTAAAGCATACAGACTTTACAATCCAACAACAAGGAAAATCATTGTAAGTCGAGATGTGATTTTCAATGAGAAGGCTGTTTGGAATTGGAAGGGAGCAGAGAGCAAGGAACAATCAGATTCAGGAATGTTTCGAATGACATGGGGAGAAGTAATTGACAACGGACACGGTCCGTTCGTGGTTGGGAATCAACAAAACATTCTCGAAACTGGTGAACCACCACTAGAGCAAAATCATCAAGAAGAAGATGATATTGCGGACGAGGACTCAAACGATGGATCAATCGAGGAAGAACAACAAGAGGAGATAGCTCAGCCTCCACCACCGCCCTTAAGAAGAATAACAAGGCAAGTAAAAACCCCAAGTTACCTTGACGATTTTGTTCTTCTCGCAGATATCGAATGTGAAAAGCTTCTTCTATCACTTAATGACGAGCCATTAAACTATCAAGAAGCAAAAGATTCTGTGGAATGGACGAATGCATGTGTGGACGAGATTGATTCGATAAACAAAAACCAGACATGGGTCCTCGGCAATAAGCCAATTGGTGCTAAGGTGATTGACCTTAAGTGGATCTTTAAGATCAAGAGGAATGCAGATGGCACCATAAACAAGTTTAAGGCGCGACTTGTAGCAAAAGGATATGTGCAAGAATCCGGTATAGACTTTGACGAAGTGTTCGCACCAGTGGCTCGCCTTGAGACAATTCGAATGCTGATCGGATTGGCAGCTTCACACGGATGGGAGATTCATCATCTCGATGTCAAGACTGCTTTTCTACACGGCGAGTTGAATGAGGAGGTGTATGTGTCACAACCCGAAGGATTTGAAAGAAGGGAGAAGAACATAAGGTTTTCAAATTGTCAAAAGCTTTATACGGATTGAGACAAGCTCCACGAGCCTGGAATACAAAGCTTGATCAGATTTTGAAAGGAATGAAGTTCAAAAAATGTAAAGCTCGGTGTATCGAAAGGAAGAAGGAGCTAAACTTCTCATCATAGCCGTGTACGTTGACGATCTCTTTGTAACAGGGAGCACTCTTGCAATCATCAACGAGTTCAAAGCAGGAATGTCTTCAAAGTTCGAGATGTCAGATCTTGGTAAGCTCATTTACTATCTTGGCATCGAAGTGAGTCAAAGCAAAACCGGAATTGAGATCAAGCAGGAGGCGTATGCTCGTCGTATCCTAAAGGAAGCCGGATTAGACACTTGTAATCCTACTCACATTCCAATGGAGTTTGGATTAAAGTTGTCAAAAGGACAAGAAGGTGATCATGAGATCGATGCAACCACGTACCGAAGGAAGATAGGATGCTTAAGATATATTTTGCATTCTAGACCCGACCTTGCTTTTTCAGTTGGAATTTTAAGCAGGTATATGCAAGATCCAAGGGAGTCACACGGAAATGCCTTAAAACAAATTCTAAGGTATCTACAAGGAACAACGGCTTATGGGATCTCATTCAGAAGAGGAGGAACGCGGAAGCTAGTCGGCTACAGTGACAGTAGTCACAACACCGATCCTGATGATGGAAGAAGCACCACAGGACATGTATTCTACTTAGGCAAATCACCAATCACATGGTGTTCTCAGAAGCAAGACATAGTTGCTTTATCATCATGTGAAGCCGAGTTTATGGCTGCTACGGAAGCTGCAAAGCAAGCGATATGGCTCCAAGATTTGCTAAGTGAGATTACAGGAGAAGATTGTAAGAAGACATCAATTCGGATTGGTAATAAGTCTGCCATTGCTCTTACCAAGAATCCAGTGTTCCACCGAAGAAGCAAACACATTCACAAACGGTTTCATTTCATCCGAGAATGTGTTGCGAATGAACAACTAGAAGTCGAACATGTACCCGGAGAAGAACAATGTGCAGACATACTAACAAAGGCCTTAGCAAGAATCAAGTTTAAGAAGATGAAGGATTTGATCGGTGTTCAAGAACTCTCGAAGACAAGCTTGAAGGTTAAGGGGGTGAATGTTGGATAAGCTTCAAAGCTTGAAGCGCAAGACATCATTAACAAGTCGGTTAATGATTGTCAAAGACAAAAAGGAAATTGTCTTAGTTTCTCTAGGAATAGGAAAAGTGTGTTTTCCTATTATCATTAGGATTAGAAAAGGAAATCTAGTTCTATAAATATGGTTGCCAAGATGTGGTAAACTATAGAGAGAATTAGAGAGCTTTATGTTTAGTTTTGAGAGATTTTCTAAACATCAATAAAGAGAGTAATTCTTTATTCAAAGCTAAGTTGGGTTGATAATATATCATTCTCGTGCAATCCACTTATTGCAGGGTACATTTGGTAGTTGTTAAGGAATATAGCACTTCGCTTAGTGATACTGAGATCGAGGTCGCGCTCAGGGAATTTTTCTCTTCATGTGGAGAGGTCCAGGATATCGATGTCGGCAAAGGGTTTGTGGCTTCTTACTCCTAGTTTGCATTTTTTAAGTTGTTAAAATGCTCACTAAAGACTTGTCTTTGTTGATTTTTACAGATTCGCTGGGGTGTATATTAAGGGCTTTGACGCAGCAGATAAGGCGCGTGAACTTGATGGGAGTTACATTGGAAGAAGCAAAGTAGCTGTTAGGGTTCTTTCGAAACCACCAAGATACACTGTCCACGATCGTCGTCGTAAATGGGGCCGCCATCCTCTCCCAGGTACATATATTTGTTCTTGATTCTCTGACTCTTGATTCTTTGATTCTTGATTCTTGGTAACAAAGCAAGACTTGCGTTGTTTGTTTTAGATATGATGGCTAAGAATAAGACTACTGCGGAGTAGAAAGCTCGACCGAAGCTCCTTGGGTGTTTTTACAATGCAACCTTTGTTTCTTTTCTACTTGTTATTGCCTTTTTGTCTGGATGTTTTAACTAAACTCGTATGATGTTTATGTGTGGATGTTTAAAGTAAAGCTCAATAATTATTATTATCGAAGACGGAAGCATTTTCGTTAAAATCATATCATGCATACTCGTTGGACATACCAAATCCAGTTGAGTTTCTTGTTAATAAGCTCGTGGTTCTGAGTACTGAGATCAAATTACAAGCTTTTTCCAAAATCCCCGTAACTGTTTTTTTTTTCATTCCCTGACAAATCAAAAACATCCAGACATATGATACCACATATAGTTAACATTGGAGCTATTATAAGTTAAAAAAAAAATATTAACTTGGAAAACTATTTTGCACGTTTCATGGAAAAGGTCATTTTCTGTCATTAAGTCTCCCCTTCCTTACAGAGCCCATTGATAATGTGGTGACTAAGACAACAACATGTGGGAGCATCCAACTTGAATCATTCATGTGATGCTAAATGCTTATTTTCATCTGACATGGCTTGCAAAATCAGTTACTACACAATAATTAGCATTCAGCATACTATTCAGAGACAAATGCTTATTTATTATTATCACCAAAACGTTCAAAATCACAAAAGGCTGTGAACCACAGCCACGGGTCTAGTCTCGTTGAACTTCTCCACCCACATTCCCATGCTCACATCTTCCATCTTGAATAACTGCAATAACCAACAAGTACCATCAAATTAAAAAAAAAAATACAAAAAATCTTTGACTAATAACGTTAAAATAAATCTGATTTTCTCAACAAAATAATTTGTGGAAAGTTAGAATTATTTAAGAAAAAATTTATTAACAGAGAAAAAAAAAACAAAACCTACGCTAATGATTTAAAATGCAAAACAAATATTGTTGAGTTAATTTTTGAGTTATTAATTTTAGAACGGACATAACATAAAATTATAATTCAACCTACGCTAATGATTTAAAATGCAAAACAAATAATGCTGAGTTAATTTTTGAGTTATCAGTTTTAGAAAGGACATAACACAAAATTGTAATTCAACCCTCCTAACACATTAATAACTCAAAAAAATTATATCCCTAAAACTGGAAAAGATATCGCCACTCGAAACCTAGCAAGCGGCTCTTGTCAACTTATCCGTGGTCGAATCCGCCAACATAGTAATATTTATGTTATCCTTATGGCTTTCTTGTTGTTCACTCTTTAAACTCTGTTTCTAAAATATTTGAAGCTTAGTAGAATTTCTGATTAAATCTTTTGAACCTTAGGGGATGAAATTGAAGGGTTGTGATGCAGCCATTCCAAAAGCCTGGTAAAATTGATTGGTTTTGTTTGAGATTTGTATCTGTAAGATATCTGTTTTGTTCTTTTTTCCGATGTGTTGGTCTTGTCACGTTGATAATATTATTATCTCAAACTATTGCAGTGACATTGGGAGGATATCCGTAACGGGATTTGACAGTGGGCTTCCTCATGAGGATGTGGAGAGTGCGTTGAGAGAACACTTCGCTTCATGTGGAAAGATGACTGATGTTTATATTAAAAAGCAATGGAGTGTTGCTTATATTTATCTTGTGGGAGAGGACGCAGTAGACAAGGCGTTGGCGTTGAAACTTAGTGGAAGTGACGTGGGAGGATGGAAAGTCTGTGCTAAGGCTTATCCGTTTCCGGACTACAAGTAAACTGATGATTATTTTTTTGTTATTTTGAAGATTTTCGTCTTTTAAGATGTGTTCTTGCATGTGTTGATCATGCTTCTGCTATCCAATTCTTGCAGGAAGACCAGGGTAATTGTCGATGGATATGCCATAAGTGATGCTGCTGAGATCGAGGTCGCGGTGAGGGAACTTTTCTCTTCATGTGTTGAGGTCACGGAAGTCTTGGTTTTCAAGGGGTTTGTGGCTCCTTCCTCCTAAGTTGCATTTTTCCCAACTTTCAAGTTACTAAATGCTCTCTAAAGACTTGTCCTTGTTGATTTTTACAGATACGCTGCGGTGCGTGTTAAGGGATTTGACGCAGCAGATAGGGTTCAGGAACTTAATGGGAGCAACATTGGAGGTCGCAAAGTAGCTGTTAAAGTTCTTACGAAACCACCAAGACACACTGTCCACGATCGTCGTCGACGTTTCAGGGGCTGCAATCCTCGCACTGGTACATAAATTTGTTCTTGATTCTTAGATTCTTGATTCTTGATAACGAAGCAAAACTTGCGTTGTTTGTTTTAGATATGATGGCTAAGAATAAGATTACTGCGGAGTAGAAAGCTCGAGGAAGCTCCTTGGTGTTTTTAGAATGCAACCTTTCCTTCTTCTCTACTTGTTGTTATGCCTTTTGTCTGGTTGTTTAAACTAAACTCGTACAATGTTTATGATGTTTATGTCTTGATGTTTAAAGTAAACCTCAATAATTATCATCGAAGACATTTTCATTAAAATCATATCATGCATACTCGCGCGTTGGACACACCAAATCCAGTTGAGTTTCTTGTTAATAAGCTCGTGGCTCTGAGTACCGAGATCAAATTACAAGCTTTTTCCAAAATCCAGAAACTCTCTTTCTTTTCTTGAAAAATCAAAAACACACTTGCAATCACAATAAGCCTATATGATCGAAACAGGCTTGGAACATGACACGTAAAGCATTTATCACACGCAGGGAGATTGCAACTTTTGACTTGAGTAATCCAAAGCATCATTGCCTATTGGTGTGTGGCATTTATTCTGCATAAAAGATACATAAAAGACTTGTCAAATGATGACAACAGGGTTGCAAGAGCTTCAGAGTATCTAGAGATGGAGCAACGTATGCCAAAGATTGAACAAGTCGAGTGATAGTGATAGCACTTACGATCTGCTGCAGAGATGTGGACAAAACGACAGTGCAACCACAAATGAAACCTTTAGCATTAACCTTGACATCAGTCACAGTACATATCCCAATGACTGATGCCTTCACTTCTCTCGAGTAATATATGCTTGCTATGAAGAACCCATTCAAGAACTGAGTAAGGACCAAAATCTTTGGCAACCTGATCAAGGACCAATTAATCCCTGGCTTCCCACATGTGTATGTACTTGGTAGGCCTCTCTCAACACCTGTATAAGAAGAACTCACATTTTCATCCAAATAGATTCACCAAATAAAAAAAATAGATCACGAAAGAAATAAAGGACTACTGAGAGCATTGCCATACTATGCTAAAAAAATAGATCACAAAATTACAAATCCAAGCATCTTGAAGAAGAACCCGGTGCTCAAAGCATATGATACAAAATGCAGACAGTCTATGTTGAATCTGCAAAATTACAACTCCAATACTTTACAAACATCATAGGCCATAGACTTCAACTACAGATAAAAGGAGTTTTCCTGGACACCAATTCAAACAGTGGTATTTAAGCTCTTTCTTCTACAATAATATTCAGAGTCTGAACTTGCCTGGAAATTATGAGCAGCCTGAGGATCATTGGGGTTTTTATCTGGATGTACTTGGCGTGCCTGTACAAGACAAACAAGCCAACAATCAGCATTTCGTAATGTCTAAATCCATCAACCTACGTCCTCATGAGTGTGTAAAACATTGACAACTTTTTGTCCATTACAAACTCCTGAGGAGCTCTTAAGAAATGAACTTCCCCGCTTGTCATCGGATTCAACAATCTTTCACTGCAAATTTGAGAGTAACAAGAAGCTACTAATAGTCATCAAAACCTAAAATTAATCACTCCGGAGACTGATGATCCAGAGTAACTGAAAGAATTCAGATGAGGAAGTTGAAGAGAGATAACAGACTTGTAGTACCCACTGGATTATATTTGACTTTTCTGTCAACTTTTCATGAGCCCTTCGTTATATTATAATATATATATAGATACATTATAGATTGTTTCTATATATACAGAGATTCTAAAACAGTTAGCTCCATAAACTCCCATCTGCTTCTTCATTTTCCTTTCTAACGAAAAAAATCCAGAATCCGGCCTAAAAAAAACAATGTTATGTCATCTCATGTTGCAGCAATGGGGCTTCCCGAGTCTCTGCAGCTTATCCCACATGCAAATCATCTGTCGAGGCGACTGATAATGCGCGGTGAAGTAGTCTTCTATGCATCCGAACTGGCAGAACTTTAGGGTGTGAACCACAGCCACCGGTCTGGTCTCGTTGAACTTCTCCACCCACATTCCCATGCTCACATCTTCCATCTTGAATAACTGCAACAACCAAACAAGTACCATGAGACCATATTATCAACGTCTCATGTTTCTTAGATGGGTCACCTCAAAATCTAGTATATGCTTTAAATGTATAACTCACTCTTAGTCTCTGCTGTTCAAAATCATCGACGATGAACTTAGCTATGTCATATGACAAGATGTAACCCGGACCATTTGCGTATGGAGGATAGTACTCTTCTGGCCATTCCTGATTTCACAATTGAGATATTCAAACATGAGCAAAGTTTTATCATAATCTTTTTCCCTGTTACTTTGTTCAGCTCTATTTGAGTTTCAGGTACTAAAAATGTAAAATCTTTTACCTCGTATGTCACAGCCCATTTCCCAGTGCGCAGAGGCTTATGGTAGAAGTTAATGTTTCCAATATAAAGGCTCTCTCTTCCCTTAACCTTTTCTGCTTCCTGGATCACAGCATCCACTCGCACAAATGTATCATCGTCGCATTTCATGATGTACTTTGCCGCCACTGTGCTAACCTACACTTTCCGGGATAAATCATCAGAAAAGTAATCAAAAGTTAAGGAGAACAAAAGAGAGACGAAGAAATTAGTTTTGCTTATCACCCCGTATTCGCAGATGGCGACCGTCTTGAGCACAACAAGATCATAATGATCCATGTACGGTACTATGACAATATCACCAAAGTACTCTGCTTCTTTCTTCAGATCCACATTGACTTCCTTTCTTGCGTGCTGCAAGATGAAGTAGTATAAACAAATGAAGTTTAAACCAATGACTGTGTTTTTTAATTGATTTTCTCATTCAAGAATTGTGTTTTACCAATGCCACAAAGAACCGGGCAACAACTTTCGACGATTTGACTAGCTTTTGCTGCATCCATGACTTCCTCACAGCCATTCTCTCCGCGAAATGGTTCCCGGCAGAGAGGATTCCGATGAACAGCTCCACGGGCTTTTGAGGTAACGCAGGAGCTTTCCATACGCTTTGCATCTCGAGATGCTTTTGCGGCGCGAAACTCGGATTCGTGGAGGGTAACGAGGAAGCATACACCGAATGCACATCAATGTTCCCCTTGACTGCTAGTCCAGTGGCGTCCTCTAAAACAAACCCCTGCAAAATAGACAAAGATTACACACCGGTCAATGTTAAAACCATTCCATCGACAGATTCTTGAAAATTATAGTCACTCACGGTTCTGTAAGGGAAAGATGTGATATGTCTTCCATTAACGCTGATGTGGTAACCTTCCATTCCAGCTCGAAGCGTAAGAACAAAGAGCTTCCCTTCAGCAAAAGGGAATGGCCAATCATGTGTCATCTTCTTCCTCCGACCCATAAGCCTGTTCAACCACCATGTCTTCTTTGATTCATCAGAACCACCATCACCACCATCATCCTCCCTCTTCCACTTCTCACATTTCACCTCTCCATCAACTTCGCAAAACCCAGAAACCAAATCAGGATTAGGATTTTAAAAAAAAAACGAACCTTTAATTCCAAGTCAAATTAAACAATTGTTTTTGAAGTCAACTCTAGTTCAACAATCACAATCAAAAGCTTCAGATTTTCAAATGATTTAAGAAAAAAGAAACTCTTAGTTTAAATCAAGTCAAGTCAATACCTGATTCTTCGTCATCACTAGACTCGCGACCATCGCAGCGCAAAGCAGAGCCCCACTGCATCCGGTAACAAGTGTTCTGCTCTATCACTGGTCTCCCACTCCAGTCACCTTTAATCCTCGGGTTGAAATGGAGGATCCGAGGCGGATCTTCGCCGTCGACCGCCTTCATTCCCTGCAATTCCATCATGAACTGCGTCACCATCGCCGTTTTATCATCTCCTTCCTTCGAATCCGTGCTCCTCCCATCTCTCTCGGCGTGTGCCCAATGCGGCGTCGCGACGACGGTGATGTGGGATCCTAGAGTTAACCCACACGGAATCACCAAGATCCGGCTCCGGTTCAAGAACTCCGGCCCGGAAACCGAAACCATATCCGGGCATTTCTCCGTCCGGTTTTTAACCGGCGTTTCGTCGGCCTTGATTAAACCCGAATCGAGCCCGTCCCACATTCTCCTCCCCGTGGAAATCGCATGCTTCGCGGTTTTGTGGAAGATCGAGAACTCGTCGCTGAATCCGCCGCTGTCGAAATAGCTCTCGTTGGCGAAGATTTCAGAGACGGTCTTAAATTCTCGCATTTCTCGCTCCGGCGAGCGAAGCTGGACTCGACCCACCCGATTCACACGACCCGGGTCCTTGAAAGGTCGATGTGGGTCTTCTTCTCCAACAACCCGGTTTGCTTCCCTACCAACAACCATCTGCCTCGGCAATGCGTCAGCAAAAGAGGAAGACGACCCGTCTTCTGACCCGGACCCGCTTCTAAAGATGAATGGGATCTCGAAGCTCATGCAGAGAAAGTAAAAGAGCAGAACAGCCAATAGGAACTGGACCAGCCCGAATCGACTCTGTGAGGCGGAGTAATCGAGTTTAGACTTCTTCATCGCTCGAATCAAACCCTAAGAAAACAGATTCGGAGGATGAAGAAGAAGAAGAAGTAAAGGGAGGAAGGGGAGGAACAAGAAGGTTTAGTTAAAGAGCACACAAATTTGGGTAAGCCATTAATGCAATTAATCTTTTTCACTAGGGAGAATAAAAAGGGTTGCAAGAAATTCAAAAAAGGCCAAAACTTTTTTCGAAAACTTTTTTTGAATTTGGTTCCAACTTTAAAGCGAAATCAGAAGGAAACAAAAAAACAAAAGCTTTGAACAGAAAATAGTCGGTAACCGGCGTACGAAGATGGAGAAGCCAGTTACTGTGTAAACTACGTCGTTTTTATCGAATTCACACACTGAGGAATTGGGAAATGCAAAAAGTTTTTTTTTTTTTTTAAGTTTACAATTATTTAGCGTTTTTGTGATTGTTTGTGTACAGAATAATAAAACTTACGTCCTTTTTATAAGCTTGAGAAGCTTTGATATTTTTAAAAATTAAGTTAAGATTACTCCTAATTATAAACGGTAAAAATACACAAAGGTAAACGTTGATCATTAGACGTTCATATTAATGTTTGTAAGCAAAACTCCAAACTCGTTTACAAATAACCGCTAATAACATTATTAATGATATAAGTTTCGGTTATATTTTTCGTGGCTCAAATTCCAAAGTTCGAAATATCACGGGGAAAACAACACTCTGATTTTTATCATAATATTATTTCTTAATGATTAAAATAAAGACAGCCAGGTGGTTTCGAGAGGAGAGATACCCACCACACATTCTCAATATTTTATTAAAACGGAACATCTTTTTCAAAATATAATTTTCAGCATAAGTTATGTTTTTCATAACCATTTATGCAGTTTGCAAAATTAGACTAGTGACAACGTACTTACGGTAATGTCGGTGATAGTTTTAATTTTAAGCCCCGGTTGTAATCCCTTTAATAGTTGTCCATGTCGTTTAGTTTATTCATTTTCCAGATTCAAATTTTAATAATTTTCATGGGACCATTTACCACAGAAAATACAAAAAACACCTTAACAGGTTTATGAAATAGTTACCTTTTGTTTTACATATGCTCTAAAAATATTTGAGTGCGTGATTATATATACTCAAATCTGATTTATTTGCTGAAAATATGGAAAATAAATTGAGCAAGATTATGATATAACCCATGATTTATGATCTGTAGCATGTGCTAAAAGGTATTTGCTTTATCTATAGTTGAATTTTTCAATATGTAATACGAAGCGTGACTAATAATATTATGGGTCCGATCTTTTAAAACCATAGGCAATAGATTCAGCTTAGTTATAGATACTTTTAAGGGAATTATAAATTTTGAAATAAATTATGCTACACTTGTTGGTTAAAGTTTATTTGAGATGAAAGTTAGGCTTGTGTGGTTTTAAACCAAGAAACAGTTGACCAAACAACAACAACAACAAAAACAAAAGTTAGGCTTGTTGAATTTTAATTGAAAATTGAAGGGACTCATTGGTCTTCAAATGAAAAGTTTCAAAAAGATAAATATGATCAAAGTCAAGAGGGACACATTTAACTTGCAAGGAATATGGTAAGGTAATACTAATACTGAACCAATTTTTGAAAATCGTTGGCTACGTTTTTTTTGACAGATTCTTGATAACCCGTAGAATTTTCATCGTTTTGATTTCCAGAAAAATGCAATCATCAAACTGCCAAATGAAACTCGTGAATAATTGACCCAATTTTAAAGTGGCCCCCCAATAGACTGAAATAATGGTCCCATATAGTGTGAACTAGTGCAGCAGCTCGATCGCATAGTCTCTCAAATAACGTATTTTACATATATTTTATTAATATAATTTAATAATATAATTAAAATTTAAATATAAAAAAATTGAATCAATTAAATTGGGACACATGGCTTTTATGTTTGAAAAACGTCTCTTAAAATCCTTAAAGAAGAGACTGTCTCTCTCCTCTCTCATCCCTCTTCATTACTTTTTATTTTTTTAATACTAAGAAACTTACCTCAGAGACTAGTCTCATGTTTCTCTCCTCTCTCATCCCTCTTCATTACTTTTTATTTTTTTAATAGCGATGGAGCTGGTCTCATGTTTTGAGAAGCAGCATATGGA
This sequence comes from Alliaria petiolata, assembly GCA_020283515.1. Taxonomy (NCBI): domain Eukaryota; kingdom Viridiplantae; phylum Streptophyta; class Magnoliopsida; order Brassicales; family Brassicaceae; genus Alliaria; species Alliaria petiolata. The sequence continues at coordinate 96,220,311 of JAHZTW010000002.1, forward strand.
GACAATATATGTCCAGTCATGTTTTGCCTTCGTTGGTACGTGGTTTAAGTTTTGTCTCGGTTTAGTTCAGTTATCTTTTTCATTTTAAAGGAATTTTTTTTTTTTGAACTCTAACTTTTTAAAGAATATTAAAATCTAATTCTTGGTGTAATATGATTTATCATTTAGGATTGTAAATATATAAATATAAAATAAATTACAATAAATTGATATTTGATCATTTTTGAAATATGGAAACAACAACTTTCGAATTGTGTGGCTCATGAAACCAAAATATACAAGCTTTGATCTGTAACCTGCGAATTAAATATTTGGTAACGAAATTTTGCAAGTATTTTATTAATTGATAACTCTGCAAAATGGTAAACAAAAACAAAAATATGATTAACATTTTCGTTCAAAATACAAGTGAAAATTCATTAAATATGTATACAAACAATATACACCAAAAAGTTTCGAAATGGATGGGCTATAAATGGAGTCTTGATGAAGAATGCATCGCAAAGGTATGGGAATGGAGCTTCGAATGAGATGAATGTGGCGAAGAAAAACAAATGTATATATCAAATAAAACAACAATGTAGAAACAAAGGAAGCACCTTCAAAATCGAAAAACAAATGGAAGTTTGATTATTATGGCAATGTCGTTTATTTTCATCACAAAAACTACTTATGGAGTTCACACTTATTATTACGATCACACCAGTCCACATGTTTACAATAAAGATTCCAACGGTTTCGTACTCCATTTGAAAAACCTTAGTAAAAAGAAGATAAATTAAAATAAGTAGATTCACTCCCAAATTATTTTATCTTAGTTTATCTGACTTCGACCATTTTTTGCATAACCGGTTTCACAAGCGAGCAGGTCTACCCGGCGACGTCCCTTTGAATCAGAAGCAGCAAGTTACCATTTGAGATCTACTTGACCCATCATAGGTCAAGACGTCAAGTCACTAGTTTACGTAGAAAAGTCAGCCGAGAATTGAACTATATTAGGATAATAATTTAGAAATCTTTCTACCTTAAAAGAATGCATTACCAAACTAAAACTAAAAGATTGTTTTTCTTTTTTGAACATTTAAAAGATTGTTTTTTGAGAAAGTAAACTAAAAAACTTGTTACTATCTCTTGTTGTTTATCCATATTTCTATCGAAAGGAGAACGCAAAAATCCGACGACGCAGCAGGAAGTAATAAGATAAGAAGATTGAGGAGACCTGACATTTCATGATAACCCAATTAGAAGGAAAAAAAGATTTTGTTTTTTGTTTTTAATGATTTTGTTTTAAAGGTGTCGAGAGAAGAAAATAATCGCAAAAGATGCACTTCTTCAATAAAGATAAGGAGACGTGACTTTAAAAAAATTAAAAGCCACCACAACATTAGGTTAACTGTATAGCTGACGTTACATTGTTATCCAACTGGTTATCCATCAGAATTTGAAGAAATTTGATATCAAACACGCTTTTTATAATAAATAATATAGATTTTCTAGTTCTTTGCATTCCAAGAATATATAATCTTTGATATAATTTGAAACATGTGAGACTATAAGAGAGTAATCAATTAACTTTCATATCCTATATGTTAATTTTCTCATATGCCTAAGTCCACAGGATATCGATCAACATAATAGTGTTATATAAAAAAATAAGTGAAAAGAATGTGGAGAATACAGGAATAACAAGGAGCAAAATAAAAATGAAAGCACTTGTGGAGATAAAATATCATTTCAACTAATAGTTTGAAATCAAGCCAAATATAGCAGTTTTTTTACTGTTACCTAAGCAACGAAGACTATTTCAACTAATAATTCAAATTTAAAATCCTTAAGAAAAAATTGTATCTAACAAGTCAAATTATTAAAAAAAAAGATATTTGAATAAAAAATTAGTTGATATAAAATAAATTGAATAAAATGAGTGGAATGAATAATATAATTCCCTGTTTCTAAAGAGACCCGATCGAAATCCAAACATTTGCATATGAATGTGCTGGAGATGGGGTTGCTTTGGAGTTTGGATAGTGTGCGGATTCATGGTTTCGTTTTGCAATTTTCTGTAATAGTCCACCTTATTCCTACGTTTTTAATATAAAAAGTATTTATACACGTACTTGGGAAAATCCTAAAGAAATGCAATTTCAATATAAATCTCTTCATGTATATCCACAAGCTATGCCACCTTTCCCTGCCCATAATTTATATATATACTTAACGGGTCTTCTCAAGTTTCTATCAAATCCATTTTATTTTGTGTTTTTTTTCTGCGTATTGAGCAATGAAGGCTTTATGTTGTGTTACTCAAGACGTGTCCATGTCTTTGAAATGCATGGTAAGTGATCTTTCTTCTATTGCGGTGTTAAGTTCATGTCTTTTTGGCTGATTTCATTTGCCTTCTTTTGACGTTCGGTTATACGAAAATACTGATGCATGCATGATCATGTTCCGGCCCTTGCTTAAGCTCATGCAGCAAGGGCTTTTAATTAGACCACCCTCTTTTTTTTTCTTTGGTTTGGTGATTTGGTTGGTTTTATTCCAAAATTTGAAGACCTTATCTATGAATTCTAAACTTCGAATAAGTTGTAAAGTATAAGGTTATGATTAATTGATATACATCAACATGCAAATCATGTCAACTATTTCTATGTGGAACTGAAAACATTGATTTATCACTGAAAACAAAAGCATCAAACTTCAAACATATATTTAAGTTAAACACACCCCTTTTTTTTTTCATTCCAACATTCATTACTATATTAATAAAATGGCTTGGAACCACTCTTATTTATTATATGTATATGTTTTTTTTTTACATTGCCTACTATATTGAATTATTCTACAAATTAATTGAAATATTTTTTGATTAATGTAAAATAGTTGCTAAATTTGATTCAAATTATTATTATTTTTTTTTTGGTCAATGATTCAAATTATTTTTAAAATGCCTATTATGTTTTTAAAAATAGGCATTCTAGAAAATTATTCAAATATTCACTGTTTGTAATTAGGATAACTAGGAAAAGGTTTCATTGCATTTGTAACACACACACACACACAAAAAAAAAAAAAAAAAAAAAAACTGTAGTCTGTTCTGTATCGATTAGCCTCACTCACGCTCTCTGTTTTCGTATCTTTGGTACCCAGAAGAAAGAAGAAGAAAGTCAAATTCATGATGAGACGGGAAGAGGAAGCAGATGTGTTTGGTGGGGTTATGAGGTCAATTCCTCTTCAGATGATTGTATCGCTGCCATTAACTCCTACTCTCACCAGGTTCGTCTATATTTCCTACACTAAGGTTGTATTTTGCTACAATTTCTCTATCGTTTGATTCTTTTTGACCATTCGATGTTGTGGGTTTTTGTAAATTTTGTCTCCTTTTGAAAACCCAGAGAGGTTCTATCGAAGAGGATTGATTGATTGTGTCGATTTGAGGCTTTTCATTTACCGGCATTGATTGAATTTGGGCTTATTCTGTTTAAAGCTATGATTTTTTGTTGTTATCTCACTCTTTTGGCTCAGTCTTGTTTTGGGTTTTGACATTGTTCCACGTCTGATGAAGGTTCTTGGCTATGGAAGAGAGAGGAAGGTAGAAGCGCCGTTTTATGATAAAGATTGTGTTTTGGGCAACATTTTGGCTGCGCATTACCTTAGCTCTTCTGACTTCGCCAGAGCCATTTCCTATGCTCGAGCTGCAAAATCCAATCTTGTAAGCTCTACCTTGTTTCCTCTTTTAATGTCTATATGGTTCTTTCTAAGCCAGCGGAAGATTCTATCACTTGTCTATAGCCAGCTATACTTGATGAGTTTGGTGTCGTTGAGCTCTGAAATTCATTGGTTTTACTTATAGGGGAAAGCCACACCGTATGAGAAAGCAGTTTTCGAAGCTGTGGATTACTTGATCTCTGAGAATATGGATGATGATGTGGCTTTGGCGTTACACTCTAAGGTTAGGATGTTTCTTGGCTTCCGGTTCTTAGTAGCTTGATATATCTTTCCTTTGTAGTGGTTTATCTAACTCTCATATACAACTCTTTATGTTATGCAGCTCTTGGAGAGGTTTCCCAAAGATTTGCTGTCCTGGAAGAGAGTAGAGATTCTGTGTTTCTACATGGGTCGACCCGATCTCTCTTTGCCTCTTTTTCAGAAGGTACTTCGAACGTAGACCAAATTGATGGAAACCTTATGATTTTTAGTTAAAATTCCAGGAATCTTTACTATCTCTATCTTTAATTTACTTCACTGACCATGCAAACTTGGCAGATTCTACCGGAGAATCAAGAGCAAGACTATGTTTATGGTATGCTTGCATTCCCCTTATTGGAGCTTGGACAGTTGGCGGAAGCTGAGAAAGCTTCTAGGAAAGGCTACGAGATCAACAAGAACGACTCTTGGGCTCATCACTGCGTATGTTTACTACTATCACCGTCTCTTGTTGTTAATTGGTAATATTTCCTCTTAACCATATGCAAGCTTTCGTTTGTTTCTTTGGGGCAGTTGTGTCATGTCCTTCAAACCGAATGTCGTTTCAAGGAAGCAGTAGATTTCATGGAAGGATGCTCAGCTTCATGGGATTCTTGCTCTTCCTTAAGGTACAACAGCATTTTTCAAACAAATTCTAGAAACCTCTTCTAATCATCATCTCTGGAATCACCTGTTAAAGAAAACAAATGTTTGAAACATTTTGATTAGGTATTCACATAACTGGTGGCATGTAGCTGTTTGTTACTTGGAAGGAGGTTCTCCCATAAGTAAGGTACAAGGAATATATGATAATCAGATGTGTAAAGAGCTGGAGAAAGACGATGCTGTTGCTACAGACGTAATTACCCTTATCATTTTTCTTTCCCCTTTTAAAAATGGACGTGGAACCTTCCATTAGCAATCTGATGTCTTATACTTGTAATATGAAACTTCAGGTTTATATGGATGCTCTCGGTTTGTTGTTGCGCTTGGACACACGCGATAAGCTAGATGACTTTTTAGACAGATTGAAGATCTTGGCAGACTATTTGACTGATCAAGTAAGTAAATTCATCTGTTTGCCTTGCATTCATATCCATCTTATTTGCTCTTCTTTTACAATATGCACAACTTCTATGTTCAGGCGATGTGGTATCAGGAATGGCTTTTTGATATTACGACGATTTGGGCATTGAGTAAAGTTGGAAACACTTCACGAGCACATGTTCTGCTCGAGGGCCTCAAGTACCGGTCAGTACTGCTTTCTCTCTGTCTCTCTTGTGGCATTTTTAAAAAATTGAAAGTTTTGTCTTTTGACTTATCATCAGACTCTTATAATTCTAACAGAACATCTCATATGAGCAAGAAGAAACAACAGCTGATGCAGAAAGCGATTCTGGTCTCTTCTTGTTGATCCTGACTAATAATCACGGGGACTTTTTTGAGTTCTTTTTACTTCTATATCATTATCTCATGAGATCCATCTTTCTTAATTTTGAAATCAGCTTGCTGAAGCTGTTTACGAATACGGAAAAGGCAACTATAAGCAAGCTCTAGAACTGCTCGGTCCAGACTTTGACGCTGCTGATTATAAGGTAATGCAGATTCTTGCATCAATAAGATATATGTCAAATCAAAACTTACTAAAGGAAACACGTGAAATGCTAATTGTATCTTTCGTGATCACATAGGTGATTGGAGCATCGGATTTACAGATAGATGTTTTTAACGAAATCTGGTACAAATGTCTTTTACTCACCGGCCAATCTTCAACTGGTACACTCCCAAAAACACTATTCTTCAGCTTGGTTTTTTGTTCGTTTCATCAGCTAACTCTGCGTTTTGGACTTGCAGCGATTGGAGTATTGGAGAGGAGGATAAAGGAGAGAGATGGTGCTCCTTTCTTGTGGCGTTTACTGGTAATTCTTGAAGTCGTTTATGTGACCGGAGAGAAGAGTTTGATTCAAGATAGATGCATCTTTGTTTGTACGGTTTGTGAAACGTTGACATTTTGATGGCAGGAGAAGAGTTACGCCGTGGAAGGCAAGACAGAAGCTGTTGTAACTGCAGGTGAGAAAGCGAAGGCGTTGGAATCTTCATATTTCAAGTTTCCTTGATTGCACCAAAAACCGGCGTCGTCTTGTTATCCTTTAGACGTGCTTTTACCGTTTTGTTGAATAAAACTTTGAATCGTTATATATGGTCAATGTAAAAGTTGACTTTGACAACCTATGTAAATTTGCGGTTTGACCCAAGAATGATGGACATTCTCGTAAGATCTCTCTAAACTTTTATTTGTCCCATATATGTTAATATTGTTACAAGATTTTACCAAATGACCATTAATTTAATGGATCTTGAAGCTGTGGAGATAGAAATGCTGCTCAATTGCAATTAGAGACGTCTATTTGATGTCTTAAAACGTGATTCCTAATTTCCTTAAACTGTATATAATTTTGTGATACAAATTATATATACACGGGATTATGTGGATTTTGTGATACTTCTGTATTTTTCTTAATTGTAAAGAAAATTCTAGAACCTTTTAAAAAAAAAAAAACTTTTATTCTAGAACTTCCATGCAGCATATATATATATAAAAACCAAATGTCTAATATTTGTGTAATTTAATATAAAAATAATAGTGTTAAGACTTGTTAGTTATTACATGCATGATGCATCACTCTAACAAAAAGAAAATGCATGATGCATCGCCTAATAAATTTTTGAAATTTCCATGAGTTCTAAGAAGAAACATATATTTGGTGTGGGAAGAGCAAAATCAAGACCGTTTCTTACAAAACCCTGACGTCGGCCACAAAAGCCAAAGATTGGAAACAAAAACTCAACTAGAGAACATGTTGACAAAAAAAATAAAAATAAAAAAAATAAGAACAGGTCAAACTCTGATATTTATACTTTTCGCTTATCCAGAACGATATGATACACACGTAGGTGATGTGTACGTATCTATCTATGTATGCAACTGTTTAGAAATGGGACGAATCCTAAATATTCTGCACAAATATTCATAAGTTTCCTCTTGACTTTTTGTTTTATGTGAGAAGAGAGACATAACATAGCCCACGCGCACTACATTTCGTTAATATGAACATTCTTTTCACAATATATAATATGAACATTAAAAGTATTCTGATTTCTTCTATGAAGTTCGGGAGTTACATTCAAAACAATTTAACTAGCTAAACTGATCTTTCATCAATATTACATGATCATGATGGATCATTTATTTTCCTCCTTAATTTATATGGTTCTGATAAAAAAATGATAGTGTTTTCAGTTTACATTTATGCAAGCCTTACAATATACCGGATACCGGTCTAGATGGAAAACCAAAGATTGAACCACAACACGAGACATTTTCTTGGGAAGACGCGCGTGAGGTAAAAGTATATACTGTATACAATAAGTTACGTAAGGTGGAACCTTCCGCAATATATATTATTTTTAAATATTACATTTCTTTACTGTTTGATCATTCCTTCCAACTTTCACACTTTGTTTAATATTTTTAGCATTAGTCGTTTCTTCATTTTGTTTTGGGAAATTTCTAAATAATTACAAGCTGAATAATACCTCCGAATATTAACTTACAAAGTTCCCTTTTAGCCCATTTAAACATTAGTCTATACAACCAACAAAAGAAACCCATTATATGATCTCTCCTTCCTTCACAAAAAAAAAACAATCCTCTGTTCGATTTCGATTCCGATTTTTTTTTTTTTTGTATCTTCTTCTTCAAACCTCAGAGAAATGGAGTTATTCACCAAAGGCAACGCCGTTAAACTACGGAGCCACCTAGACAAGTTTTTAGTCGCCGACGATGACCAAGAAACCACCCGTCAAAGCCGTAAAGGAGATTCACGGCGAGCCGTTTGGACGGTGGAGACCGTCGTCGATAAACCGAATCTGATAAGATTAAGAAGCTGTCACGGCACGTACTTAACGGCGAGCAATAAACCGTTGCTGTTAGGTATGACCGGTGAGAAGGTGACTCAAACGCCGTCGTCTAACAAACCGATGGATTGGCAAACACAGTGGGAACCGGAGCGAGATGGGTTTTCCGTGAAGCTGAAGTCTTGGTGCGGCAAATGGATGAGGGCTAACGGCGGAACGCCGCCGTGGAGAAACTCCGTCACTCACGACGAGCCTCATACGTCGAAGACCAAGAACTGGTTGATTTGGGATGTTATCACTGTTGATGGTTCTGATCTCGAAAACGTGTCTGATGGAGATGAGAGCTCTGTTTCTTCTCCGGTTTCTTCACATCTATCCGGGTCGGGTTTCGGATCAGAACCCGGTTCGCCAGCATCTGCCGTGTCTATGAAGAGTGTTAGTCGGTTCGCTTCTCTTGGTTTAAGTTCTATGTCTCCGAGATGGTCCCCAAAACCGGTAAGTTTGACTAAGTCTTTAATTATCAGTCTTAAATTTACAATGTCCATTGATTGTTTTTTTTTTCCTTCTTAGTTTGGGTATTAATTAAAAGTTTATTATTGTTAGTTGAACTTAGACAATTTGTAAAATCTGAAATTGGTTGGCATGCATTACATGGAAAGAAAAAAAGGGGATTAATTACAGTATTAACATTTTAAATTTCGGAAAATTAGAAAGAAAAAAATACGTGGACATATATGATTCTTTTCTCCACTAAGATATATCATGCTCCACAAGCACAAACATCGTTCCACCAACCTAATAGCACCAAAACATTTCATATTTCTTTATTGTATTTTATATTAATCAAATCTTATTAGTTTACTTAGAACAGCTTCTTATTTTATAATTTATTGTAGAAACTACAACAGTTGAAAAATATGACACTTAAAATCCAACTAAAGTCACAATGATTGAAGAATCATATCCTCACTTATACACATATAGGCTGATTAAAACTAATTAATACCTAATGGCTTCGTATAAATAAATCTAGTGCCAACTAACACATGACACATGGAAACAAATAAAGGAAGGTAAAAATGTTGGTGTTATAAAGTAATGGTCGCATGGGTGATGGGTCCAAAGGAAAGGAAGCAGTTAGGAGAGTCCCACACTCTTGAATTTCCTCTCTTGGTCTTTCTTGCGGGCAAGGGATTTAGACATTTATTCTCTACATATGTATTCGCTTGAAAGTTTCCATACTTTTATGGCATAGTGACACTATTACTTTTTTTTTTTTTGGCAGAAAATGGCCATATAATCGTGAGATATCTTTTTCATTGTGTTATAAATTATTTATAATTTAACTTTAGGTATAATGTTTAAACCAAACAATTACTTCTAACCTTGCTGAATTTTTTTTATATCACATTCTACTATTTATCAAGTTCATAATGGAACTTGTGATAAATTGAAAACAAAATCTAGAGAATACAACACTTGATCGTTCGTTTTTGATCTCTCGATAACATAAAAACTTCATAACTAATTGCCTTAGGAAAAATCAGAAAATGGTTTTAAAAAAAAAAACATGATAACGTTTGTCTGGATCTGTCTCGGTTCCCCCGAATTTAGATTTGATTTTGAGTGAAGATATGTCTGGATCTGCGTATCCAAAGAACGTTTGTGTGTAATTGTTTCTTTTGCATTCTGAATAAAACAGGGAGACTTCGTCTCCCACCCCATTCACCAAAAAAAAAAAAAAAAACATGATACTTCTTCATTGGGAAAATTTGTTACATTTCTCTATCATCGTTTTTTTGTTTCATATAAATAATTATACATCATGTATCAAATTGAAGTTTACCAAATGCAGCTAATTATCGCACCTTTTCAGCTTCAACTTATTTTTATGGTTGAAGAACAAAAAATGGTTTATAATCTAATCCTGATTTGGTCTTGAATAGTTGGTGTCTTGGGATTCTCATGATTGACTAAATTCTTTGGATCGGAAGTGTTTGCAAATCCCAAAAATGTAAACATTACGAGACGCGTTACAAAGTAGGCCTGGGAATTATAACCGAACCGAATTGGCCGAACCGAACCGAACCGAATTTTTTGGTTTTCGGTTCTAGTTCGGTTCTAGTTCGGTTCTGTTCGGTTTTACTTTGAAAATTAGTTCGGTTTTCGGTTTGTTCGGTTCGGTTTCGGGAACCGAACGGTTAATCGAATTTTTTTTTTTTTTTTTTTTAACCAAACCATACCAAACTATACCGAATTATACCAAACCGAAGAACCGAATTACCCGAAAATACCCGAAATATCCGAATTTACCCGATTTTACCCGAATTTAACCGATTTTAACCGAATTTAAACCAAAATTAAAAAAGTTCGGTTAGTTTCGGTTTTTAAAATTAATAACCGAACTACCCGAGAACCGAACTAACCGAACCGAATTATGTTTCGGTTAGTTTCGGCCAACTTTTCTAAAACCGAATTATCCGAAGAACCGAACTACCCGATCCGAACTATCCGAAATAACCGAACTCGCAGGCCTATTACAAAGTAACAAATCCCAAACACGTGAACCACGCAGGTTCAAAAGCCCTAACAGAAAATGCAAAAAAAAAAATCTTTTTCTTTTAACACTCATATCATATTAATGCTGACGTGGAAATTCAAACGCGGTAAATCCAGTCAGCAAAGTCTGACTTTTCAAGATCTCTTGCATTTTACTAAGCAAGTTCTGTGTCCGTGTCCGCCTAACCGCGAAAGCCGATTTAGACCAGTCCCAGGATGTATATAAATACACGAACCATATCATACTTCTCCTTTTATTTAACACAGTCACTCTCATTTGCTATTTTTTTTACAGAAGACGATTAGCTTCAACGAAAGGGAAACAGTATCAGCAATGGAGTTTTTCCAGAAAGCGAAAGCTATTCGAATGCGTAACAGCCACAACAAGTACCTAACGGCTGACGACGACGAAGAAACAGTGACTCAAGACAGAAACGGATCGACCAAAAACGCCCGATGGACCGTCGAACCGGTTCGCGATTCGTTCCACGTCATCCGTCTTAAAAGCTGTTACGGCAAATACCTAACCGCTTCGAACGAGCGGTTCTTGCTCGGAGCCACGGGGAAGAAAGTGATTCAGTTAAAACCGAGCCGGCTCGACTCGTCGGTTGAGTGGGAACCGGTGAGAGAAGGATCTAAAATCAAGCTCAGGGCGAGAAACGGTAACTATCTCCGAGGTAACGGTGGACTTCCTCCGTGGAGAAACTCCGTCACGCACGACAACCCTCATTTGTCGGCGACTCAGGAGTCGATCTCGTGGGATGTTGATGTCGTCGAGATCTTGATGAATCCTCAATTCACGGCGGAGAAGGAGACTCCGTCGCCGAGGACGCCGCTGCAGCCACCGCTGCATAGGAGGCCGTCGAATTCTTCGTTGTCGGTTTCTCATTCGAGGACTCCGTCTTCTCTTTCGGACAGATCCGATCCAGATGTGAGTACTTTTCCCCTGTTCTTGTAATTATTTACTAAAACGCCCTTCTAATTTGTTTAGAATTACAATCGTGACATTTTTTTATTATTTTATTTTTGACCAGTCGGTTGAGTCTCCACCGAAATCGGATGGGCGAACAATATATTACCATATCGCTGACGACGAAGGACACGTGGAGGATGAAACGACCGTTGGATATGCTTTCACGTTTAAAGGAAACAGCGTGGCGGAGCTGACTCAGACGCTGCGAGAAGAAACGTGCTTGGAGGATGCTGTGGTGTGCACGCGGAGTCCCTTAAACGGCAAGCTGTTTCCTCTTCGTTTGCAACTTCCCCCTAACAACGGCACATTGCATGTCATTTTACTACCTTCCAGCGCTAGCCTCTAGAGACGTGCGAGTTTATTCACTATTTTCATTTGAAGTGAGTGATTTGGCTTCTTTGTGTTTGGTGAAGTGTTTGGTGAAGCATATGATATGAACGTTATAAAGAAGTCTAGAAGATAATAAGAGTTTGGTAGTTTGTACAAGACTCGTGGTCACGGAGATAATGGGCGTCGCACTTGAGCGTTGATATAAGAAAAAAAATGATAGTAAGAGTTTTGGAAATACTTGATACATTCTTTTTTGGGGGGGGGGGATATCTAGAGTACAAAGTTGTTTGTTGTTTTTTGTAAATAAGCGATTTCTTTGTAAACGAATATTATATGGATTTTAGGAGTTCATTTTTGTGTGAGCATGCATTAGTCATGAACGAATATTATTGTTACAGCATCAGGGCGTTGAAAACATCTCTTCTTCTTTTGTCAAGCCTTCACAACGTCTTCGTATAGTCGTAGAGCAGGTTGATAGGAGCCGAAAGATGGAGAAGCAAGCATGTGACATTTACAAAATCGTTCAAATATCGGGAAAATGGTTGAAAGAGTAATATGAGAAGATTTAATCACGAAAAAAGTAGTTGATCACTGATTGCACCGTGAACATCAACACTATCTAGAACTCGACTAGAAGTATTAACTAAATCGCCAATATGCTTTTCTTAAATTCTACTCCATCTGTTCCTAAAAGAAAGTAGTTCTAGATTTTATTTTTGTTTCAAAATGATAATTGTTTTAAGTTTTCTATGCATTTTTTCTTAATCAATGATGAAAAATTGTAAATTTCAAGACAATTAAATGATTTTTTTGAATTATTATTGGTTTAAATTTATGGAAAATGATTAATTACAAAAATGATGTATTTATAGTCAAGTTTTAATGTGTTTTCTTAATATGTGTAAAAATTCTAAAACAATTTTCTTTTAGGAACAGAGGGAGTATTAATTTGCTAATATATTTATTTGTACAACAAAATCACAACTTGGCAAGTTTTCTATATGAGAATAAAAAATCTATCTATTTAGTAATAAAAAAATATTACACAAAATATTAATTTTTAATAACAATATAAAAGTATATTTTAAATCGTTTTCTTATTTTTTCTCTCTCTTAGTTAAGAATATTTTTTTTTTTACTCATTTCTATATAGTTTGAAATATCAATTCCTCAAATTATATTTGTAAAACTGATAATATTCCATTGAAAACAACATACTTTTGATTAAAATACTTTCAAGGAACTTAAAAAATAGAGGAAAAGAAAGCGTCTATTCATTTGTAAGAAACAGTTTTGTATTTTCGTATGTTATTTCCAAGAACCTCATAAATTGATAAATAATAATTTAAGAAAAATATAATCCACAAAAAGAAAACAAAATCTACCCACCCGAATAGTTGAAAATTGATTCGACGCTCTTATTTATTTAGGAAATTAGGATAATCTCGCTTGATTTTCTGGATTTATCTTTTCTCAATTTATCAATCATATATAAGAACTGACAACCATCACAGCGAAAATCAGACGCTTCAACTTATCCCCCCATCTCTCTCTCTCAGAAAACCCTAACCATCCTTCCTCTTTTCTATTGTTTCTTCTTCGCCGCCGCTGTTCAACGGTGGTGATTTTCTCAGACGGTCAAATCGATCTCCTTACACCATGGCTGCTGCTGCTACTGCTACTGCTTCCTCGGACGCCGGTGAAGGACCAGTCATGGCGCTCATCAACAAGCGTCTCCGTGCCCTCCGCAAGAAATTCAACCGGATTACTCAGATGGAAGAGTCGATTTCTCAGGGGAAGACCCTAAACAAGGAGCAAGAGGAAGTCCTCCGCTCGAAACCAGCCGTCGTCGTCCTTATCGAAGAGCTCGATAAGCTCCGCGCTCCTCTCTCCGCCGCCGTTGCTGAAGAAATCAGCCTCGCTACTCAGCACCACCGGGCTTCTCCCGATCAAACCACCGCCTGCGAGCAAAAGGAAGCTGGAAACAACGCCACCGAGGAAGCGATCAGCGACGGCGGCGGCAAGCTGGGCGACTTGGTGAACCTGTTGTACTTTGGTTCGCTCTTCGAGGTGAAGCCTCAGATCGAGCTCGAGTCGATAATGTCGACCAGGATACACGAGAGAGGATGCTGCTTGACTTACGATTTAGTTACCGAGGATGCTACGGATATGCTCGGCGATCAGGATCTGGATTCGATTTCCAAGCTCTGGAGCATGATGGTGTCTAGGCCGGTCGATTCAAGCTTTTCTCACAAGAAAGCGTTGGAGCGCTGCATCGAGCACGCCAAGCTATGGCTAGCTAATTCTGACCAGCCAATCGAAGCAAACTCCAACGTTTCGTGTAAGATTATCCGAATCTGATTCTTTTTGCATATTTGTCTTTTTAGTTTCTCCGTGTTGGTCTACTTACTGAGATTTATGTTTCAGATGCTTCTTTGAGAGAGAAATTGAAGAAGATTATGGGTTCTGATTATTTCACCATTACGCCGGAGCTGAAAGCTCCTGTTGAAATGGTGGCTGCAGCAGCGGGTAATTATGATTCTTTCCAGGACGTTGAAGCTCCAGCTGGGCACTACCAACAAAAGGTACTGACTTTTCTTATTCCAGAGGTTATTCCAGAGGAGTTTGGTTATCATGAAGTTTTGAATTTTTGATTTCTATTTGTTTGTTTGTTAATCGTTATTTTTAGGCTGTATTGTTGTTTCGTGTTTAAAGCTAAACTGCCTGTTATTAGTTGTCTGTTTGTTATCAAATTGGTAGTGGGATTTTATTGGAGTTTTACTGATTCAGACATACTGTTTAATTCACGGCTTTGTGGGATGCAAAGCTCGATACTTTATCTGAAGAGGGAGATTAATGATCCCCTTTCTATCGTTAGGGTGAGATCGAGCTTCATTTGTTAAGGATATAGAGTTTGTCTAGGCTTCTGCTACGAAGCAGACAGAAGAGAGGAACTGTCTGAAGTTTAATGATGGAGGAGTGAGATGTGCTAGAGATTATTATTAAGCTAAGTTGATTGGATAGAATAGAGAAGCACATTCTTAATTTTCGATATGCCTGTTCTCTTTGATTGTTCAACTGTTCTTATTTGATTGTTCAACTGTTCTCTTTGATGTTGAGAACTCTGTCTTGGTAAAGCTTGGTAGTGAATGTTGACATGTTTCTGAGTGTCTCGATATGTGATCTAGAGAACACACATCCTTCTTATGTGTTTTCTGGAGCAATTTCCCATTGTATGCTCTATCTTTCTGTGGGACTGATGTTCTCCGTCTGCAGGAAGAAGAAGTTTCAAACTACAAAGAACAAGAATCAGTTGTTAATGATCAATTCGAGAATCAACAGGTAATTCAGTGAAATGTGGAGCTCTGATTATCTTCAAGTGAATTGCTCGAGGCTGAATTTGATTTTGTTTTTGTTTAAAAGGATGAGTCAGTGACGGAAGGAGAGGTGGTCAATGGACAACAGGAACAAGCCTATACTCAGGTGAGAGCAGAGAATGCCAAGAGAGACTACGAGCAACAGTATGTGCCGCGTGGATCCTCCCAGAACCAGAGAGGTCGTCGAGGTTCTCGAAGAGGCTACTCCAATGCCCGGGGAGGTCGAGGTGGTGGCTACTCGAATGGGCGGTATGAATCTTATGACCAGTCTGGTGGGAACGGTTACCAAAGGAGCTACTACAACAACAGAGGAAGGGGACGTGGTAATGGTGGTGGAGGAAACGGCCATTCATACAACAACCACCAGGACTCTAATGTTGCTGTTGCGTCTTAGATTTTGAGCCTCTGGCTTTTTGTTGCGTCTCATTCGTTTTCGTGCGTTTCGGCTATGACTTATATAAGCCTTTATCTCGGGTTTGGAACTTTTGACAATTGCTCGGCTTTTGTTATGAACTTTTGGTTTTATTTATGGCCATCAATTTTACTGTCTCCTGTCATGTGAAGTAGTGATCTTTTTCTCCATGAGAGCCATTTCTGGTAATCAAGTTTAGCTTTTATATATATAACAACAGGAAGAACAACTAGCTTAGGGATGATCCTATAGCTTGTAGTGTTATCATGTAATGTGGTATCGTTTCTAGTCTACCAAAGATTTCTCTTGTTCGAAATCTTCGATTTGTGAACCGGTCTTGTACTGGTAATTTCTGGCACAGTACCAGAAATAGACAAGGTTAACCACACCCAAACCGGCTATCAAATAGTAGAAGTAGTCTAGTTTTCCTCTATCAAGGTCATCGTTAAGCCAGTCCGGGTGGTCTTTTCTTCCTGAGAATCTATGCACGGTGGTCACCAGCAGACTGGTTAGATAGTGAGATGCGGCGAACGAGAGAGGAAACAGCGAAGTCGCGATGCTTCTCATGTGTTCCGGGAACTGACTGTTGAAGAACTCGATCTGTCCGATGAAATTGAACGACTCGCAGAGTCCCATCAGTATCAGCTGCATTGCTAGCCAGAACACTGACATTTGTGTCGATTTGGGAGCTCGTGTGCGCCTCACGCTCTCCACAAATCCCGCAGTGAACATGGAGAGGATGGCGAAGACGATCCCTATCCCCATCCGCTGAAGGAGAGTGAACCTGAACTTGCGTATTCGCCATAAGGACGGGACTAGGACGCGGTCGTAGATAGGCACCCAAATGCCTATTGTAATGAAAGAGATGACGGATACGGAACCGGCCGGGATCTCAAAGTGCCGGCCCATGTGCCGGTCCATTTTCGTGGCTTGAGGGATTATGAAAGCCGCTTGTGTGGACGTTGCAACCATGGAGATTATTCCAGCAGACCAAACCGGAACGACCCTGATCAAACACTTGACCTCTTCAACTTCTTGAACGCTACACAGCTTCCACTTATTCGCCTGAACTCCGTCGGATGTCAGATCACATTCTGCGATCACCGCCGCTTTGTCGAGGAACCTAAACGTAACCAATACATTTTAACTTAATTATGTGTAAACAAAACAGTCAAAACCGAATGTTTCTTAAAGTATATGAACAGTAGACTACTTGAATTGGTTGGTGAGGGGTAACTTGGATAACACGCCAGGTTTAACCGGCGGGTCATAATACTCCACCGTCCCATCATCCTCCACCGGAGTCTCGAGGTTCCGCTTCTTGCGAGCCGCCACGATGACTCGAGCAATACCAGAGAAAACACTCCCTTCCGGTTTGACATACACGTAAAACCGCATACCGACAAAGAACAAAACGACCGCGCAAGCCATTAAACCGGTCGGAATGCTAAACCCGACGAACCAGCTGATATTATCTTGTATGTACACAATGACGGTATGCGCAATGATGAGAACGATGGAGAGAGTTAAGTAGTACCAATTGAAGTAGCTGGCCATTCCTCTAAGGCCTTGCTCTGTTCGTTGGTCAAACTGGTCGACTCCGAAAGGGATGCTGCAAGGTCGGATCCCGCCGCTGCCGATGGAGAGAAATCCGAGACCGAGCAAGAGAACTCCGAGCTGGAGTCTGTTTGGACCGTCGCAGCTCTCTGGATGGTGGATGTTGCACGGTGGTGGGTGGAGTTGATGCAGCCAGGCCGTGAGTGTCACCGTCATTAGTCCCTGTTTGGATTTATCATAAATTTGATTGATTCCTTTCTTTATGGAAAACACACTGAGCAAAAAATTTGGATTCAATACACTTTATATAGCATATCTACCTTTTTTTTTTGTTAAAACTTTATTATAATTTGTTACAACTCCATTGTGTTACGGAAGTACATTAATAGGAAATGATGTGTAAAGCCATCAAAATGGTAATGGGTAAAGTAAAAAAAGCTGATAAGCTAATTTTGAAAAAGATAAAGAAAACAAAATGGCATATAGACCGTCTGATTTTGTGCATTGTGTATAAAAATGAATGAACAAAAAAAGTCAGCTTGTAGAAGGATAATTGGGAGATCTCAAACCAAAGTATAATTAATCTACGAACTATATAGCTACTATAAATGACCAAAGAGAACAAATCGAATACCTAAAGAGAAAACAACGTAACTAGACTGTCATGTCATCATTACCAATTAAGCAATCCAACATTCCATTTTAAGCTTTATTACCAATGTTATTGTTTATATAATTGTAAAAGAAGAATAGATGAACGTACGAGAAGGGAGAAGAAGGAGGCGTAAGCGATGGTCTTGAAGCGGCCAACGTAGGCGTCGGAGATGATCGCACCGAGGAGTGGAGCGAAATTGGTGAAAGCCAACCACAAGTTGTAAACGTTGGAAGCTTCCACTAGCTCCATGTGGAGCACTTTTGTTAAATACGCCATGAAGTTCGCCGATATCCCCATCGTTGCTAATCTCTCCAACGTCTCATTTCCTTTATATTATTGTCATTTAGTGAAATTAATCTCACCAAAAAAAAAAAACATGTAGTCCAATATAATTTAATGTATATAACTCATGATTTGTCTTATGTGCAAAGGTTTACGCCAAAACAATAACATGAAACGGTCGACTATAATATATTTAATTCGAGTCTTCTCCTGATACTATTTTCTTTGACTATTGTATTGCGTGGCTCGCAAATGAGTTTAGTGTGCTCATGATATAAGCATGGTGTTGGCCACAACTACAGATTATTGGTATTTTCAACCAAGTGTTATACTGTGTAAGTCTCTCTAAACATAAGAAAGATGTGAAATATAAGACAACAATTCTTTAAAATTCATATCCATTTAATAATTTCTTTGGATAAAGAATAGTTTACCATGTTGAGATTTTTAAAAAAATTATCTTGAAAACAAAATATTGGAAGAAACGAGAAAATAACATACCAAGGATGAACGAAATGGCTCTCCAGCCTCCACGTTTTTTCTCCGGTGAATGTTTCCGATTCTTCGAATTCTCAACAACTTCCATTTCCGGTAATGACTACAATGATCTCAAGAAAGCTACAACCAAAAAGACTGTTTTTTTTTTACCTTATGAACAACCTCTAAATTTTAGAATATACTAGAATATTTTAGAATTTGCTTTTCGAGTAGAATTTACGAGAAAGAATACATTCTGACTAAGGGACGACAATAATTGGAAGATGAAATGAAGCTGAGGAGGACTTCTTATTTATAGATAGATAAGTTGAGAGAGAGAAGAAATTTACTTTATTTCTCTCTAACCCTTTTTAATTTTGACGGCCTATGTGAACAATGCATTATGCATGGTGTGTGTATCTCCCTTTTTTGTTCTTAGTAATAAGTGTGTATCTCGTTTTATTTTTGAGGGGTTATATTGTAATGTAAATATAAATATTAGTTTATTGTCAATTTAAAATCATTTTTATAATGGTAAGATGTAAATTTATCTATTTAATATGTCTCCAAGTTTTTTTTATTACAATAAGTAACATGATCATTTATACTGTTTATTATTGGCAACTTGAGACAGCAAAAAAAGCTGGTAAGTTGTTTTTTTTTTCAAATTTATTTTTTACCTTTACTAAATTAATCAACTTATATAATTATTGTAGCCGTCGGTTTGTTAGACATTTAGAGTATATCCATTGATGAGAGACTTAATGTGCCTCTCATTAATATAATACTATTATTTTTATTATATTTTATTTTGAGAAACTCATCACAGATTTTTATCTCCATTGGTACTCACCAAAATTTTTTACTAATATAATATTAATATTTTAGGTAGTTTAATAATTTTGGTATAATTTTTTTTTAGCATAATTTAATTTAATAATGTATCTTAAATTAAATAATTTTCATTAATATTTTTTGACATTAGAAATTACATCTTAAATACATTTAAACATATCAAATTACATCTTAAAGAAAATTCATAGCAATATTAACAAAGCAATACATTATAAATAACATAATTAAACATAAAATTATATAGTCTAAACTTATAAAAAATAGAACTTATTGCTAAAAAACATAGATAACATATAAAAGCATGATAAATGATATAACTAACTTGGCTCCTAACCTTCATCTGATGATGTGCCAAACTTTTGTCATATATGCTCAACCAAATTAGCTTTCAATTGTTCGTGTATATCTCTATCACGAAATCGAATTCGATAGCCGCCGATGATATTTCCTAGATTAGTAGATATATTGTAGAGTATGTAGAATCCACTTGTGTACTCCTATTTTCTTCTATTTGTTGGAATTGGGATACATCATATTAAATGTATTTATCTCGTTCATCTTCCACTACCATATTGTGCAATATAATGCATATTCTCATTATCTTTCATATTTTCTTCTTGTCCCAAATAAGAGCTGGATTTTTAATAATGGCAAATCAAGTTTAAAATTCCAAAAATACGCTCAACATCTTTTCGAACGGCTTCTTGACGTTAAGCAAATAATAACGATTTAGAATCTTGAGGAATGCGGATTGATTGGATAAATGTGGCCCATTTTTGATATATACAATCTTTGAGATAGTAACTCATATTATATTGGTGCCTGTTGACAAAGTAATTCACTTTCAGAGCTTGATCTTGTAGTATATCATAAAAAACAGGTGCGCCATCAAAAATATTGATACCATTTAATGTATCTGGAGGTTCAAAAAGTACATGACAAATCCAAAGATCATGTGAAGCAACAACTTCCAAAACGATTGTTGGTTTTTCACTCATACGTGAATATTGTCCTTTCCATATAGTATGACAATTCTTCTACTCCCAATGCATACAATCAATGCTTCCCATCATACCTGGAAATCCACGCATCTCTTCATTATCGAGTAACTGTTGGAAATCCTCCGATGTAGACTTTCTTAGATAGACATCTTCAAACAAAGATATAATTTCATCTACAAATTTTTCCAAGCATAAGCTTGCAGTGCTTTCACCAATTCGAAGGTATTCATCCAACGCATCACCTGGAAGTGAAGGTATGTGTGTAAATTTTAGATTTGTAGAGTGAGAGTGCATTGTTCGATGGAGAATATCACCTTATAACAGAGATGTAAAGATAAGTGAGAGAACAGAAAAAATTCTGTACCTTTAATTCACGTGAACATATTCTTTAAGAATATATTCGTTTTGAATTACTGCACGAGTACCTTGCAGAGGAGTTGATGTTTCTGTACAAAGATTCCTTTATTTACTTTGAATTGAAAATTATCACTTTTTCAAATGATTTGATCTTTGCTTGTGCAGAGATTTTTCTTCTTCTTTTGCAGAGATTCGTTTACGTAAAGAGTTGACAACAAACAACAACTAACTTGGTATTACATTAATTAATCATGAGATTTCATTACAAGATAAGATAACTTGCACAACAAGATAAACCATATTACCTCAAGATTAGAGCATCTCATCAATGAGCTTGTTCTTCAAAGTTTCTTCCTTTTCTGAAAGTTGTTCTGTTTTTGCAAGCAGACTTCTAAGAACTTCCATTCTTGATAGTTTATTTCGCTGGGCTATGTCTTTCTCCTTTAGCGCCGCCCACAAGTTCTCGAGCCGTGATCGAGAATTGGCCTCCCTTTCTTCATTTGTTGTTTTAGTTGCAACCTTTTTCCCTTTGCGCTTTGATGACTTCACACCGAGAGGACGTGCCATAGCTTGCTCCTCTACACATAGATATATAGGACTCTCCCCATTAGAGCTTGAAGAATATATGCCATCTTGATTCAACTTTGTTCTCTTTGAACTTTCACTACCCTTAGAGCTCTGAACGGTGTAAGGACTACACCATTTTGGTTCCTGTCGAAGCTCCCTCCATGCATGCTCAAGTGTGAAGGTACTCTTGTAATCGTTGTAGTAGAATTGGTACGCAACTTGGATAACATCATCTTCAGATTGGTCACTAGTTCTATGCCTCACAGCAAGATCATAGCATCCAACAAACTTGCAGACGCTTTCATCTAGTTTATGCCATCTTTGCTTGCAATTATTCCATTCTCGCTTTGGTAAGTGTGCAAGTGCAGGACTTTGTGAACAATACGCTTCAATTCTCTTCCAAAAAGCACTCCCTGTGTAGCTATGATCCAATTGACTGCACACAATTGGATCCTTACTAGTATTTAACCACGCAGTAATGAGAACGACATCTTCAGTTGGATTCCACTTGCGTCTTGTTACTCTTCGATCGGTGGTGTTTTGAGCTTCGTTTGAATCATCACTCTCTCCACACATATTATTATATTGGGTACTATATTCTGGAATTTCTTGTCTCATTTGAATTGAGTTTGAAGTAAGAGAGAAAGGATTTGTAGTGTTCCCTTCTTGTTGATTATTAAGAAGATTCACAAAATTTGATGAAAAATGAAATGGATGGTTTGGATCCATAATCTAAGTGATGAAAGAAAAGAAATAATATTTGTTTATGATATGATAAGATGAAGGTGCTAACTCTATATATATAGGAGGAAAATAAGAATTATAACAATTATTTAATGATTTATAATTTAATAATATGTAATACCAGATATAAAAAGTTTAAAATAAAATAGAATATATCAGAAAATGTAATGATATTAATCCAAATTGTTAATTTTTCGAATCTCGGATTTTTTTTTCTAGTAATTTATATTATTGTATTAACTAAATCATTAATTTAATATAATTCTATTAATTAATGTTAATTAAAGGAATTAAAAATCATATTTAATATATAATATAAAATTATGTAAAATGGGACCTGATAGATTGCTAATTTATTATATGATTTATAAAAAGTTAAAAAAAAATTAAGAAATGATTTATAAACTATTTAGCTCATATTATAAACTATAGTATATTTGATTTATCTCAAAAAAAACTAAACCACTTATAAGACATGTGTCTCAGATAAGGGTCTCTCATGGATATCTAGAGATCTCTCATCTGAGAAAAGTTTTTGTCATTTTTTTAAAATCATTTTTTCTTTATTTTTTATTATATTAAATTATGAGATACTATGAGAAACCTTCCAATAGAGGTGCTCTTATTGATTATAGACCCTGAACACCCATGTGAAAGTATAATTAAGTAAATAGTGAGTGAACACTCAATGACATCAGAAACGAGAGAACATTGCCACTCTCATATAGTTTAGTCTAGTTTGATGAAAATTCAAACTTTCAAAAGATTCGAGAGTCCGAGACATAGCTGTTGTGCGTGGGAAGAAGTATAAAAATACTAATATGAATCTACGTATATGAGTGTTGTTGTATCTAGAAAGATTGTAGTTTGTACTAATGTTATTACCGCATCTTCATCTGAATTCAAACTCGCAGTACGTTGTTGATAAAAAAGAAAATGAAGTAAATGGTTAATGTATATTGAGAGTTATTCAGTAGGTAGATCTTAATTCTTAACTCTTTCGGACAATTTTTTCATAAGTAATTAAGTATACAAAGCGCAACTTTGTTTCCTTCACTCCAAATTCCAATGACAATCTTAATACACATGAGAGGTTAAGTAGAAATAGGTGTGTATTTGGTTTTTCAAAAATCTATTATAAAATTACTCTAGAGCTAAATTTATTTAGCATTCCAGTAATTACACGACCTATGATCTAACAGATGTGATTCTCAAAACACCCTTCAAATAACGACAAAACATGAAAAAAGCTCGTCGTAATCTCTCTAATTAGTCGACAAATCATAATTTGTTTTTAAATTTATCGAATAAAATGAATCGAAAATCCGATGAGAAATAAAACGCAGAGGCCAAAAGTGGGCTGAATACACGTGGACGGTGAAAGCCCATGGTCGCTGAGAATCGGTTTCGCCCCAAATTTTTTCAATGGAACCAAAACCACTTCGTTTAAAATGGTATCTTGTCTAAATTATGTGAATCAAAACGAGAATCTAAAGAAACTTAACAAAAGATTAGTTAGATACCTCAACTTGATCTTTGGAATTCGGATTAACGTCCGAATAAAGCATACTCCTTTAATTTATTTTCGGATTGAAAAAGGTTTGGTTTTTGTGCGGTCACATGACTTCTTAGTACTTTCTCCTTCTTCCTCTTCAGAGATTTTCTTATTGAAAATGTAAAGAGTAATTGGCTGGCTAATTCATTCGGAGTACGGTTTCACGTGTTTCCCAGAGGGTTTTGTTCCTTGCTTGGGCATATATCCCCCCATCTTCTTCTTGATGAGGGCCGCCGCTTGATAGAGCGCACAAAGTGTTCGACGAAATGCTCCAGCCATGGTCTCTCTCAACTCAGGCCCCATTTCATCTTTTGCTTCTCGGAATTCGCTGATTGATTCCGATACCCTTTTGCCCTTTTCTTCTTTCTCCACCTTTAATCCCAATTATTCGGCGAAGCTGTGTCTTTTAGCTACCAGAAAAGGTTGTGGGCCTGTTCTAGGGTTTCTTGAGGTCAAGCCGAGGAAGAAAGGTTGTTGCTCTCGGATGTGCAATAACCGGAATTCGGGCTGGGATAGCGAGGGGACTAAGGATCTGGAAACGGAGATTTTGGAGTTCATGAAGAGTTCGGAGAGACCTGGGATGTTTCCGAGCAAGAAGGATTTAATCCGTTCTGGAAGATTTGATCTTGTGGAGAGAATCGTAAACCAAGGTGGTTGGCTTTCCATGGGGTGGGATTTGGATGAACAAGAAGAGGAAGAAGAAGAAGGGAAACTCGATGAGGTCCGAGTAAACGAGAACGTCAAGCTTCGGGATTTACATATCGAGAAACAGCTTCATAATCGCAATTCACAAGAAATTATTGATAAAACCTTAGCTTTTGATCTTTCCTCAAATCCTTCATCTTCAACAGAGTGAGTCCTCTTATTTACACTTCTTATTGGTCTATGCAGATAATCGGGTTTCTGTTCTCTAGAAACACCTCTTTTAGAATGCTAACATAGGTTCTGTTCTATCAGAGAAGTAGATGTTAAGAATGAGAGTGGAATTGAAGGCATTTTGACCAGATTGGAGAAAGAAAGGAATCTGAGTCTAGGGATTAGCTTGAGCGGGAAAGGGGAAAGCAATGGTGCCATGAATGAAATCTTCGCAAATGGTTCACTTCCTCGGTCTTCGGTGATTGTGGTATGTTTCTTGTCTACAAACTTTGCTGTTCACTCTACACAAAATAATGGATCCTGATGAATAAACTGCTTACGTCGTGACCTTTTTCAAAAGACATCTAGCGAATTTCAAGAACTAGATGGTAGTAGAAGTTCAGGGGAATTTGCACAAAGTAGGTATCAAGAAGCCAAGTCGGTTTCAGGAACGCGAGGCTTGAGCGATTCGTCTACATCAGAAACATGGAGGACATGGAGTATGAGGAGAGCTGGATTCACTGATGAAGATTTTGAAGGTATGGAGAGGCTTCTGTCTTTACATATAAAAAAAAGAAGGATATGACTTGATAAATAAAAGATCTAAGCTTGAAAACGTTTATATCGTACAGCTGCTGAAATTTCTTCCAGTGGTTTGGATGTTGTGAAGAAGGATAATACGAATAAGGATTCTGGTGATGGCGTAAATGGAAAAGATAAACCTGCATCTTCACCAGAAGATATAAATACAACTCATTTCAAAAGCCGTCTTCAGAATCTCCAGTCAGAACTTTCTTTTGTTCTTCAATCCCTTAGATCTCATCCTGACGAAGTCGTGCCAAGTAAGGTAACATCTGTTTTCATTTCCTTGTATGTAAGTGTTTGACCAGACGACATCTAGAAACACTGTTCTACTTGTTTGATGTCTCATGACTTCCTATCAAACTAGTAGCGATTCTATTAGTGATTTTTTCATTTGGCTTACTTTTGGTTTATGATTTCATTTAGGATAGTGAGATAAATTCTGGGAAATTGGAGAATCTCAGTGATGATTGGGAGTTCAAAGAGAATGAGATTATATATGCCCAGAATAAGTTACGGTCTACACGGGCAAAGCTGGCAGTTCTTGAAGGAAAGATGGCTATGGCTATAATGTATGCTTTGCTCATTACTTATGTGCAAAAATATAGGAGGAAGCTTTATGCTATTGTCTCTCACTTTGGTTAACTTATTTTTCCTTCTAGAGACGCACAGAGGATTGTACGGGAGAAACAGAGAAGAATAGATCATGCTAGTAGAGCTTTACGGTTACTTCGAACCGCATCCATAGTATGGCCTAATTCAGCCTCAGAAGTTCTTCTGACGGGTTCATTTGACGGTTGGTCTACACAGGTCAGTCCATATCGATAAAAAAAAACTGATTAATCTCTGTAAAGGAAACCAAACTGCTTCACCTCGGCTGAATTTGTTTTATGATATTGCAAGCAGAGGAAAATGAAGAAAGCAGAGAACGGAGTCTTCTCTTTATCGCTGAAGCTATATCCTGGAAAATATGAGGTTAGATGATTCAATCAACGCAGTATCTGCAACTAAAATTTTCCCAATTCATGACCAAACCAAAATCTTAACCTTGCTTCATTTTCCTCACAGATAAAGTTCATAGTTGATGGCCAGTGGAAAGTTGACCCGCTTCGACCTATTGTAACTTGCGATGGATATGAAAACAATCTGCTTATCATCTCTTGAGGTCGTAGGCAACAACAACATTTTAGAGCTGATCCCACCATCGATGGAGCATGAGCTAAATCAGTAGGGTCTTAGTTTCTTTTGGAAATTCACTTTCATGTAGGGTAAGGTAACCAAGGAAGCAGTAGAGCTACTTTTTTTTATCTCGACAAAACAAGAAAGAAGAAACTGTAAATGTCAAATTTTCCAATCATTGTAATATACAACCACTATGTTCCTCTGACAAGACTCATGTAAGCAATTGACTTTCTTGCATTGTACAATGTTACACACATTAGATCATATAATACACCCATTTTCTATGATAAGGTTGGTGAAGAAGAAATCTGTTGTTTTCGCCTTACGACATAGGTAAATCCACTTCCGCAATATACTTTGATCTCCTTCGTTCCCATGTCTATACTTAGGCTCACCGGTTGAGGATTGGTCTGATCATTGGTGTTTCCAAGACCTAGCTGGCCATGTTCACCCCATCCCCATGTCTTAACTTCTCCACTCTCTGCAATACATTCAAATCTTTGTTTTATATCGAGAAGAAGTCTGACGAAGGAAGAGAAAACAGAATTTACAGCTCCCCTTTTACCTGTTACAGCTGCAGAATGCTCTGCTCCTGCTGCGATTTGCAGAACTTTAACCCCGTCAAAATCCGAGACTTTCTCTAAGAGAGCTTCAGAGGAATCTACTTGCAGTTGTTGCTTCTCGGATTGTTTATTAAGGGTGTTACCAAGCTTGAAAACTTCGCCATCGACTGTTCAACAAGTCCATGAACAGAGGAATGAGTTCAGTGAGCTAATTGAAGGTATTGATTGATGCATCCACACGTAGATTACCGGTTAATAATAAAGCATGATTCCATCCTAAAGAAACTTCTCTGAAAGATAGAGATGATGGCAAACACTGAGGGGTTTGAACATCAGAACTGCCGCAGAATCCTCTTCCCCAATTGAACAACTCTCCTTTAGCTGGTCAAGCACATCGGAAGACGGGTTTAACAAAAGATACACATGATTCGACGAATCAATGAAACTGAACTTGAGACATAAGGGTTAACCTGATATAGCTGCACTATGATCTCCATTAGCTGATATACCAACAACCTCAACATCTTCTAATCCAGAGACAACACATGGAAGATTTATTGACTTTTTTCCGTTTGATGAGAAACCTAACTGTCCGCGCTTTCCAGATCCGAATCCGCACACTTGATTCCCTGAAGAACACAAGATAAATCAAAATGGAGAAAAAACACTTTTCTTGCAAACCAGTGAAATGATGTAACAGATGTTTACCTGCGAACAAGACAAGTGAGTGGCGCATACCACAAGCTACCATCTTCACGCTTTTATCAACAAAGTAAGAGACTTTGGCTGGAGTGCTTAGTGACATGTTCTCACCATGACCAAGCTGACCAAATGAGCCATTCCCGCATGTAAAAAGGCAGCCAGAATCTGCACTCTCACACACACACAACACAAAAAGGGAGATCAAATCTCTTTTGTCTCCAAAGCAGTTACAAAACTTTCATTTTAAGTTCACCTGAAACAAAACCAGAGTGACTCCATCCAGCTGCAGCTTGCGTTATAACATAGTCGTCCAAGAAAGATACTGGTTTTGGCAAACAAGTGTTGAGGATGTCCCCATGTCCTAATTGACCAGAGTTTCCCCTTCCCCATGTCAACACCTTACCAACTGCAAATTCCATACTTCAATGGTTTAATCAGAAGATTAAGTAGTCAAATTACTGCAAAATCCATACTTCAATGGGTTTCTTCTATCGGAGATTTTGTGGGTTACCAGAAGTCAAGGCGATGACGTGAGCGCCGCCACAGGCAAGCATTGATATGGAAGGAAGTGACGTCAGCGAGAGAAGCTGCGGGAGATGCTCGTCTTGTAGCTTGGCCGTCCCCAATTGGCCGTCCGTACCTGCGCCCCAGCTCCATAATTGTTCTTCTTCATCAGCCAGCTCCATGCTCCTCCGCCTAGTCGGCTTAGCTGTGACTTAACGACGGAATTTTGAACCAAAAGTAACCAACCTGCCTGAAACGATGCCGTCGTGAAAGTTATTAGGGTTTTGCGAATTTAGTTTCTTTTTACCATGGAATCGAAAGACCGAGTTGCCCAAGTAAAGGTGAGACATTGACTTTTGTTTGATTGGCTTGTTATAAAAATAAATATATCGGTTTTATTGAATACACGGCTTATGGATGTCAAAGCTCGAATCTTCAAGTGAATTTGAATTCTTCTTTCTTACAAATTTTCAACTCATTCAAAATTTTTTTTTGATAGAATGCATACACACTTAAATATACAGAGTTTGTCGAATTTCCTGAAAGAGAAAGAACCGAATTTTACCCACAAAAAATTGTGAAACCTGAGTGAATTAATAGAATAAACCACAAGTGTAAAAGAATCGGACTTTCATCAGAAGAAAAGAAAAAAAGTTACTACTATAAATTTTACTAGATGCTGCTGCTAAAGGATATCGTCGTAGGCTACAATATCTCTGTGTTTAAATTCCCTTATCGTCGCCGGAGATGGACTTCCGTCTCCGTCGGTATTATTGCTTCTAGGTTTGACAATGGCCGACGCTAGCCTATTGCTTCTTCCATGTTTTCTTAATGGCAACACAGGTCGGAGAAGCTTCGAGGAAGAAGAGGACGACAATGACGACGACGTTTATCCTTTCCTTCCCCTACCGTCACACCTTCCCTCCACTTTACCAATGGATCCGTCGCCCAAACCACCTGCAACTGCAATACAACAAGTACCCCCAAATCTTATTAATCCAAATTCCCAAATTTCAGAACGAGGTTTGTGATTTATAACTGGAAAATTTAGCTCAAATCGATGAGTGAGCGAGCGAGCGAGTACCTTTTTCGAATCGATGGATATACCGAAAGAAGGCTCGTGGCTACGGGCAATGGCAGCTTCTGCTGACTCGGCGGAGCGATACGAAACGGAGCCAAATCCGTCTTTGTCGATTCGGATTCTGGAGATTGAGCCGTAGATCTCGAATCGGGATTTCAGCTCCAGGACTGAGCAGTTGGCGGGAAGTCCGATAACGACCAGCGCCGGTGGCGGCGGAGGTTTGGTGGTCGGATTGTCGATGATCTCATCGAATTCCGATGACGGAGGCGCCCACGGTCGCCGGCGTTTCGAAATTCGCGCCGGTGTGTGGCGGTAAGTGCAGGGTTTGTCTCTCTTGCGGCTCATACTCGCATTCGCTCGAGTCCCACAATTTTTTTTTTCTTTCTAATTTCCTTTTTGGGAGAAATGGAATATAAACATATATTGGGCTTATGGTAAATGGGCTTAACACGGCTCAAGGCCCATATATTAACTTGACTTCTAATCTGAAGTCTCTACCGTCCCCCATCGGTGTGCATTTGAGAGAGACGAGATAGATCGGTGGACCCTACAAACTCCAGTTTTTTTACACTTCCATTCATATTTTGCCACGTGGTTCTATCTGGGCCTGAATCCGAGACTGATGAAAACTATTAATGCAGAGAAAATCTATGCGCAGGAGTTTTGTTTTATGGTCCCACACTGACGTGGATGGTGGAAAATATCTGGATCTGAGACATCTGTTCCGTACACGTGGCTTTCAAAGATTGCGCTGAGTTTTTGGACATCTTCGATTCTTCATTGGTGGGTGATTCGGATAAGAAAGAGTTCTGTCTATTTCAATTTTCACAACCCCAAAGGTTACATTATTGCATATGGATGATGGAATATGGAGTTATCATAATCAAATAGTGCAAGTCCTTTTCAAATGAATCAATTCTCTCCCTTCTACTATTTGCTCAATCATTGACTTATTGGAAATTGTATCACGTACGAATTATTACGATAAATGTATATATATTCTTTATATGCTATACTAATTATTACGATAAATGCATTTTGAATTTTTGACAGCCATATCATTTCTCTCGTCATTGAAAAAACTTATGATCTTGTCCAGTTTAATAAAAGTTCATACTAATTTGACATAACTTACGATGTCCAAAAAAAGATTTGATATAACGTACAAGACAATTGATATTTTATTTGTAAGATTTCAACTTCCAGAATATGAACCCTACGGAAGGAAAAAAAAAAAGGAAAACATAGAAGATATCTTGAGGCTCACGGAACGTAGACCTTAGACTATCACAACCTTAGATTTGATGCAGTCAAAGTTGGATCATAGTAAAACCCGAGAGCTGCAAGCTCTGGGAAGCTGTATTGATTCCCCAACCCTTCTTCGTCACTGTACTGTGTATTATCGCTTTTCACCGAGCTACCTTCTTCCCCAAGCTTCTCGGCTTCCATAGACTGAGTTTCAAGGTTCTCTTTCATTTTCAGCTTCTCTTTGAGAAAAGCAACCTGTTTGAATGTTTCATCAAAAATCAAAATGTTGAACAGTCTCTCTACTAAATTGGGCTGGTGTTAATTTATTAAAAAAAAAGGTACCTTGTTTCTGAGGGTTTCGTTTTGTAGAAAGAGAATGTCCCTATCAGTCTTGAGCTTAGCATAGCTAGCCTTTAGAGCATCATAGTCGTGCTCGAGCTGTTTGGTCTTGAACCTAGCCCTCCTGTTTTGAAACCAGACAGCGACTTGGCTCGGCTGCAGCCCTAGCTTATCGGCCAGCCAGAGTTTCCTGTCTGGTTCGAGTCTTTTCTCTTCTTCGAAACTCTCCTCTAGTAAACGCAGTTGATCTGGTGTTAGCTTCCGTTTCTTGGTTATCTCTCGCATCTTGTAGCTCTCACAGACGTCTTCTTCCTCCACGGTGTTAGTCTCTGTGTTGCTCATTGAGCTAGATCCTGCTGAATTAAGGCGAATATGTGACCAAAAACGGAATCATTAATTCGAAATGACACGAATCTCAACAAGAGAGAATTAAGAAGAGAAGAAGAGAATCTGATCTATGTCGCATGAGATTTTTCAAAGTTTTTTCACTTTTTTTTTTTGTCAAACTCTTTTAAACTAAAAGGACAGTCTTTTAATCTAGGTGGCTGCAGTTTGGGGATGAAGATTCCTCAAAAGTGAAACTTTCAAGGAAAAAAAAAATGCATTTAAGAAAACCCACGAAACCAAAATCAAGATAGGTGGAACAGAGGAATACCATAAAGAGCAGAGTGAGAGCTCGGAGGAAAGCAAGAAGAAGGAAACTTATGGCTGTGGCTTTGCTTCTGGTTCTGAAACCAAAAGAGAACTTCTGAAGCAGTGTTTGAGTTTTCCATTTGTAACTGTTATAAATGAAAACGTTGAGTCAATTACTGCAAAAATGATGAGACTCTTAAGAGTCACTTTTTATAATAATTAAAAAAAAAGATTATGGAATGACGAAAAATAAAAGTTACAAGAAAGAAAAAACGATTCCTTTTGCTGGTTCAAGTGTCTGGTAACAAGAGGGAGACGAAGGTGCTGTTTTGCCATAAGAGGGATTATATCTGTGGTTTATAATTAGCTGAGGACTTTTTTTCTTTCCCAAATTAGCTTAGTTCAAGCAAAGCGACTGTTTTACATTTCCAATCTATAGTCCCTTTGAAAAAAGTGAAAATAATAAAAAAAAAGTTTGTTTGACCAAAAAATAAAAACAAAATAAAAAAAATAGTTTAACAAAATCGAATGCAATATGTTATGAAATTAAGTGTAAAAATATTACTCTTTCTAGTAGGTGAAGAAATTAATTACTGAATAATAACCATAACAATTAAAAACGGATGAGTTTGCAAGTTGGGTTAATGAAGATGCTCTCTAATCACCTTTTGTTGTCTATTTATATTGCAAGTGGGTACAATATTTCCTTATGTGATCCAAACAATCCTTATGTACCACACTTGACTAAAAAGAAGAAATTTTTAAAGTGACGTCCATTCT
The DNA here is from genome assembly GCA_020283515.1 of Alliaria petiolata. Lineage (NCBI taxonomy): Eukaryota > Viridiplantae > Streptophyta > Magnoliopsida > Brassicales > Brassicaceae > Alliaria > Alliaria petiolata. Next base: position 96,252,362 of record JAHZTW010000002.1, read on the forward strand.
TTCGTTTTCCGTCAACATCAGATTCTTTTGGTTTGATTTCGTGAAAATTGTGAATATCCGTCCAGTGCTGTAATAAAGTTTTTTTTTTAATTATATATTAAATTAATTAAAAAAAAACTTTTTTTACATCAGATGCTTATGCAGTTTTAGTTTTAGAAAATCAAAAATTATATTTGAATTTTTAGCTTGAAACAGAAAACCAAGTTTGGAGTCCGTCTTCTTCGTATATCCAGTCGCCAACGCGTCGGATAGATAGGAGTTGGTTCCTCACTTGCTTGTCAATGAGTCGGATGAGAGTGCTAGAAGGGGTTGGTGTTTCACCATGTCTCCTTGCATTCCTTTCTCGACAAAGAGTATATAATATTGTTTCTTTTGTTTGGGTTATGTTATTGTGTGACGTGAGAATATAGAAAATGATTTTGTTTCTTTTTCTACAATTAGTTTTGTTTTAATGCTTGTGTTAAAACATATTTTGACGCTAACCATGGGTTATATAGTTTTAGACTAGAATTTTTAATATCTGAATTGTGGATTTTATTATCCGAATGTGAATACAAACCATCCGGATATCCGAATTTTGGAGCGTGGTGAAACGAATCTCGGATGACGGATAATATTTATAATCGTAAGTTATGTAATGATAACATTAATGGTCCATATAATTTTTACTTTGTTACTTGTTCATAGAGTTTGAGGGAATTAAGATGAAGGTCCAAGTGAAGTTAATGTTTGATCTTTACATGAATAGTGTTTTCATTGTTTAAAGTTGCATCTAGTAACTCTGACAAGAGACAATGTGGAATACCTGTGTCAGTGAAAAGAAGTGCCTCGTGATCAGATGGTCCAAGACAACTAACAACTTAAACCAAAGTTTTCAAGCTCTGGTGAAGATAGACAACCAAAGATTCAAAGAACGTTTTAAAGATGTCATGGGTTCAACCAGTAGACCCTTTTTCAATTCAAAGTTAAAAGCTCTCTACAAGCGTACGTACATTGTGATGTTCTCGACTAGGCTTACTTTAAGGTTCCTTCTATCTCTACACGATTATCCACGTCATCAATACCAATACATTTGATCAAGTGATTAACTGTACTTTAACCACCCTTGTTGTAAATATACACTAATCGACGCAATTTATCTATATATAGCTTTCAAAATTTATGGGAGTTTCCTTCAGCCAAAAAAAAAAAAAAATTGTTACATAAGTGATGCAAACTCATTTACGTCAACCATTTTCTGATATAAACACAGAAAATAAGTGACAATAATTATTTTATTTTATTTTAATTATCAGAAAACTTTAATTTACGGTAGTTTCATCACTTCATGAGTGTTAAGATTAATGAATTTGAAGGACGTTTTTTTAATCTTATTTTAAACATTGCATATTTCAGCACAAACTTCACTTCATATACAAGTAAATTAAAGTAGTAATCTTCTATGCATTCCGTAGTTTTTCAGCATATATATATATTTGTTTCTTCTTCTAAACTCTTCATTGTTTTTGCTTTTATAAAAGGTACTGTCTCTTTTGTCTTTTTAACTAAAAAAAGAAGACAGAAGTGAATATTAAATTTAGAGAATGTATATTGGTGACATATATAGCTAGAGGCAGGATCTTTACTGATTACAGAAAAATGGCCACCAATACTATATTTGCAACTTAAAATTTACATACAGTATGTAAGGAATAACCGTAATACAAATGCCTTGAGGCTTTTTTCATGTTTATATGGACACATATTTATCTAAACTTAATGGCTTGAGCACAAATTTCAACGAAACCTGTAAAGTAGTTAGTTTGTACGTTACATCTGTCATCAACATATATATTTGATTTTCTAAGGAAATTTAACGATCAATTAGTTACTGTAAAGTGATCTTTTTATGTGTCTAGATGATGGCAACATATATATGAGAGACACATAACCCATAATAGTTGGCATGTTAAGTCTACGAGCTTTGGAGAGTACACAAATGACATCAGATGAAGATATGAACAACGGATCAAGAATAGTCAGTGAATAATAGGAATCCATGGACAAAAATGATCGGAACATTGTTCAAAAAAGTAGTTAGAATACTAAAGTACGAATAATATAGATCTTGGTTCTCCACATGGCCACTAGACCACTAGATATGCTCTTGAACGAGTCAGGCTTAAAGGAAAGAAACCAAAAGTCCTCTATATATCGATATCGTTTGTATATAACCATAATGATGATGATACGAAAGGAGACGGATATGCTGTTTTGTTCAAAGAAAAGGTTTTGGTGTGGTTTTTATGGTCACCTCCCCAAGGAATTGTCTCATTTAGACCATCTCCATTGGTAGAACCCTTAATGGGGTTCTTAACCAAAAAATACTATTAGGTACTGAAAAGGGTACTATATATTAGCTCTACGATACGCCGTAATGTCATGCAAACACTTTAGAAACGTACCAATCAGAAACACAAAAAGCAAAAGGTGCTTCACTTATGTTTTTGATATACCCTCTTAATCAAGTCGCTTTTCCTCGGTTCTTTTTTTTCTTTTTCACTTATAGTTCATCGGTTCTTATTCACATATTATTCACATATTATGCGAATATATTTTTTATATAACTTCAACTTCAAGACATTGGGATTCCACTGATTCAAAATGATTATTCTACAATTTTCAAACCAAGAGATTATGATTTTTGTACCCGATAATCTCTTTATATGGGAGACAATATATAATGGAGTACCAAATTAAACCAGAAAACAGAAAATATAATTGCAACTAGTATAGGTAAAAGTAAGTCGATCGATTGTCCTTTAAAACAAAAAAGTAAGTCGATTGTATTGAAGTGTAGTGTAGCTATAAGGAATATTGATATATATGGCCATAGTCTTGGTGAAAAAGATAAATAAGATGGAATCGATCGATGTCATAGCGTTACTTTTGTGGTTGAATCAAATTAACACGTTCGCCTTTAAGAAGAAAAAAAGATATTAAAAAAAAAAAAAAATCAATACAATTATTTTAAAATCTAATTGACAAGTCAGACTCCTTCCGCCGGCTTAATTTCCGGGAATATTAGTTAACTCCTCCACCGGCTTTGTTTCTTGTATTCTTCAAGGATAAAACCAGTGAAGAAAAAAAGCTAGTCAGACTCAAAACACATCATGTGACCCATTGGGCTTGATTAATTGTTGAGTTGAAAAAATATAACAATTATACAGCCCATTACGATTCTTTTATTTTTGTGGGAATTTGTCGTAAGAATTAATTACTACACTCCATTGGATAGCTAGCATCTATAACACCCGACGCTTGTTATCTACTAGTTTATTTTAGTATGTTACTAGGAAAGGTCCGTGCGTTGCACGGATTTGTGATAATTTTAATGTTTAATTTTTAAAATTTATTAGTAAATTTTTTTGGATAAATATTAATTTTTATTTTGTAAATATCATGTAGTTTTATAACTTTGTATTGAAAGATTGGTGGAATAATAATATCTATAGTGAATGAGGATTTTTTTTCGACAATAATTAAGGACATGTTATTTTATAGTATAACCAATCTGAAATATATTTGTGATGAAATTTGTGAATGTAAAATTAAATGTTAAAATATTTTTTGGTCCTTGTAGATTATCAAAACATATATCACAATTGTCATATTCTTCTTGTGTACCTTAGATTTATGTTCTCTCTACGTCTTCAATTACAAAATCAACATATAGTTTTCTTGATGCATTTGGATTGAAATCTTCAATTTCAAAAGAGACTTCGAGGCATTGTGTGTTATGTGGTCGACGTGATAGCATAGATTTCCGAATAAAGTTTATTAAACTTTCGGTTAATGTACTTGATGTTGTGTCATCCATATCATGATAAGTAAGGTAGAAGTTAATCATATTTTTGAAGATAGTGTTATTTACTTGAAGTATTTGATCGGTGCTAAAACGGATTGTGTAGTTGATGTTCTATTTTTGACGGAGTGGACGTGTGATTTTGAGACGCAGTTTGTTCTGGTTGACTGTGTGAAAGAAATTATATGATAGTGTAATGCATATACATATATATATATTATATTGGAAATTTATGTTGTAATAAAAGTGAGTTGTGTTGTAGATTGTTGTTTTGTTCTTTCTATTTATAGATAGTTGTAGAATCTTTATTGCAGTTTTTTTGTTTTTATTTTTTTGTATATTGTATTTAATTATTTAGTGTAGTTGAATTTTTTATTTTTTTGTTGAGAAGTTTTTCCTTCAAATGTAAATGTGTAGAATGAAGGTATGTCAGCCCTGAAAATTTTGGGACTCAGGACGGAAATCTACGGCTATGGGACGGAAACAGAAAATTAGTGAATTGGAAATAATTCTCAAAAGGAAATATGATAGAACGTCCTAGGAAATTTCAGAATAATTTGAAAAAATATTTATAGAATTTTCAAGTTTTTCATTTTTGAACGGGTAATTCGGGTACACGATCTAATACTCATTCCCTTCCCATACCCGTATTAATAAAATAAATGGTTTCGAATGGATAATTATTTTAAACGGGATAGGGAATGGGACGAAAATTTCGGGACAGTACAGGAGGGAACGGGAAACCCGTCCCAAAATTTTCAGGGCTCCTGATGAAAAAACTTTATTATATGTTATAAGATATCACATATGTTTTTTTTATAATTATGTAGTTAATTATAGTTTTTCTGGTTATCTTAAAATGAAGTACACCTATTATTAAATTAAGAACAACAAAATAAAAAGATGAATTAAATGTTACAATTATGAATTACATATTTCAATTTTTAATGTATTTATTTATTTTTTTTTTAAATATAGGTGACACATCATCTGTCACATGTCAGCTTTTCAAAACTCACTTCTAAAAAAAACCTTACTTTATTATATAAGATAACTCAAGTTCAAATCTAAGAATATGCGTATATGTAACTCGTAAACAAGGTAAAAAAACACTTTCTTACATTCATCCTAATTGTTTAATAGTTAATACATTCATTATAATTGCTGAATTAGTGTTTAGGTAACTAAGGATAAAGATCGATTGAATATATACAAGTACTAATATTCAGATCGTATTCAAAAATATCAAGAAATACATATTGTCACGTTTTCGTATAACTATTTTTTTTTTTTCTTGGCAGCGTTTTCGTATAACTATTTATATAATTCTAAGTTGCAAGAGCTTTTTTTTTTTTGATAAAAATTGCAAAAGCTTCTTTAAATCAAATATTTTCTCCGGTAAGATATATGTGAGATAGTGAAACTATTATAGGAACAGACAGGTGGTGTTTGAAGAATGGCTTTAATTTGCATGGTAATAAATTTAGATTTACTAAATGTCAAATGAAATAAATTGTTACTATTAGTCAAAGAAAAATTTCTTCCGTTTATAAAAGCTGCCAATTTTTATTTCTTTTTATCATGCAAGTAAATTGTAGAATGTGTCACTTTATATTTTTGATATAGAAATTTAAAAAAAATTATTTGTATGCATCTTATTAAATTTAATTATTAGAATAAAAAATCTTACTTGGAAAACTATAATAGGTACTTTAACATTCTTTAACATGTAAATAAAATAAAAACTTGAAGGTTGGGTAGTAAATTGGAAATATTTTCCAATAGAGAGTTGCTCGACATTTGGCTATTTTGCATAGTCAACACTATCAAGAAATTGAGTAGCAACTAGCAAGGTAAGGATCACTCTCGGTCATCACAGTACTGATGACACGTTTTTAGATTTACATCCATTTTTGTGTGTGAAGTGATTAATTATATCATTTGGTCAATTTGGATTCCTTTTTTTGTTGTTGTAACCCATTGAGTGGAGGGATTTGATTCCCCTCATCACCTTTATATTATCCCTCTACTTTTTGGATTTGATTTGCATCCCTCTCCAACAGAAGGCAATCTCAAAGCTAAACTCCCTTTAAAATAAACTAAATCCCACTCGTACGTCTAGATTCAAATAACAGACTACATGAAAACAAAAGCCACATCATATTTTCTTAAGTCATGTCTACATGAAAACTTTAAGATGTTATTAGTTTTGAAGTTTCTATAATTTTAAAATTTATGATTATTTCTATATGAAGGTCGGAAATATTATCTCTAAGTGGTTTTATTAGTCTACGAATGTAAAATTCCCCTAAATTCTGTATAAATTATCATATTTACACCTTGTGATTTCCTTTTTTTGCCCGCTAAAATACCACGTTGTGATTTTTAGATTCATATAAAAGTTGTTTCCTATAGCAGCTTAAAAATTTGAAATATAAAAAGTCTTTAAGATCACCCAATATACCCTTCACCTCCTCTTAATTCCGAAAATAACCTTGTCACTTTCACTTATATATATCAAAGATCTCCTTCGTTTCTCCTCATCAAAGTTCTGAGAGCAGGAAATAGAGAAAATGGTCGGTTCTTCAAGCACATACTAATTTTCTCTATCTGACTCTTTTTTTTTTTCTTTGGTAATGTTCAATTGCTGAAAAAAATTACATCGTCTTTTTTTTTTCCGCTTACCTTCATTTCTATGTAGAAAATAAATATCTTCCTAAAGGTTATTTTGTTTTCGGCTATTTCAAAATACAGGAAGTTGAAATGCAAGATGGCTCCAAATGGGAAGGCTACGCCGACTGGAGAAACAGAGCCGCCGTGAAAGGTCGTCATGGCGGCATGCTCGCTGCCTCCTTCGTCTTGGGTCAGTCTCAAAAATTACAAATTTACCCCTTTTCCTCTCATTTTCGATACCTTTTTAAGCTCTTGTCTCGATCGCTCTCGTGGGAATCACGTGACTAATTTCTTTCTTTACTTTTTTTTTCTTGTGTGCGCGTGCGTGTGTGTTGTGACTTGTGAAGCGGTGGAGATATTGGAGAATCTAGCGTTTTTAGCGAACGCGAGCAACTTGGTCAGATATCTAACTGAGTTCATGTACTTTTCTTTTTCGAGAGCGGCGAGTGAAGTGAGCGCTTTCATGGGCACAGCCTTCCTCCTTGCTCTCCTCGGTGGCTTCCTCTCTGACGCCTTCTTCTCCACTTACATCATCTTCCTCATCTCCGCTTTCATCGAGTTTCTGGTACTTAAACTCCATAATTCCTTTTCTTTCCTCAACTAATCTTCACTTTTGACGTTAGAATTAGCCAACTAGGCAACCACCTAATGTTCAAAAAAAAAAAAAAAAAAAACTAGGCAACCACCAAGCTATAAAACCCGTTCACACTGTAAAAACATCAACCATACATTATTTATATATATATATATAATATATGTATATGTACTGTGTATATATACCTTAAAAGATCCATTCCAAAATGGCTTATGCATGTTGACTAAAAAAGTTCACCACCTTAATTGCAATTTGCAATTTGCAAAATCTAACGGACCAAGCGTGCGCAGAGTTTGATATATGGGACCCACTATTCACGCTAGGAACCATATCTCTAGGTGGGGTCGGATTTGTACTTGTGTGTCCATGTCAAGGGTCGCTGTTCTGTCTGCTTTTAATAATCTCTGATTCTCTGTCATGAGCTGTCGAGTTTGCCACATTTGTTCGACGAAAGACAAAACATACAAACAAGTGTAGTGGTAGTGATCACAAATCCATCATCTCATACTCATATTGTGGTAGTATAATTTTATTTGTTGTGTAATGATTTTTTTATTTTATTTAGTTTAGTTGTTTAAGTAATAAATGGCTTTTCTTTTAGTTTAATTTAAAATTTAATTTTCAACCGCAATAAAAAAAATGATCACACTACCTTATGATATTTTATTTAAATTCAATTTATGGAGTTGATCGGGATATTCGTACACGTACAGGGACTTATCCTGCTCACAGTCCAAGCTCGTCGTCCGTCCTTAAGGCCACCTCCTTGCAAGAGCTCCGCCACGTCATCATGCGAAGCCGTTGGTGGTTCGAAAGCGGCGATTCTATTCGTGGGACTGTATCTAGCGGCTCTAGGAATCGGAGGGATAAAAGGGTCATTGCCGTCACACGGAGCAGAGCAATTCGACGAGAGCAGCCCCAAAGGTCGAAAACAGAGATCCACATTCTTCAACTACTTTGTGTTCTGTCTCTCATGTGGAGCACTCGTGGCCGTGACGCTCGTTGTGTGGCTCGAGGAAAATGTTGGCTGGGAATGGGGATTTGGTGTCTCCACTATTTCCATCTTTCTCTCCATTCTCGTCTTTCTCTCTGGCTCGAGGTTTTATAAGAACAAGATCCCTCGTGGAAGTCCTCTCACCACAATCTTGAAGGTAACTTGGAAAAAACATGTTTTTGATCATCATTGTGAAACGTATCGTTTTTGTTTTCTTAACGTCTCCTACGTACAGGTTCTTGTTGCAGCTTCCATGATGGGTTGCTCGAGTAAATCTTCGAGTAATGCTGTTGTGAACTTCTTTGTCAGCCCATCTAGTCACTTGGCTAAAGAAGATCAATCAGAAGAAGGAGAAAAGAGGCATTCTCAGTCACTAACCAATAGCTTGAAATGTCTAAACAAAGCGGTAGAGGGCAAAACGGTCCACAGATTGCTCGAATGCACGGTTCAACAAGTCGAAGACGTGAAGATTGTGCTCAAAATGCTTCCGATATTCGGCTGCACTATAATGCTCAATTGCTGCTTAGCTCAGCTCTCTACTTTCTCTGTCCATCAAGCTGAGTCGATGAACAGAAAGATCGGAAACCTAGAGGTTCCGGCAGGTTCTTTGCCGGTTTTTCCAGTCGTGTTCATGATAATTCTTGCACCAATGTACGACCACCTGATTATCCCTTTCGCTAGAAGAGTAACCAAAACCGAGATGGGTATCATTTAAGAGTAACCAAAACCGAGATGGGTATCATTCATTTGCAAAGAATCGGTGTAGGCTTGGTCCTTTCGATAGTAGCAATGGCAGTGGCCGCTCTAGTCGAGTTAAAACGAAAGCAAGTAGCCACAGAAGCTGGATTACTTGACTCAAAAGGAACCTTACCCGTCACTTTCCTATGGATCGCGCTGCAGTATCTGTTTCTAGGATCTGCTGATCTGTTCACTCTAGCCGGGTTGCTAGAGTTTTTCTTCACAGAAGCACCTCCTTCTATGAGATCATTGGCGACATCGCTCTCATGGGCTTCTTTGGCAATGGGGTATTATCTAAACTCGGTGATGGTGGTGATTGTGAACAGTGTGACTGGGAGTGGAGGAAGAACCCCTTGGCTCGGTGGTGAAAATGTTACCATTAATCGTTACAGACTAGACTTGTTCTACTGGCTCATTTGTGTTCTTAGTGTTGTTAACTTCTTGCATTATCTCTTCTGGGCATTGCGTTACAAGTACATATCAACTGGTGCCAGAAGCTGATCTAATGTAGTACACTCATTAATAGAATGGACTTACAATTCTGATATAATGTTTATGTTTACTAAGATCTTATATTTGTATAAGAAGTGTACATCCCTTAGTATTTATTTATTTTGGTCTAATTTCAAAAGCCACATTTTAACAGAATATGTGGCTTGGTCTAAATTTAGCTAAATTAAAAAAAAGTAGCTGATAAATAAACGAAAAACATTACAAACCCATGCTTATTTTAATTATCACAGCACACTGTCACGGCCTTAAATCCGAAAGACCATGCGGCGCTCTATATACACGCGTATAGTTGAGCCAACCTTCATCTTATGGATCACATTCGACTGGTTTCGCCCTGCCTAGGGCTCATCAGGAGTACGGCTCCAGTACCCGACCAGTTTGTGCAGGGATGGCCTAATCCCTTCTTCAAAGTAAGATCCATGATCAGCGACAGGGACCCCGAACTCAACCGGGTCGGTCTGCCTTACTCCAAAGGGTCTCTCCAACCTTGAGTCCTGCACGCCCCATCACTGGAAACGCGCACCCCGCCAGTCTAAATGATCCTGCGGAAGCGTCACCATGAGTCACGACTGTCCTGGAAAACCAGGGTCGTGACAACACGCATTGAATTTGAACATACTCTCCTTTGCATTACAAACCCATGCTTATTTTAATGGTATTTATTTCAGACAGGATTGGACCAAACTGATTCTAGACATCTGAGGTGAAACGGGCGCTTTCCAGAATGTTTTTTGCGTTGTCGAAATCAAAGCCGTCGCGTCTATGGTACTCTTTAATCTGCAATTACGGGTATATACATAGATTGTGAATACACAATGGACCAACGAACGCATATTTGATGAAAAAGGTCAGGACTGTATTCAAATGTAGAACCTGGTCATGAGGCAGATCTTGAAACTGTGGGAGAACCAGACGTTGAGTGAACTCAATGTATGAAGCCGGGACTGTTTCGGTTACTCCATCTGCAAATTCAACCGCAACCCTCTCCGAGATCGATGACACTTGTAAAAGTAGACCATCTTGACTAACTGAAATACACATCCATTCCAATTTATATAGCGGATAAAGAATAGAAACATTCCAATGAAAGAAAAAAAAAATTCCAAGAATCTCATGAGGCTAACAAGTAAAGGAAACCTTTGAGAATTCCTCCGTCACTGTTGAGTTCGAATCCCTTTTCTTCTAGATACTCTTTGACGCATTTGATGTCACTGAAATGGTGTTTGAGTCGATGAACAGAAAATGCAAGATGGTTCATTGTGTAGCCGTGGATTAGTACCCATGCCGCAAATTCGCTCTCCCTGCAGCGCTCACAACAGTTAGCTTTTCATCAATGCGTTTATTTTTGCGAAAAAAATCACACATTTTGAAGTTTATTTTGCAGCTATAGCACTTTTAAGTTTTTGTTGGAGAAGAAGTAACATTTTCTCAATTATACACGACTGTTTCATCTTTAAAGATTCCTGAACTGTTTATCAATATGAAAAACTATACTATTATTGACCCTATAAATTAAAATGACCCTATACATTTACCAATTCTTGGTAAATCGGTGTTTTTTTTTTTTTTTTTTTTTTTGGGACAACAGCCTCTATTCCTATGGTAAATGATTAGCCATTAGAAACACTTTTAAATCAACAAATTAATGTATTAATAAAAAAAAATTACATGATTAGAGAGAGAGTTATAATATTTACTTGGCAAGCTGATTGAAGTCGGTCCATGTTGGCTTCTCCCAAATTAAAGACCCCAAAGTACTTGAAAGAACCGCTTGCTTTCCACCTTCTGGTTTTAGATATTTCCGTATTATCTCCTAATAAGCAACCATTAAGTATAAGTTAGGACCGACAAAGATAAAATAAGATATTTATTTAAGACTCATGACAACAGCATTAATTATGTTTGTGATCACTGATCATCATATTCATACCTGTGATTCAGGACTTAGTTCGTCCACAAGAAGCTCAGCTATGACAAGTCGTGGCAGAGGCCCGTTGCCTAGACCGTGACCATCATCGGGGACGTGAATATTCGGAGGTGAAAACGTGAGAACGCGTAGTTTCTTCGTTGGAAAATCAAGCCCATCTCCAATTTTATATCCATAATCCATGAAGAAACTCGATAAGGAATCTATTCCGTAACCCTCCACCTATTCATACCCAAAATTTTCTTATTCACACAATTAATTTCACCAAATCTTATATTATTATTATTATTTTTTTAAATTTTTTTTGACATTTCATCCATTTCACTATTAACGATGTCTTATATACATATATATATATATTTTAAATACCACTCTCTCTGTTTCTACTATTAACAAAATTTGTTTCAAAAAGTTAGATGTTTTCAATTTTTTAAGTGTAGTTATTACTTTTTTCACTTAATTTACCTTTATAATTTTTATTATTTTAAAAAAAATTAAGTAATACTCCTTAAAGTTTATTTCTAGTAAAAATAAGGTTAAATAAGGAGTAATTAATAAAAATAAAGTTAAAATAGTTATTTCTAAAAAAATTAATACGTATGAAAAATTTAAAACATTCATCTTTTAAAAATAGAGGAAATATGTTTTATCCATTTGGCCATATTTATATTAAAAAAATAAGTAGGTGGGGTGACAATTATTTTGAGATAAATTAATAAAATAGCAATCACCGACAATAATAACATTTGAAAATTTGAAATATCTCTCATAAATTTGCAACAGAAAGCATGATTTCTTTCTATATTTTGCTATTTTTTATATGTAGACATAATTTATCAAAAATGTTTTAAATGATTTGATACTTAACTGTTGTAAAAAGACACGTAATTTTTTTCAGTTTCGTATTATTTATCTCTTGAACATCTAATTTATCCAATAAATTTATTCTTGTGATATAGGGGATGTATTCAATCTATAATTTTGGAGAATTTGTAAGGATTTGAGTTTTAATAAAATTTTATATGATTTTGAATGAATTAGAGAAATTATTATGATTTGCTATTAAAAGTCTATAAAATCCCACATAAAATAAACAATGAGATTTAGTTTTTCATATTTTTAACTAACAAACTCCACCAAAATCATTTAAAATCTACTAATTAAAATATTTTCCAATAGTAGATATGATTAAGTTCTTACCAATTATTGATTAAATAACAGAAGATTTTAAGTGATTTTAATTGGTTTTACATAAATTTTATATTAAATAACATAAGATTTGAAAAGACATTTAAATATCATCAGTTGAATAATAGGAGGTTTTAAAAGAATTCTTAATTCAATCCACCCCATAGTGTTCTACCCTATTAATTAACTTACTATATATATATATATATATTTGATAAAAAACAAAAAAGCCATCAACCCAATTAGCTCCTTTTAAATGATTGCTTTTATCGACTTTCTATGGAAAACTTTGATTTCATTCCTCATTTATCTCTATTTACGATTTCTTGTTAGTTTGTATATTACAAGTTTCAAAATTAATAGAATACGGAGATATATGATGGGTATTTTACATTCGTCTGTACTTCTTAATAACTGTAAAAAATAGATAAAACAGAGTATAACACAGTAACACTGCTTGATTCGTTGTATACTTGTACATTTGTGAAAATTGAATATCCACAAATTTTCACCAGAGTATAACACGTACCTTTAGTGTCTGGAAAGTGAAGTGGTCGTAGCAGACCTTCTCGTTGTCCACCGACTGAACTAGTTCCCATATCGTCTTCGCCGTCTGGTTCTTCTTCAGGTACGTCTTTAGTATATTCTCAAACACATTCCGAATAAATTTTTCACTTCCTCCCTGTTACATCGAAATAATGAATTATCGCAAATTCGCAATAATATATATATTTTTTTCCTCAAGTAAATCATAGTTGAGAAAGAACCTTGAACGATGAAGTGTGAGGCAAGTCGAAGGAACCCATGCAGAAAGATAAAATGAAACTTTTTTTTGTTTTTTTTGATAAAAGAGAAACTGAAACTTGCTTGGTTCTTCTTATTTATTCTTGTATTTCGTTATTAAAGAAAGACCAAGGAGTCACTATATCATTACTTTTTTTTGTTTTCATCAACGATAATATGGATTAATTAAACTAAGTTTTCGGTTAACCAAACAGGAAGTCACTACTATTATTTATTTTGTTTTTTTTCTTGACTACAGTATTATGTATTATTGCTCTCGACATGATTATACGGGCAGTTCGAGAGTAGGGACTAATCTGACTGTAGAGAAATTAAATCCTTCAACAAATATGACAGAAGTGTCTGGCATTTTTATTTACTTATTTATTTAATTCATATTTATCATCTAAGCACTCTGTTCTAAAACTAGGGCGATTATATGATTCCGAGGCCGCAAAATTGTTCAGCGGTGAGTCACCGTGGCGATGGTGGAAAATCGGATAGATTATGCGGTGGTCCGGGAAAGATCCGCAGCAAACGCAATATAAGGAAAATAGGCGTTCAATCTGAAAAATCGGACAACTTTTAAGTTCGAAAACACGGCCAACAAATCGGAATTTGAAAAAAAAAACTCATATTTTGGCCTTTTTAATTGAGGAATCGATTAATATTTCATAGATCTATCATAGATTGCTATAAATATTACAGAAATTAAGTTCAGAACCAAGCAAATCGCAGGAAAAAAGAGAGGCGGCCTTGGAAGAGCTCAGATCTCGTTTTGCCATAGGAAAGAGATGAGGTTACTTTGGTAATTTCGGCTATTATTAACATAAATAAGAAATATAACATAAAATGCATGCTCTGCACAAACCACTAGGACAGAGAGTTCTATTTGGTTTTCAACGCATAATTTAATATATATATATATATTTAATATAATTAAAATGTAAAAAATAAATCCTCGATTATTCTCCGATTTATTTCCGATTTTTGAAAAAATCGCTAGGCTCACACCGAACGCCCGATTAACGCATAGCGTATTCCCGAACAAGGTCTAAGCACGAAGGCCAGTATTTCAATAGCCATGTCAAATCTTTTTAGAAGAGCATTAATTAGCAATTGTTAGTAGAGCATTTGAGAGCATCAATTTTTTTATCACCCAACTTTTTTTTGACGGAAAAAGAACTAAAATACATTTGTTAAAACGCGGTGCATCTTCATTTGTATTTCGGCTACATGTTTATGTGAATAAAATACATTTTAGGCTTTTCAGCACATATCTTAAGTCTCATGCAGAATGTTTTAAATTATACGATTGAATAAATTATTATGTCAAATTTTACATTGAAAATGATGTTTTTAAATTATGCAATAACTAATTTTTTTTTAAATTATAATGATGTTTATAATTGACTAAAGAATTTTAAAATTTTAAGTAGTTTTTGACCATTTTGTATTCCGCCGTCTCTTTTACAAACACAAAATTTTAATTTTTTCTTTTATCACAACGACCTTTGAACCTATAGTTCGTTACATCACGGCCATCAACACCTTTGAACCCGTGGCACTTATATTACTCTTACCATACTCATGATCATGCTATGCATTACCAACCAATTCATTCTTAAAAACTCATGACAAACTCATTCTTCGACCGTACGTATGAAACAAGTATGGTATATCTCTGGGCCGGGCTAATGGAGTATTTAAGAAACAATATTGGTTGAGGAAAAGGTTGGTTGGTTACATAATTTACATATTGCTCAGTTATCGATTAATTAACGTATAATTTTTTTTTTTGAACTTTAATTAACGTATAAGTTGTGAGTTGGGGCACTTACAAACCTTTTCTTTCTTTGTAATAAACACACACTATATTAGGTAGGAGTAAAACCAATCGAGATTCAGAAATTCCTCCTCCTGAGGTTAAGCCAGATGGTTCTTTGAGATTTCCCTGGGCTGCAAGGATGGATCCTTCTATCCGCAACCTCTACAGGACAACAACGCCAAGTTACATGGAGGATGGTACTCCTAAAGTACACATTCCAAACCACATATTAGTGCAGGGGCTTGAAAATCAAAAAAAGTATATCATTGGGCAGTTCTATAGGTGCTACACTCCATCAGGAGGTCTCATACATGCGGTGACAAACCGTATTTGGGGCAGGAAGTGTAAGATCTTCACTCGTAAACTTGGTGAGTCCTCTTTTCTGTTTCATATCCCGGATAAACAAACTAGGGATTGGGTATTACAGCGTGGGTTATGGCACATAGATGATTGCATTATGTTTGTAGCCCCATGGACTCATGCTGCTTCTCTAGCTTTGCCTGAAATCACTTCAGTTCCGGTTTGGGTTACATTAAAGAACATCCCGAGCTGTCTTTACTCAATCAAGGCGATTAGTTGGATAGCCTCTGGATTAGGTGAACCCATGCTCACTAATAAACCGTGGCTTGACCCGACCCAAATCGGTGAGGCTAAGCTCATGGTGGAAGTAGAGCTAGTTAAGGGTTTTCCGGAAAGAATTCTAGCTGAAGATGAAATAGGCAATGTTTCTATGGTGGATGTAGAGTATTCTTGGCTTCCAACCAAGTGCAACAAATGTGGACAGCTAGGTCATAAGGAATCTAGATGCCTCCTTCGTTCTGGTCATCCCATTAACTCTGCTCAGCCTGCTTCAGATCCTGTATCGACCTTAGTTGTCAAGATGGGTTCAGCTCCTGTGTCAGTTGATGTTATGCCTGCTACTATTGAGGATGTTGTTACAGATACTACAGCCTCTAAAGTTGTCATCAACTGTGATGAGAATGTCACAAATATGGCTGGTTTTACTGCTTCACAAGAGGCTCCTTCAGATTATGTCTCTCTAGCTGTCTCTGATGTTGCAGATTCACCTATTTCAGCTCCGTTAGGAGCCATTAGTTCAGCCTCCCCTCTTCTTGATGTTGCGGTCAATGATGCAATGTCAGCTATAGCTGTTCCAGCCTCACCATTTGTGCAAGTTGTCACAACAAATACTGCGTCTACTACTATCATTTTAGAATCTGCACTTTCAGATGGTGTTCCTCCTGCTTCGCTAAACTTTTCAAGTCCTCCTAAATCAGATTCATGCAACTTTGGTAATCAATATGCTGTCTTTGATGAGGGAGCGTATACAGGGTTTGAGATAGGCGATTCGTCTTCTCAGAAAACTCGAGGAGGAAGATCAATCAAACCCACACAAAAAATCCAAGAAAATCAATGGACCTTGGTTCGTGGTCGAGGCAATCGTGGCCGTGGAGGTCGAGGTGGCCGCGATGCATCGCATTAGGATAGTTAGAGAGGCTTAATTCTCTACTACTACTCGCTCCTACTTAACTGTACGGTTACTCTTACTTGTTAGAGTCTCTCAAACTCTTTCAAACTATATATGACCTGGTCATATCTTTGTATTACTTTTTATGCATTTTAATATGAATACCCTTTGTCAAAAAAATAAAAAATAAACACACACTTTTCTTGTTGACCTAATTTTTCTTCATTTTTCTGGTGCTACGCCTCTTTTCTTCCCTTGTTTTCTACTATCTACTTACTTGTCGGACTCCATAAAAAGAAATAGAAATATTTGATTAAAAAGTTAAGTAGCACTCATAAATGTCACAAGTCAGAGATGATTTATTTTATAAGTAATCATCACTCCACATGAGACTCACGTTTTCCTGGAGAAGAAGACACGCACATTGAACATATAGTACTTATAACATACAAATCCACACTAATTAACACTCTCTTTTTTTCAGACAGGATTGGACCAAACCAAAGTGATTCTAGACATCTGAAGTAAAGCGGCTGCTTTCCAAAATGTTGTCCGCGTTATTGAGCGCAAAGTCTTCACGTCTATGGAACTCTTTAATCTGCAACCATATAGATCGTGAATATAATAGACCAAACTAACTTATACTTTCTCCGTTTTAAAATATAAGATATGTTAGGGAAAAAAAGTTTGTTTCAAAACATAAGATATTATTCTTACGTATTTGTTTCAAAACATAAGATATTATTCTTACGTATTTATACAATTTTTTTAAAAATTTATTAGATGACGTTTGATCAAGGTGAAGACCATCCAAGTAAATACAATTTAGGTAGGAGCTAGGAAGGAGCTGCTCAATAATACTCAAAATATTATGGATCCTTTTTTGTATCTATTATATAATTAAACAAATTGGAATCCTAAAATAAAAATAATTTTGTGAAAATTTTCGTTATGACCTTGTGCACAAGCATCTCCTCCTATATGTAGACCCTAGGATTAGGATTTAGCGTACCTGATCATGAGGCAGATCTTTAAACTGTGGCAGAACGAGACGATCAGTGAATTCAATGTATGAAGCAGGGACCGATTTGATTACGCCGTCTGAAAATTCTACGGGAAGCTTCTCCGAGACCGATGACATTTGTATCAATAGCCCATCGGTACTCACTGAAATTAATCGACAATCCAATTTACTAGTTGACGAAAGAGATTTTTTTCCATATATATTTGAAGATATGGAACCTTTGAGAACTCCTCCGTCTTGGTTGAGATCAAATCCATTTTCCTCTAGAGACTGTACGATGCAGTTGATGTCACTGAAACGGTGTTTAAGTCGATGGACAGCAAATGCGAGATGGTTCATTGTGTAGCCGTTGATAAACGCCTAAGCCGCCAATTCGTTTTCTCTTTATAGCGTTCAACAACAACAGTTTATTAGTTAATTAGCTCTAATTAGTCATCAATATGTATTATTTAATTGAAGATATATATATGATTTAGAGAGTGTAATATATACTCGGCAATTTGCTTAAATTCGCTCCATGTTGGCTTCTCCCATATTAAGGACCCAAGAGTACTTGACAGAAGGGCTTGCTTACCTCCTGCTGGTTTCAAGTACTTCCTTATTATTTCCTAATTAACCATTGAATAATATTAGAACCAACAAAGAGTAAGTAGGCGGGATGAGAAAATTTTAAAGACAAATTAAATAAATGACAATGATGTGACTTAAATATATTTTAGACGATTTTTTGTTCTTCATTTAATTATTACGGGAGCGTGGTTGGTTGTTTCTTGCAGCATGTTATATAATTTATGTACACGTCTAATTTATTAAATAATGAATGTTTAGGGTTTAGGTTTTCAAGTCCAATTTTTAATTTTGTTAGGACACCAATTAAACGTTACATAAAAAGTAATATTTTATAAAAAAACATATTCATTTTTTAATACTATTTGAAAGTAATATGTAACATTATTTTCAGTTAACTAATTTCTTTGTGATTTGACCAATACATTCAACAATAAATTTGTTATAAAAATATATTTATACCTGTGATTCAGGGCTAAGTTCGTCCACAAGAATCTCACCCATAACAAGTCGTGGTAAGGGTCCACTAATTACGCCGTGGCGATCCTCGAGGACTCTCAGTGTCGGCCAACCAAATTGGTGGCCCAAAGCCAAAAAAACAAATATAATTTTTTATATTTATAATTATTAAATAATATCAGTTTAAAAAAAAAAACCATATATATATATTGCTATATAAAATCTAAAATTATTTTGTATTTATCTTTTATTTTTTATAGTTGTGACCTTATAAATGCACTATTTTACAAATTTTACAACAAAAATGTAGCCTAACAATTAATAAACAAATCTGGTGACCCTAATCCATAACTTAGCCCGTTTGTGCTCTGCGCCGGGTCCGGGGACTCTAACATCAGGAGGAGAAAACCAGAGACCTCTCAGTTTCTTCTTTGGAAAATCAAGGCAACCTCCTATTTTATATCCATTATCCATGAAGAACCTTGACAAAGATTCTATTCCATAACCTTCGATCTATCCATTCAAAAAAAATTAAAAAAAAATTCACAAGATTAGTTTTATTAAGTTTTTGTTAATGATGAATAGTATACCATTTGTTCACGTTTTGAAAAGGTGATTTTGCTATTTTCTCTACCATTTATACTAGTTATCAAATTTTCAAGTTTTCACGTTTTTTTTAAATCAATTTTTTTTATATTCAACTAACATTTTAAAAATATAATTAGATTGAACTGAATTTATGATTATATTTTCTTCCGTTCGGTTGATGATTTTCTTTAATAAAGTTACTTTGTGAAAAAAAGACTATTTATAAATGATTTTTTTTTGTATTAAAATAGCGTAGAAACATAAAAGAAAGCAAACGTTAAAAAAAGACACATTTAAGGTCCAAAACTCCAATTATATAACAGTGTATTCCGGAAACTCGATAAAGAATACCTTAAGTGTCATGAAAGTAAAGTGGTCGTAGCAAATCTTCTCGTTGTCCACCGACTGAACTAGTTCCCATATCCTTTTCGTTGTCGGGTTCTTCTCCAAGTATGTCTTCAATATATTCTCAAACACATTCCGAAGAAATAGTTCGCTTCCTCCCTTTTACATCCAAACAATGTATTTATATTAGAGACTATACAAACATATTCTCTTCTTTTTTCAAAATTTAGAGGAATTAAGAACCTTGAAAGATGAAGTGTGAGGCAAGTCGAGAGAACCCATGTGGGAAGATCCTTGAATATAGTTTGTGTATGAGAAACACAGTTTTGCTTGATTGTTCTTATTTATTAACGCACTTGTATGCGAGGAAAAGGAGTCATGATGTCCACTACTATGATTGTTGAAAGGTGGGATTAAATAAATACAGTTTTGCTTGATTGTTCTTATTTATTAACGCACTTGTATGCGAGGAAAAGGAGTCATGATGTCCACTACTATGATTGTTGAAAGGTGGGATTAAATAAATTTTGTTGTGCAAGGTGGGATTAAATAAATTAAATCATTCAGCGAATCCTCCTTATCAGATTATGCACCTCTTCCGTTTATTTAATAATAATACATAAATCTAGACATGATAAGTGCTCGTCTAACTCTTTTTCTCTTAGAATCTTCAGCTTTATGCGATTCTTTTATTTATTTATGGGAAATTACTTGGATTAACACTAATTTATTTGATTATTACTAGAATAGCACCTAACAAAGAATACTTACTAGACTAACATATATTTTATGACAAAAGACACTATACCCAATGATATCTTTAATAATTACACTCATACCATTTATATTTAAATTTAAATAAAAACATTTAAAATTCAAATAAACAAAATTAAAGCTTCAAATAAACAAAATTAAACTTGGACACACAAAAGAAAAATATTTGTTGGTTTCGTTTATTACGGTAGACTTAGAGACAATTGAATCAAATTCTGATCTTTGAGTTTAAGTTACGAGACATACGATGGTGAAGGATGAAGCTTTGAGAAACGACTAATTTAGGTTTTAGGTTCTAATTAAGTTTGCTTGCTCACCAATTAATCTTTATTAGATTGAAGAGGTCACATCATTAACAAGAAATCGTGCACAAATTCAAAGCCCAAAGAAATCAAAAACTAAAACCCATACTAATTCTCCAAACGCTATCAAAAAAAAAAAAAAAAAAATCTCCAAACACGTGTAACCTAGACAAGAAAGAAAAGAACACGTAATTAACAATCACAATTTGCAGCGCCGAGTTTTCCGCAGCCGGCAACATCTACGACCACCGACCTGCATCATCTATACAGTAACCCCCCCCTCCCACAAAGTTTCCCTTTCCATCACCGACAAAACGAAGATTAAAGTAGAAAAATCGAGCATGACCAGTGACCCGGAGATGATATAAAATCTTAGTATGATGTACATCGGTTCTCATAGAACTAATCACAAAATCTGCTACCACAGTGATGCTTATATAGTATACTAATTTTGTAAAGGGAAGAAATTTTTTCAATGATGTCTGTTATAATTAAGACATCAAAATATAAATCTGTTAACACATGAAAATAAGTCTGTCAAGTAAATCTATCATAAAAATAAGTCTGTCAATTTAATCTGTCACGAAAATAAGTCTGTCAAATTAATCTATCACAAAAATAAGTCTGTGAATTTAATCTATCTTAAAAAGCAAATCTGTTAAAAAAAATCTGGCATTCAAAATAAATCTGTCAAGAAAAATAAAACTGTTGTTTCATATGATAGACTTATCGATACAAGTCTGTCATTCTAAATAAATATGTCAACAAAAATAAAACTGTTGTTTCATACGATAGACTTATCAATACAAGTCTGTCATTTTAAATAAATCTATGACAGTTTTGATAAGTCCGTGAAAAAAATATAATATTCAAAACAAATCTATGGATGAAATTAAGTTTGTCATCATTACATTAACAGTTTTATTTACGATAGACTTATTTTTTTTGCTGACTTGTAAAAAAATATAATGGCATTTTCGTAATTACTTTTTTGTTAACAATGGTTTTAAGGATATTTTCGGTATAAAATTTTATCAATAATAAAAATAAAATAAGAGCTATTCTAGTAATAAATTGATTAATTTGTGTCATTTAAGTTTTTTTCCATTTATTTATTAATAAAAAAAATTTAGACATGAATATGCACGAGGTTTTTGTGTTCACCTAACTCCTTTTTTCTACAATCTTTATAGACATAAACTCAGTTGTCCCGAGCATTATTAATACCACCCAGTTAAAAATTTCTCAACCGACGAACGATTAGTTAACCAATTTATCAAAAGGGAAAATATAATTATTAATGTGCAAACAACATTTTTTCCCTAACAATAAAAAATATAAAGATATTTTATCAAACAAACAAAAAAATATCTTCTAAGAATATGATAGTATATTATTTCATCTCATATCTTAAGTAACAGTATCATGTATATATATTCACTTGTTTATAACCTCAATGGAAAACAAGCAATTCACAAAATCTACATACAATCTAGATTCATTTGTTAACTTCAAGATTCATATGGGGTAGTGGAGATATGTTTTTCCATAATTTAATAGAACATTTGTCCAGCAAAAAATGGCATAAAACTGTCTCTCCTTTTTTCTTCCACCAACCACACCATATAGCGATTTTAACCACACAAAAAAGAAAAGTAAATAGGAAACAAATAGTGATGTGACATAATTGGTTGTCCTACGCTCGTAACCCTATTATCAATCGCATTATTTCTCCCCTTTGCCAGGTACTGCCGTACTGGGGATGCAAACCGAAGGCCATTTTTGTCGTTTTGATTACACAAATGATTTATCTGACAAATATATTATCTTCACATATGGTTATTGGGACAATTCTCTCTGTAAATAATCGCCACTCCACAAGAGGAGAAACAACATACATATCTCACACACACTCACACATACACATTAAGAAGTTACACAAATTTGACATACTGAACCAAACAAGACAAGTCATGGATGGTTCTATATTTGTACCGTGAAACGGGTGCTTTCCATTATGTTGTTGGCGCTATCGAGCTCAAAGCCTTCACGTCTATGGAATTCTTTGATCTGTATATCACGAAGAAGATGAAAATTACTGAGTAATAAAAGAATATACAACTAATGTGAATCGCTTATTTATTTTGTAAATATCTTTCCGTGACCTCATCACACGGCACATCTTTGAACTGTGGAAGAATAAGACGTTGAGTGAACTCAATGTAAGAAGCCGGAATTGTTTCAGTTACTCCGTCTGCTAATTCAACCGCAAGTTTCTCCGAGATGGAAGAAACTTGTAACAGTAGACCATCTTGACTCACTGAAATATATTTTCATTTCCAATTATATATAATTAATGGTTATGGAATATTTCAACTTTGATGAGGGGAATATAAGTAACACAAACCTTTGAGAATTCCTCCGTCACTGTTGAGTTTAAATCCCTTTTCTTCAAGATATTGTTTGATGTAGTTGATGTCACTGAAACGGTGTTTGAATCGATGAACCGAAAAAGCAAGATGGTTCATTGTGTAGCCGTGGATAAGCGTCCATGCCGCAAACTCGTTTTCTCTTTACCGTTCATACATATGCACAATTCGAAAATAAAATTAGCTCTAACCATCAAAAGTGTTATAACTAAAAGATATTTGATTATTGATTAGAAAGTTATAACATATACTTTGCAAGTTGCTTGAAGTCGGCCCATGTAGGCTTCTCCCATATTAAAGACCCCAAAGTACTTGAAAGAACCGCTTGCTTACCACCTTCTGGTTTCAAATACTTCCTTATTACCCCCTAATTAACCATAAATTAGGAAGAAAAAACAAAGCAAGAGATTAGATATCTCAAAACTCATAATAACAACATTATACTTGTCATCATTAACTAGTATACCTGTGATTCAGGGCTTAGTTCGTCCACAAGAACCTCAGCTATAACGATTCGTGGCAAAGGGCCGTTGCCTAGACCGTGACCGTCACTAGGGACGTGAACATCCGGAGGAGAAAACCATAGAACTCTTGATTTTTTCCTTGGAAAATCAAGTCCGCCTCCAATTTTATATCCGTAATCCATGAAAAAACTCGACAAGGAATTTATTCCATAACCATCGACCTAAAAACATACCCCCAAAAAAATACAAAAATATCAATTTACACATTTTAGTTTCAACAAATCTTGAAGAGTATAAAATTAGTACCTTAAATGTCCTGAAAGTGAAGTGATCGTAGCAAATCTTTTCGTTGTCCACCGTCTGAACCAGTTCCCATATCGTCTTTGCCGTTGGATTCTTCCTCAAATACGTTTTCAGTATACTTTCAAGCACATCTCGTAGATATGTTTCACTTCCTCCCTGATTACAACATAATCATGAATTTGATTTGGTTCTTGTAAACAAAAAAAATAAAAAGATAAAAAAAAGAGAAAGAACCTTAAAAGATGAAGCGTGGGGCAAGTCAAGAGAACCCATGTGGAAAGATCCTTTGAGCTGTGTATGAGAAAAAGAGCTTTGCTTGATTGCTCTTATATACTACTCCTATTATTGTAATTATTACAGTGCATCTCTATGGTGTTAATTTTTTGTCTGTACTCTGTACCATTAAATTACCATAATAAAATGGTACAGAAAAAAATTAAGAATATCACAAGGCAAGAGAACCCATGTGGAAATCAGCGAGGGATCACAGTGCATCTCTATGATTATTAGCGGACAATAATTAAATTGAATTTTATTTAGTGGGGAGTAGTTAGTAGTAGTTGGTTGGTGGGGAGTAGTAGTTAGTGGAACTTTTTTTTTTTAATTTTTAAATACTCTTTAAAAGCATTTTCCACATAAATTAAGTTAATTAACAAACCAAGAGAAACTTTAATCGAATCGTATGTACCACAACGACGTCATAGTGGTCTTTTACTATTCGAAATATCTGTTGCTACTTACATTTAAATATTTGGGTTGCAGTTTCCTGGAAATTACGCAATTTTGTCAATGCTAAGATTATATATGTAAACACACCATCGTCGAGATTTCTCAGTTTCTCAACGTATCTGTGCCTCTCGGTAATCTTCATCTCTTCTTGTAAGAGCACCTCCATCAATAAGTCTCTTTTTTTTTTGGGTATTTTATCTAATTTATATTAGTATAATTTAATAATAAAATTAAGTTTTAAATATAAAAAATTAAACTAATAAAATAATGACACATGGTATTTAAAAATGAAAAACGTTTCTAAAGATCTCATTTGGAAGAAAGACGTTTCTCTCTCTTCCTGATCTTGTTGAATGGATCCCACTGAAGGAATCTTGTCGGGACAATAACAATGAATCGAATGGATATCCCACTGAAGGAATCTGATCGGGACAATAAAAATCATTGTTTAGATTTTATACACATTAATTTTTTTGGGAAATTGGCAAAATACCCTAACTAAGTTTTGTAATTTGAAAAATACACTGCTTTTTTAATTTTTTGATAACTACACTTAATAATATGTAAAAAGACTATTTTAACCAGATTTTAATTAGAAGATATTTAAATAAAAATAAAATTCGAAAATTATAATTATTATGATTTTAATTGAAATTAAAAATATCTAATTATTTAATATTTTATAATTAGATAAATCTTAAATTTTTGAGAATTTATCTTTATAAACAAAAAATTAGTTTTTTTAATTTTATTAATGTTTATACAAAGCAAACGGGTAAAAAATTGAAACATCATCGCCATAAACAAACTTCTTTACAAAAAAACAGAGCTTCTGGTATTCTCTTTTTGATCTTTAATTTTCTGTTTTTCAGTTTTTTCATTGAGTTATGTTAATGTTTGAATTACTGTTTAGTAAAATTTCTGATTTTGGGTAGTCGATGGAGATGTTTCTAAGTAAAAAAATTAGAAAACTTAATAGTCAATATTTGTTTCTAATTGATTGATCCAAAGATAACTGGTTTTAGAAGATTGAATTGTATAGATGATTCATGGATTCTTTTTTTTTTCTGGTAATAGATGATTAATTTAAGATTCACACTTAGAATTTAAGTTTGATTTTTATTGTTCATATGTTTTGTTAGAGATGGAATACAACAGCGAAAGTAATGGAAAACGAAAGGCACAAGGAGATCTAACGCATGACAATCTGAAATCAAAGAAGAAAAGTGTTGTCGCATGCGTTGAAGTGTTATCAAAAGAATATTTTCAGGTGTGGATGACAGAACTGGAAGAAGGAATTAAGAAGGGATTCACAAAGCTTAGTTCAGAGCTTTTCGATGTGAAAGCTAGGTTAAGAGTACTTGATGTAAACATCGAGACTTTACAAAAAGCCACCAATATGAAAAAAGTAAAGAGTTTAAACACCACGAATAAGGTAAATGGTGTCCATCTTTATGATTTGGTAATTTATTTATCCTTCTTTATATCGTTACATGTTGTTTATTGTGAATTGAGGGTGAGTGATTTTCCTTTTTTTTTTCAGACAACAATAAAAGATTTGAATGCCATTTTCGATACAGTGAATTCTACGGATACAGATTCTTCTGTCAAAATTTTGACCGTAACTCCAGCAAAGGAGAGTAACGAAAGGAAGATAAAAAAAGTAGACATGACTGAAAAAATGGGAAGAAATAAGAAGGCTGCGAAACCGAATACATATGATCCGTTTGCAAAAGCAAATGAGAGTAATGCTGAATGGCTACAGTCATGGATGAAGATAGACAGGTTTGTATTTTCATAAAAAGTTATTTAATTATTGCTTTCTTATCAATTTTCATTTAACCACATGTATTGATTGATACAGAGTTATAACGGTGAACTTGGGCACCATTAATGCAGACAAACAGTTTTTTGCCGAGCTTCTTGAGCCACAATTTTGGTTAAGTGAAGATGTAAGTATCAACTTTAAACATTCAAGCATAAATATTTAATGTACATAAACTAATTTATATTGGTTTGATGCAGCATATTGACGTTGGCATGTCTCTAATGAGAAAAAATTTAGCAAAAGTCCCATGTCCCTTTCGTAGTCAAAGATTGGCATTTTTGGATGTGCCATTTACAAAGCTGATATCGGAGAGCTACCAAAAGTTTTCAGAGAACCCGAGAAACTTTAATTGGAGCTCTGAGTTCATCGATTACTTTAATGGTGTTTTACCAACGTGTGAAAGGACAAATAAGAGGCTTGGAGTTGATGTGGATGATGCGTATGTTGTGTTGAACATTAAAAAAGTTCATTGGATTGCTTTGGCTATATCGTTTCTTCACCAACACATTGAAGTGTACGACAGCATCATTTCGCTCTCAATCGATGACGAGATAACAGAGTTTGTGAAGCCATATGCCCAGATGCTTCCGTATCTAATCAAATCATTGGCTTCCCCAGCTGACCAATATGCGTTAAGTGTCGATGAATACACAGTTACAAGGTATTTCAGAATTCCACAGAACAAACAAACCGGTGATTGTGGGGTATACGCTATGAAGTATATCGAATGTCTTGCATTAGACATAGATATGAGTGGTGGACGACTATGTGATGAAAACATCGAGGATATCCGGAAAAAGTTTGCAACAGATATGTTTGGGGAAGCCAAACATACTCTTTAGGATTTTTAGATGCATTAACTTTGATTTTGGTTTTGAGATTAGGAACGTACTCTTTCTCATTATTTTTTTTTCTTTCGATTTAGTTGTACTTTTCTAACGTTCGATTTGCCTTGTGGTTCTTCTAAGGATTTTTCTTCATTTTGTTTCCGATGATCTACATGTGAAACTCATCCCACCAGATCTGCGGACTATTGTCATTAGAATCAAAGAAAAGGCAGGAGTTTAAAACAAAGGAAAACATCAAATTCCAAATCAAAGTTCCACAATTGTGTCCACCAGAAAATTAAAACAAAAGAAAATATCATATTCCAAAGTCACATCTTGCACGATTGTGTCCGGAACGATGACATCTTGAGCAAACTTGTTTTCGTTTTTTCTTCATATCTTGTTCTCCAAAACCTTGATATCTTCTTTTTACGGGTCTTCCTGGCTTTCTTCGAACATCCGGAGGTAGACATATCTGACGAACAATATCAGAAGGTATTTCGCTCATTTCCAAAAGCTCATCAACGGGTCTAATACTCCCTGAATATGCAGCATACAAGTGTGTCTTTGAGTAGTAAGGATGTACTAATGACCCAGGATCTACGCCTTGACTCGATGCAGCCTTAGCAGCATGCTCACAAGGGATCTTATCAATGTTAAACACATGACATGTGCAAGTCATCCGTTCTGTATCAACCAAATAATTCTGTGACCCATCACTTACCTGAAACTCATTCTGATTTATAGGTTGCACATCAAAAGTAGACGACAAATCACTCCTTTTATTGACCTTCTTTTCAACTTTAGGAGTAAGAGAGGAAGTAAGTTTCCGAGCACTTTCTCGACGATCAAAAAACCATCGTGTGAGTTTATTTCTTATTGCTTCAATCAATGGCAGAATGGGTTGCTCACGGGGTTTTTTGAACACTGAATTTATTGATTCTGCCGAGTTGCTTGTAATAATGTCATACTTGTCTCCTGGAAAATAAGCACGTGACCACAGTTGCACATTTGCTTCCTCCAAATAGACGCTCAGCTCCCGACTCTGACGACGGATTTCAGTAAAAATCACATTGAATTCTGCTGTTGTATAAGCTTTTGAGGCTGTCTTGACCAATCGAGCAATCTTTTTTCCTCCAGACTTACTAATGACATTCTTTAGTAGATGATAAGTGCAAATTCCACGATGAGCCAATGGGTACACCTTTCCAATTCCTTTAGCAATGGATAAATTTCTATCAGATATCATTACTAATCTAGGATCATCTGCTACAACAGACTTCAGCTTGGTGAAAAACCACTCCCACGATGCATCATTCTCAGAATCTACTATTCCAAATGCAAGAGGATAAACATGAGAATCGCCATCCTTAGCCGTTGCAACTAGCAAAACGCCCTTATATTTCCCTTTCAAGAAGGTCCCATCAACTACAACAACCTTTCTCATGAATTCGTAACCTTTGGCAGAAGCAGCAAACGAAATAAACAAGTACTTAAATCTTTGATGATCATCAACCTCGAGACATGCTATTGTGCCAGGATTAGCCTTCTTAATCTTGTGGATGTATACTGGGAGTTGAGCATAACTACTTTCTGGAGAACCCATTAGCTCCTCACGAGCATGTTCTCTAGATTTCCATATCTTCCAATATTTTGAATCCAGACCATATCGTTTCTTCATAGCTGTACCGATGAGGTCTGGTTTCATATTTAGACCAGCATTTCCATAATTTTCTTAAATAATCTTACCAATTACTTTGGAAGAAGCTTTCGGTCCACCAATGCTTCTAGAAAGACATGTATGCTTGTCGATGTACTTTGTTACCCAGAAATACTCACATGACGGATTATTCTTCGTAGCTCGAACCATCCATTTGCAGCTTTTGTCTACACACTTGACAACTAACAACTTGGTGTCTGACTTGCTAACACTAATTCTGAATTTGCGTTCAATCGAAAGCATTTGTATACTCCAAGACAGCTTTGCTTTGTTCTTGAACCATTGGCCCTTTTTAATGACCTTTCTATCATGAAAATTAGAAACTTCAACTTCTGTTTCATCATCACTATCTTTTCTATCAATATTCTCAGATGAATTCGCAGTCCTATTCTCCTTGCATTTTCCATAAACCAAAGCAATCTCATGAGAATTTAAAGCTTCATCTTCGTACTGCAGGTTTGCATTTTTGACTGAGATGCAAAGACGAACTGACATCGATTTACACATTTCGCACAAAGTATCCAATTGCCTATCATTAGTCACAAAGACAGGAGGAGTATCCTTGGGCATGTCTCTCAGCATTGTTTCAGGCAACACATAGCTAAGTTCTACCTCATGAACCAACCCATCTATACCAAAATCTTCATGAACCATGTGAACCATATCAGCAAACTTCAGACCTTCCTTAATGATGAATAATTTACCTCCTTTTTTTGTATTCACCACAAAATTCCATGAATTCTTATTGACCTTCCATCCTCCAAAAACTCCAGCTATACACAACATTTTTCTTCATACAAAATAAAAACAAAACCAATTTCAGAATATAAGAATAATCATGATATGGCAACATTGAAGCAAGGTTCATACGATACAATGATTAATATGTCTTAAGAGAATTGATCACATCACACAAAAGGTTTTAGAAAATTGGTAATTAATTGGAGGAGAACCAAATCTCCGATAATTTTAATCAGATCAAATACATTGGTGTAAGCATATACAAAGAAGCAATCAAATAGATAATCTTTTCAATCAGATCCAGACGTTGGTGTACAAGATGATATCGTAAATTTTTTGCAATGATTTAAGAGGAATTGGAATTTACCTCGGTGTAGAAGACGAGGTGAAGAAGTCAATATCTCTATTGATAAACTTTTCAATCAGACGAGCAGAACGAAATTGGAAAAGAATAATTGCAAGGATTAAAGAGATGAATCGGAATGTGAAACTAAAAAGATGGCGGTGAATATCAGAGAAAGAAATGATTGCAAAATATGTAGAAGACGATGATATCGTAAGGTTTTTTGGTTTTTCTCTCGGTTTGCCAAAATTAATAACAAAATATTTTAATAGAATATTCAGTTTTAATTTATAAATAAAATGAATTCAAAATAGATATCATTCAGATTTGTTTTGTATTTATATAATAAAAATTAATATTATTATAAACTCATAATAAAGTTAATTTAGTCATTTTATATATATATGTAAATATAATTTTTTTTTTAAATTTAAGAGTGGTATAGTTTTCAAATTACAAATCTTAATTAAGGTATTTTTCCAAATTTTCTCAATTTTTTTTTATTAATACACTCCAGTTTCGTTTCCTTCATATGAAATGATTGATTTTATTGATTTTATGAAATTAGATCCAAATATGTTGCGTATTCTTGTTTCTCACCTCTCACATGTGTTTTATAAAAGTTGCAACTCTCTTTATCATTGGATTTGATATGATGATTTAAGAAAATTGGTCAAATGTTTGGTACAATAGATCAGTCGTCAACGGTGGCTATCAAAAGAAATTAGTATTATAAAAAAAACAAAACGAATCTTGAGGCGATGATAAGAGATTAGCCATGTACCATATTCTCATCAAACTCAAACTGAGTACTCTGAAACCATCTGAAACCATATTTTTATTTTAACTTAGCTTGTATTGCCCCACTTAGATCGCATGTCTTATATATATTATTATACAAAACAAAACGAATCTCGAGGCGATGATAGGAAATTAACCTCAAAACACTTTGAAACCATATTTTTATTTTAACCTCAAACACTGAAACCATATTTTTATTTTAATCTCGAGGCTTTGTATTGCCCACGTACATCGCATGTCTAGGTGTATATATTAATATACATCATACAACATAACACCCACACATAAACTTTATTTCAATTGCTTCAAAGTCCAAAAGTGGACACATCACAAGTCCATGTCAATAAACAAATTCCAAAGGTTCAAGGAAAAGCCTTCCAAATTGCAAACCAAAATATCATAGGACCCAACAAGTGTGTGGGGGGGAAAACAAACCAAGGCAACGAATAAATTATAAGAGAGCTTTCTACGGCTCACGAGACTATTTGTGTAAGTAGAGAGTTTGTTGTTATATACATCCCGCAAGCCAACCGCCATCAGGAAAACTTCCATATCAACACCTGCATTCACATTTTCTTTGTCACGGCCTCTATATATATCAAACTCACAAGAGAGACGCAGAACAAGATTGTTTTGCAAAAGTGATCAAACCTTGATAACAATGGCCTCGACTTGCCAAAGCCCTTAGTCACACCAATTATTTTCGCTGTGGTTGCTCCCTGTGTGCCATCGATTTCAAGCAGTTCTTCAGCAAAGTTGTTCAGCCCCTCAAAATGATTGGACGATATCTTGTCAATCAGCAAAAGAAGAAGATTCCCTTTAAACTCGTTGGAAATATAATGCGAATATAAGCACGGTAATTTCAAGCTGACGTGTGAGTGTGTGACTTCTCAAATAAAACACACCTTGGTTTCAACATCTGCAAGCAAATTACGAGCCCTCTGGTTTACAGGAAGCTGAAGCTGGTCCTGTAAGATTGGAATTGATTAATTGGTGAAACAAACAACCATACAATAAATTTGCACTCAGTAAAAGAAAAAAAAGGGAATAAGAATAGAACACTTTTGAGTTTTTAACACACATGGAGTTTTTGTGTGTTTTGTGCTTACTTGAACGATGAAATGTGAGGCAAGTCGAGAGAACCCATAAGAGAAACTTGAGTTGTCTTTAACCAAAAAACTCTCGAGTTTTGTATGAGATTCAAGCTTTGCATGATTCTTCGTATATAATAATACCTTAATTTGTAATTAAATAATAACTAGAAAGAGTGTGGAATGACTAATACTAGTGGATGGATAATAATTAAATTAGAACTTATTAAACTAGTGGGAAAATATTATAGGATAACAATCACTGAACAAATCACCAGATTCGAAGTTTAATAAAATAAAAAGAAATTGCATAAATTTTTTTTACGGTAACTCGCCTAACCTTCACATAAAAAAATTGCAACTTCTTTTTCTTTTTCATAGAGATCTCGGATTCTTTTGACAATGGAGCTATAGATTTGATTGAGGAGAGTGAAGGAAAGGAAGGCGGAAGGGGAAGCAACAATATTATGTTTTTTTCTTAATTGTTTTTAAATTTGTTTGTTTTAGGTTTGTTAAAAATAATAAAATAATGATTAAAAATAATTTTCTTTATTAAGAAATATCATCATTTTTAACGGGAAATGAATACTTCCGTTTTGAAACCAAGCACTACACTAAAGGAGTAATATATGTTACATTTTTTCTTCTTAGTGCATGGTTCTTAATAATTTTGAAGGCACATACATATCTAGAGAAACTGATATACTAGTAATTTGAATAGTTGATTTAGTAATTTCTCATTAATATTCCGTCGTTACATTTCATTTGTGCAAAAATAAAGATATTTATTTAGTGATTACTTGTGTCCGGTAAACATGAAATATTGTGAAGTAGAAGAAGAAAAAGAGTTTTTGAGGAACTTAAGAAGTGGTTTTGTAGTGGATGATTTGAATGTCCAAATAAAACCCAATAATAGCAAAATACACTTATAAATATAACTCACACCAATTATTATATGTGAAAAATGAAAAACACCCAACAAAGTCCATTATTCATCGTTACTTGTTGTTCTTCACAGGGAAAGAACAACAAAAAGACCTTGCACACAGATGGTTCAGATAACATACGAATATTTAAAGATACGCATATTTTAACATAGCGAGCCGAACAAGACAAGTCTGGTTCTATGCTTGTGCTGTGAAACGGGTGCTTTCCATTATGTGATAGGCGCTAGCCTGCTCGAGGCCCTCGCGCCTATGAAACTCTTTGATCTGCGCATCACAACGGAAATGAAAAAAAGTTGGATGATAAAAGAATGCAATTAATTTGAATATTAATCGTTTCTTACCTCATCAAGCGGCAAATCTTTGAACTGTGGAAGAATTAGACGTTGAACGAACTCAATGTATGAAGCCGTGGTGGTTTCAGTTACTCCGTCTGCAAATTCAACCGCAAGTTTCTCTGACATCAACGACACTTGTAACAGTAGACCATCTTCACTCACTGAAATATATATATTTCATCCAATTAAAAAAATGGTTATAGAATATAAGCATTCAAAAATGTAAATTCTCAATAAGTGAAGAAAACCTTTGAGAACTCCTCCGTCCGTGTTGAGTACAAATTCCTTTTCTTCGAGATACTCTTGGATGCATTTGATGTCACTGAAACGGTGTTTAAGACGATGAACCGCAAAAGCAAGATGGTTTCAATGTGTAGCCGTGGATAAGCGTCCATGCCGCAAATTCGCTTTCTCTATATCGTTTATAAACAATTCAACATTTAATTAGCTCTATCCATCAAATGTATTGGTTAAATATATACAATTTGAAAAAACAAAAATGTATTTGTTAAAGATACTATATATATATGATTATTGACTAGAAAGTTATAACATATACTTGGCAAGGTGATTGAAATCGGTGGATGTTGGCTTATCCCAAATTAAAGACCCCAAAGTACTTGAAAGCACCGCTTGCTTACCACCTTGAGGTTTCAAATACTTCCGTATTATCTCCTAATCAACCATAAATTAGGACCAACAAAAGAGATATTAGAAATTTTTAAAGACTCATAATGGCTAACATTAATTAATACGTTTTGTGATCATTCATACCTGTGATTCAGGGCTAAGTTCGTCCACAAGAAGCTCAGCAATAACAATTCGTGGTAAAGGGCCGTTGCCTAGACCGAGACCATCACCGGGGACGTGAACGTCCGGAGGAGAAAGCCAGTGAACGTGTACCTTCTTCTTTGGAAAATCAAGTTTGCCTCCAATTGTATATCCATAATCCATGAAAAAACTCGACAATGAATCTATTCCGTAGCCATTGACCTAAAAAATCCATACCACCCAAGAAAAAAAAAAAAAAAAAAAACAATTCACACAGTGAGAACCGGCCCAAAGTGTTTTCGAAGTTAAAGCATACATATATTATTATTTTTACACACTAACAAACACAATAGTAAAGTAAAGAAAAGTCTCTTAAATTGATACCCGTAGATTCTTAATATATTTTGATGTCTAAAACACTAGCTTGATGCCTAAAACACCAGCTTGTTAGGACTTAGATCAGAGCCAAGCATGCACACGATTAGTTTGGCCAAATCTTGAAGAGTGAATTCGTACCTTGAATGTCCTGAAAAAGAAATGATCGTAGGAGATCTTTTCGTTGTCCACCGATTGAACTAGTTCCCATACCGTCTTCGCCATCGGATTCTTCCTCAAATACGTTTTCAGTATACCTTCAAGCACATCTCGGAGATATGTTTCACTTCCTCCCTAATTACAACATAATCATGAATTACGGTGATGATTAATTGGTTTGGTTCTTATTAAAAAAACAAAAAAAAGATTAAAAAAAGAGAAAGAACCTTAAAAGATGAAGCGTGGGGCAAATCAAGAGAACCCATGTGGAAAGATCCTTTGAGCTGTGTGTATGAGAAACACAGCTTTGATTGATTGTTCTTATATACTATTATTGTAATTGTTACAGTGTATCTCTATGATGTTAATTTTTTTCTGTACCATCAAATTACCATAATAAATGGTACAGAAAAAAATTAAGAATATCACAAGGCAAGAGAACCCATGTGGAAATCAGCAAGGATCACAGTGAATCTCTATGATTGGTAGGTGACAATAATTAAATTGAATTTTATTGAGTTTAGTGGGGAGCATTCAGTGGTGGTTGGCCCTAGCCGGGAACTTTTTTTTGTTTTGTTTTGAATACTTTCTTTAAAAGCATTTACCATAACAAACCACAATAAACTTTAATCGAATCGTATGTACACTAGAATAATTACAAAGATAATTTTTAATAGACAATTTATCTATTTCACTAATACCTATAATAGATATGTAGGCCCACCACGAATAGCTCTATTTGCAGCGTTCTGAAAATTTTCTTTATCTAATTCGCCTCTAATAACCTGTAGAAATCACAGAATTGAAATCAAAATCTCTTGGTTAGAAACATTAATGAACCGCTTAGTCAACCACTAAAAGTTTTTCCACTATCTGTTGCTACTTAAATTTAAATATTTGAGTTGCAGTTTCTTGGAAATTACGCAATTTGTCAATGCTAAAGTTATATATGTAAACACACCATCGTCGAGATTTCTCAGTTTCTCAACGTTTATGTGCCTAAAATTCTGTTCCTCTCGGTAATCTTTCTTTCTTGTTAATTGCTCTTCTTGTAAGAGTGAAATTCTAAATGACATAAGAGAAGAAAATCGGATGTTAGCACCTCCATCGATAACTCCTTCATTTTGGATATCTTCATCTATTTTATATTAGTATAATTTAATAATAAAATTAAGTTTTAAATATAAAAAAATTGAACTAATGAAATAATGACACATAATCTTTAAAGATGAGAAACGTTTCTATGAGAGACGTTTCTCTCTCTCTCTTTTCTTTATCAAAGCCAAACCGATGGAGAGATGGATATGCTAAATGATTGATTTTATGAGATGTAGATCCAAATATGATGCGTATTCTTGTTTCTCACATGTGTTTTATAAAAGTTGCAACTCTCTTTATAATTGGATTTATTGACGATTTAAGCAAATTGGCCAAACGTTTGATACAATAGATCAGTCGTCGTCTATCAAAAGAAATTATTATACAAAAAAAAAACGAATCTCGAGGCGATGATAGGATATTAACCTCAAAACACTTTGAAACCACATTTTTATTTTAACCTCAAAACACTCAAGACCATATTTTTATTTTAATCTCGAGGCTTTGTATTGCCCACTTACATCGCATGTCTAGGTGTGTATATATATATATATATATATATGATTATCATATAACATAACACCCACACATAAACTTTATTTCAATTGCTTCAAAGTCCAAAAGTGGACACATCACAAGTCCATGTCAATAAACAAACTCCAACGGTTCAAGGAAAAGCCTTCCAAATTGCAAACCAAAATATCATGAGGACCCAACAAGTGTGGGGGGGAGAACAAACCAAGGCAACGAATAAAGAGAGCTTTCTACGGCTCACGAGACTATTTGTGTAAGTAAAAGAGTTTGTTGTTATATACATCCCGCAAGCCAAACCGCCATCAGGAAAACTTCCATATCAACACCTGCATTCACATTTTCTTTGTCACGGCCTCTCTCTATATATATATCAAACTCACAAGAGAGACGCAGAACAAGATTGTTTTTGCAAAAGTGATCAAACCTTGATAACAATGGCCTCGACTTGCCAAAGCCCTTAGTCACACCAATTATTTTCGTTGTGGTTGCTCCCTGTGTGCCATCGATTTCAAGCAGTTCTTCAGCAAAGTTGTTCAGCCCCTGAAAAAGATTGGACGATATCTTGTCAATCAGCAAAAAGAAGAAGCTTCCCTTTAAACTCGTTGGAAATATAATGCGAATAAGCACGGTAATTTCAAGCTGACGTGTGAGTGTGTGACTTCTCAAATAAAAACACACCTTGGTTTCAACATCTGCAAGCAAATTACGAGCCCTCTGGTTTACAGGAAGCTGAAGCTGCTCCTGTAAGATTGGAGTTGATTAATTGGTGAGACAAACAACCATACAATAAATTTGCACTCCGTAAAAGAAAAAAAAGGGAATAAGAATAGAACACTTTTGAGTTTTTAACACACATGGATTTTTTTTGTGTTTTTGGTGCTTACCAATTGAGGCAGTTTTGTGCTCTTGCCTTCAAAATAGTTATACAACTGTGCCATACAAACATTTGTGAAATCCTGACACAAGAAAAAGAAACAGAATCAGGACTGAGTTACCAACTCGTGGGTGGTTCAATTAAAGAAACCATGGTTAAGATTTGTTTTTCAGGCTAATAAGACTTCAAGTGGTTCGCATCTGAAAGGGTGGAACATTTAAAGATAAGCATACCTGCTTGTTTTCCAGCGTGTCCAACTTCCCATCCTGCAAAAAAAAGGTTAAATGCCAAAATAATTAGGAAAGATACTAGAAAGTAATGAAATGCTCGAAAGGAGAATTCTGATTCCCGCATCTAATCTCAAAGACTAAATAATTGACCGCTGCAATCATTTTAGATCACGATGGATGCAGCAAAGCATATGCCAATGAGTGTGGAAGAGAAACAACTAATGATCTTCAGCATTGCTCGTATATGCCTTAACAAACTGAAACGAAGACTCACCAGTCCCGAAATCATATTATGCAATGTCTCCATATTAATCTCAAGTGACTTGATATCCTCACGAGCCAAGCTGACCTGTTCAGCACGACCAAAACCCTGTCTCTTATACACATCTAGATGTGTATAAGAGACAGTGGTTGCTCCCTGTGTGCCATCGATTTCAAGCAGTTCTTCAGCAAAGTTGTTCAGCCCCTGAAAAAGATTGGACAATATCTTGTCAATCAGCAAAAAGAAGAAGCTTCCCTTTAACTCGTTGGAAATATAATGCGAATAAGCACGGTAATTTCAAGCTGACGTGTAAGTGNATCCCCGCAGCTTAATAATATATCACCAGAAACACCATATGTGAAATCGAAAAACAAAAAAAAACAAAACTCACAGCGAGGGTCGCCGAAACTTGCTCCAGATTCTTTGTCAAGTTAGCCACGGCATTAGCCATGTTGGCTTTTGTCACGTACATAAGGTCAGTGAACGAGAGTCCCTAACCAGTGAACAAGCACAAACATATTTTTAGTTCCCTTGAATTACTTACAGCAATGAAACCTACTTTGACAAAACCAGTGTAAACAAACAGGAGAAATCACAAATTCACAAGAAAAAAAAAAGATCGAAAAGTTAATCTCACCTTCCACCACATATAACCATATCCTAGAGCTCCCAATGCAGCAGTAGGAACAGCAAGGGCTTGCAAGTTTGCTGAAAACAAAAGAACAAGAGAGAGTGATGAGTAAAAAAGATACAGTAAGCTTGTTGAAACAAATATTTCAGAAGAATTACAATTCCTGATCTTTACATACCACCAGAAACTCCATTCATGACAGTTATCTGCCTCAATGAAGCTAGCTGTCGAACCTCCATGGCCAAACGGTGAACCTTAAATTGGTCCCAGATGGATTAGAGATCAATAGCATTTCCTCACCAACATTTTCAAATCCAATGGAAGAAGAAATTTAAAAAAAAATAAACGGAAATGAGCAAAGTACCTGGGCAGCTATAGCATCAGAAATATCAGAATCTCCCTCAGATCCATCTCCAGATTTCTCCATACCCTTCACCAGAGCCTATCGAAAGAACAAATCGTGCCCAAACAATAAGTCAACATTTTCAGGGAGGAAGGAGGATAAAACAAAGAGAGAGCATAAAACCCAATTAATGTAGCAAGTACCTGCAATTCACCCAACAAATCCGACAATTTCCCGTTCTTCATCATGATCGTGCCAGTGTAACCTTTTAATTCAACAAATCGGAAAACGTATCAGAATACACAGATCCCGTTAAGCAGTCGCGAAGAACGCAACAGTCAAAATCAAACGAGCTAGAGTCAAGATGAGCAGAGAGAAAGCGAGTTACACACACCTGCTCCGGCTAAGAGGACGATCCTCGATAAGCCAACTCCGGCCTGCATCGCCATAGCTCCTCCGACTGTTTTACACCGCCGCCGACTTGTCGTAATTGAATTAAATTTAGGTATTAAGAAAAGGAGCAACTGATGTTTTTTCCTTTTTGCTTGCTTGCTTATTGCATTTTTTTTTCTTTAATTTTTTTTTTTTTTTGGTGAGAGATGAGATACGTGTTGCTACTTGCTGCTACCGGTTTGCTTCAGAACGACGTCGTCTCGAGGTCAAACTCAACCGCCACAAGTCGCGGCGAGAAAACCCGTATTTTCGTGGTCCCACTCAAACATTACCTACTGATGTATCGCCACGTGGCACGAGATGTTTTTGTGTTGTTTTACCAGGAAAATAACCACACTTTATTGTAGATTGATTTGAAATTACTTTTGCGTTTGTGGACATAATGACTAATTCTTGTAAGAGACAAGTTATAAATAATAGCAATGTATCCGAATTTGGCAGATAAAAATGGAATAAAAAAAATGCTTGAGAATACTCGTTGATGGTATCTGTGATAAACTTAAACAAAACAGTGGTTTAAATGTTTTGTCATGGTTGGTAGCTCAAGAGCGTGACCATCTATCCATTTTATTGCTCATAATCCTCCTTTTCTTGTTAGCCTTGTTCTTCGAAGCTAGCTTGAGTTTCCTCTTTGCGTTTCTCTCAGGGTTTATCACCGCCATTAGCTTCTCCTCTCGTTTCCTCTTCTCCCTCTTCGTTTTCAAACTCTCTTTGATCTCTCCGTAAACTTGCACAAACATTTGGCTCCCTAAGCTCTCGTCTCTCACATTGTCTCTCACCTCTTCCGCTAGCTGTTTCAGCTCA
This sequence comes from Alliaria petiolata, assembly GCA_020283515.1. Classification (NCBI taxonomy): domain Eukaryota; kingdom Viridiplantae; phylum Streptophyta; class Magnoliopsida; order Brassicales; family Brassicaceae; genus Alliaria; species Alliaria petiolata. The sequence continues at coordinate 96,292,064 of JAHZTW010000002.1, forward strand.
TCCGAGATGACTTCCCCTGTAAACCCTTGGCAGACTTTGTACAACGGAAGCAAGATTCTGAAGGCGTACAGGCGACACTCTTGTTGGTTCAGCTGTGAGGCAAAGTCTTTATAGACTTTGAACACAACACTCATCTGAAGAGAGCCCACCTCAAACGCAATCTTCCCCATTCTCTTGAGCAAACCTCCGATCAATACATTTCTCACGTCATCTTCGCTACGTCTCCCTGAGGTAAGAGCCAGAAAAGTAGACTTTCCTTTCCCTGAATCAAGGTTCTCGAAGGCTTTGAGGAACACCACTTGCTCGTCGTTGTCAAGACTTGACCAGAACTCATGGTCTGATCGTCCAATCAGAGAATGAAGACGAGAGACCGCACAGACAATGTTTTTTGTAATGACATCAACGTTGTTCTCTTTGTCTCCGCTTGTGCCGGGTTGCTCCTTCAAGTGCTCTAACTGGACGCAAAGAGAAACAGCCACCATGAACAAGCTGCTTGGCTTCTCTAGAAGAGATTCAGCTACTGGTTTCTGAGATTCTCCTGTTTTCTTCCCACTTAATCCCTCGAAATAATTCTTCAGGAGGCGGCATGATATACTTCTCAACCATTCGTGTGGGTACAACAACAACTTAAACACCAGTTTCCAAATACCCTGAAAAACATAAATGATGCTCCAATCAGTTTTTTTAAGATGCATATGAATAACAATAAACCACAGTTATAGCAATCATACAACTAAGTGTGCATTACCTCTAAATCTTTACTGAAAGTTAAATCAGGAAAATGCTTGAGCATCTTCTCTATCATAACCAGAGAGTAGTATGCTTCCTTCCAGAAAGGAGGATCACTTCCTTCCTCAACAGTATTCTGCAACTGTACAGCAGACTCCAAAATCGTTTTAGCCTCCTGCAACAGTTTTCTGCGTATATCCTCCGAAATAGAATCCTTCCTGGCTTCAATGAACAATCCCAGTACCTGCGCAAGCATCCAACGAAAAAAAACCAAGCTTTCTTAGAAGCATGTCAAGTTATAAGTGAAGTTCATGCTTTTCTACTGAATCTGGTATCTAACTATTGTCAATATGAACATATGCACCCTCAGAGCAATTTATACATGTGCTGCTTTAGCCTGTGAGTTCTCCTGCTTATACCAACCCAGACAGAGCTCAAGACTTGAAAGATGATTATCCATGCGACCTATCACAAGTTTTATCGCATCGCAAATCTTTGGCAGCAATTCTTTATCTGTTTCTGTTGCCAAACGATGAAAAAGCACAGGAAACAAGTTCTGAGAATTTGAGAATTTCTTGATAAGCTCTTGAAGAGCGTCAAGAACTGAATCTCTTCCAGTTGAGTGTTCATATCTGGAGGAGGAGGAGGAAAAAACCAGTTACTATATGAGAAAAAGGAATAAGAGACCAAATTTCACAAAGCTTAGTGCGTATACATACCTCAGATTGTTCAGCAGAACGTTGAAATATCGTTCTAGGAGTTCCTCCTCATTATGGACCAATAATTCTACAAGTATCTCTCTGCAAATCTTGCGGGTTGATTCACCCTGATCTGTTATCATCAACTTTGAAACCTGATCTGCGATATCATATATCTTCGGAACTTGACGCTTCTTCTTTTTCACAATGGCCTTGAGAAGTGAAAGAGAAGCAACGGACGAATCCGATTCCAGATCAACAAAGATAGGGAACTGAATCAACATTTTCAACTGCTCAGATGATAAGCTGAGATTTTCATTGCCGATAAGAGCTTTTAACAGCTTAAGGCATGACACCACAAGAGGACTCTTGGAACTCACTGCAGACTGTGCGATGTTTAACACTACGGTTTTCACTTTACCCGCTTCAGACTTGAAGGAAGGCAGTTTCAACCTCAACAGTGCAGTGAAACATCTAACAGATGATGATACAACGTCTTCATACTTAGAGCTCAAGCAACCGACAAGTAGTTTGACAAACGGATCCAACCTCGACACCAGCTCTTCATTAGTATTGTGTGGTTGGATTTTCTTCAGTCTGCTGTGCAATAAGTCCAGAGCAAACACGGTTATAAGATGTGGACATGACTTGGAACCAGCAGCAGTCTCTTGCGCATGTCTCGATTTCCTTTTCTTTTTCGATGGGTGAGAAGACGCTTGATCTCCAAGACCAATCTTGTTGTTAATACCATCATCAACACGGTCATAAATAAAGCAGAAAATATCTTCTTGATCAACAGATGGATTGCTTTCAATACCAGCCACAATATGCTTTAACATCTCCTCCAGTTTTGATTTTAAACTTGAAGTCATGGGCCTCTGCAGCTGAGCTGTGACTAGAGAAAGTAACTTCAACGAATGGCTTCTGAACGTTACGTTTTCAGCAAGCAATCTCAGAGTATCAAGTGACTTGCGTGTTCTCGTTTCTTTCTTCTCCTTCTTCCTCGATAAAGGTTTTAATTCCGTTTTTTTGTGTTCATCAACGTCTCCAAAAATATCGGCTTCAACCACATGAAGGAGATCTTCCAAACAATGATCCAACTTCCCACCCGTAGGATTGGGCAGGCACTTGGATAAGATGTGATTAACAGTGTATCCCAGCACATGCACCTCAGATCCTTTTGTTAACAGAGAAACTAATTTTCTAACGAAAAGTTGCAAGTAATCTTCCAGCCCAAGCTCCTCCAAACAAGCAGCAAGAGCCTTTCTTGCTTCATCACGTGTTTTATCCACCGGGTTCCTCAAAAAATTGGAAACTTTACAGACTATAGAATCTACATTTGAGTCCATTATCTCTTTTGGGAGTAGCTTTAGAACCTTCACCGCAGCCACATAGCCGTTGACATGAACACTATCAGATTCAGAATCCATCAGCTTCTGTATCTTGGGGAACAAGGTTTTTTCGAGGCAAACCCTAACGTCCTCCTGTTCGTAACCATCTTCCGCAAAATGAAACTTGTCCAAAATCGAGCAGACGAGATTCACCAGACGCTTTTTCTTCCCGGTATGCTTCTTCATCTCATGGAAACACCGATTCAATAGAGCGTAGTACGAATTCCAACTCATATGAGCAGACACGGATGCAAGGGCTTCTGCACATGCATCATGGACATTTTGACCTTTACTATCTTGTCCATCAAGAAACATGTTGAAAAAGACAGAGACCAAAAGTTTTCTCACTACGCCCTGCAACCCCAACAGCAACTGTTCATAAGTCCATCGAAAGTACAAAATTAGTATTCAAAGAATCTAAGAGACGCAAGGAGATCACCTCAGGCACACTGCTATCTTTGATCACCTTCGCGAAACGTTTAATCGCCTTTGCTCTACGTTGTGCCTGCAAGACATTCAAAAGAAATAAGTCACTCTAAGGTTTTTCTATCATCTTTCATAAACTATAAGCTACTTCATCCTCACCACAACATAAATACAAACTGTGACAGAAGAAGTCATATAATAAAAATGACTTACCTGAATGCTAAAGACGTTTTTAAAGAAATCAACTTCATCGTTTTCAGAGCATAAAGGTCTGAATGCAGCAAGATTCCCTGAATCTGGAAGTTCCGTCACCATTTTGCGTATCAAAAGAATCTCCTCCTGCAGCAGAATTATTCGTTTCTTAAGAATCTTTAATGCAAAGAAGAGAGCCACGAGTATCCATCTTAGAAAAGGGTCAGTGTACCTTTCCATTAGATATTCCTCTGTTTACTGCATCTCCAATGTGTTTCAGAATAAACTTATTCATAATCCACAACACACGATCTCCTGTCCAGCTTGAAACAGATCTTGAAACCTCTTTGCCAATGTCAGAGCGAGCTGAAGCCTCTTGCCAAAGTACCGAGGCTGAAAACTCAATGAAAGTGCACAAGAGGTCACGTGCGGAATACTTTAACGTAACTTCTCCTGATGAAATGTTGTATAAACTCTGTGAGAGAATGATCATCATGTGCTGCTCCGAGGATTCGTTAAAGAAATCCACATCAATCTTCCCGTAAGCATCAACTATCTTTTCATAGTCAAGCTCATCAACTTCCATGGGGGAAGTTGCATTCATATCGCAGAGACATTTGGCCTATAAGATTACAGCAACCAATAGTTTGTTAAAATCTCAAATGCAAAAACAAAAGGAGAAGGAAATAACTCAGATTCAAACAGCCATGAAACTTACCACTAGATCCAGAGAAAAGTCGATTTTTGCAAGAGATTCAAGAAGGTCACAAATGCATAATCTAACATCAAGATCAGCGTCAACAAGCAGAGGAGAGACTGTATCTAAATTTTGCTGGTACTCTCACTCCCAAGCAACGATGTGATGTTCTGAATGGCTCGCAAAGCCTCGCGATGAATATCTGCAGAAAACGATAACACAGTCACACACACACACAAGGGACATGAATATCATATAATTTTTAACCAAGAGATGAAATTAGTAACCCTATATACCAGAATATTTCACACGTTTATCCAAGAAAGAAAGCAAGACATCCAAATACTTCATAACATGAGATTCATCTCGGATGTGCTTCGACAATAGTTTAAGAATCTTAATCTCTCTTTCTCCATGATACTGGAATGATTTCCTGATCATAATTAACACTTTTTTCTTAGAAAAAAAAAAAGACGAAAGTAACCAAAGTCTGTTAATTTACAAGAAGCCTTACCTTTTCAAAATATCTTCACGGAAAAGAGAATGCAAGCTGTTAATCAGTGCCTCTATATATGGATCCAAGAATCCTTTGATCATATGGTCATCGTCATCGTCATCATCCAAGTCATTCTCAAGACAGAGCAGATTCTTAATGAAACTCAAGGCAGAGGACTTTATAGCTTCTGAAGCTGTGGTCACTGTTAGAATTGAGAAAATGTCTGGAACAAGAGACTCTTCCCGGCACAAGAAGGTGAAGAGATTGCGGCTTTTACTCATTGACAAGAAGCATGAGAACAGTGAGCTTGGTTTCTCACTGCTAGAACCCTCCTGCTTAAAACTCTTGATCAACGGATTCACCGCTGAAAAGAAGAGGTCCCAGAACTCAGAGCCAAGATCGCAATCCTCGTACTTTTCAAGAACACGAGCAATAATCTTCAGACATAAGGATCTCAGCTCTTTAAACTGCTTTGAAGCAGCCTACACACAGAAAAAACCAAAAACAAGTGTCAGACAAAAAACTAACGAATATGCGGAAAAACAATGTTTTGTTATGGATAGATAACCCTAAACAACACCAATAACCATTTTACCTGGTCGTAATTCGTTGAGACAGTCTCTTTATCATAGCTGTTTTCTTCATCGATGTTTGGAGCATAGTTTACCAATAGCCGGACAACACATACCATCAGAAAGTCTAGAAATGGTCGGACATGTAATACATCAAAGACTTCAAGTACATGTTGTATGACATGAAGAAAACCAGATTTCTTCTTCCATGATAAGGTCGAGATAGTATCGACGTTGAAGTATTTCAGGAAATTCGACTTTTGGAAATAATCAAGAGAGCATTTGCCTGAGCTCCAAAACAAGTCCGTTGTTTCCTCTGATATAATATTCAAAGGCTTCATCAACAAGGCAAAGAACAGGGCAAGTTCATTAACATCCAGCTGAGATATAAGGCCAAGAACCGCCTCCCTGTGACGAATACTTGTATGCTTAAAAACAAAAAAAAAAACAAAAATTAGGATCTAAATGAAGTAAACTAAAAAGAAAGTTATATGTGATATAAATATACCTTACGCGCAGCTGAGTTCTTTAGATTCCTAACTTTTGGCATAAGGATCCTGATTACAAGAGAAATGAAATGAGATCTGTGAGCTTCTTCAATGTCCTTGGAGAAGTTCCAGGTCGCGAGCTCTTCTCTTAGTTCTTTTGGTTTGATCAAATTCTCCAAACGCTTGCGGTGTGGGAGTAAATAGTCATTCCACAACACAAGGCACTCTAGGACACTCATTTGTATCACAGCATCATTATCGTCCAAGAACCTGGTTAAAACATTTCCATAAGAACAAGAACACAGTGCAGATAGAGATGTCAATGAAATTGTCTTACTCCCAAGATATTTCAATATAATATTTGGCGCCAAACCTGTTCTGCAAAACGTCGTTTACAAACTGACTAAAACGAGACGACCTCGGATTCTTCATCAGCTTCAGCAAAGTCAACCATTGTGTAAACAAACCCTTCCACTCCTCTCCTTTACAAGCTTCGCCATTAAATAATCCGACCCTGAAAAATAGAGAGAAAGACTTGATGATGAAGACAACAGATGAACTAAGTTACTCCTTAGAGAACAAAAGATATAGAGACATGATTTACCTCAAAGGATCTTCGCTCTTGTATCCCATAAATTTCAATAACAAAGGGAGAACGTCAGAGGCTCGAGACTGAGCTACAGTGGGAACTTTTTGCAAGGTCTTGAGCAACAGAGATACTACTTCTCCAGTATCTGTAGATTGAAAAGAAAGACATCAGAATTGTAAAGAAGAAAAGAAAGAATAATATAGAGATGCAAAATATTGGCAAATGATATATATGTAAATAGCGAAAAACCTACCAGTATGCTTCTGTGAAATGCTGTGGTTTTCATTCTCGCTATGATTGTGGAGTGATTCAAAATTTAGTTGGCACTGACCTAAATAACGAACAAAATCATTCCACACCGCTCCTGTGTGCTTCTTCATAAGAACCGCAAGGCACTGAGATGCTGGCTCCCATATTCTGGAAAATCGATTATGAAATATTCCTAGAATTCCATTGAATACAAGCGGCACATATGCCTCATGCATCCTGCCATCAGAGAGATCCGTTTGTATGCTAGTAATCGATCTGCGCGACTCCATTTCAGTCGATACTGTGAGTAGAGACTCTTCGACTGTTTTCAATAACTGAAGAACCTGTGGTGATTTGAAAGAAAGAATTGTATTAGTCATTTAGTTGTGACATGATAGAGCGCAGAGGTAACCGTCATATAGTTGCTACTCACATTCGCTTTAGGAAGAGGCTTGTGAACCACGTTAGTTTTCAGTTTCTTCTTAGGAGGATGCTCTTCAACAGATTGATTACAAGACAGTCTCTCGAAATGGCACAGGATCCTTAGAGTCAGAAGACGGATGTCTTTGTTTGAGTGACGCAAATTTTCAGAAAAGATGTTGAAAGCATCTTCGGCCTTATCTGCTTCAAGTTCTGGATATGCATTAGTGCTACCATCATTTGCTAATACAGGCCTGCGAATTACAATGGATCAGTGTTTACCATCACAGAGTCATCAATCAAAAACATGGAGAAATAACTGAATAACCACAAACAAAAAAAAAACATACAAATACTCACCTGTCCACAAAATCCAAATAGTCAGCCACAGCAGACAGCACTTGTACGCATGACTTGTACTGTTTAGCAAGAAACAAAGCTTCCTCTACATCACTGTGGTTGATCCTTACAGGAGAACAGAGTTTGTGACATGACTTCAAAGCAGTACCAAGTAAGCTCTGCCACATCAACTCTGGATCACTAGAAGTGTTTACTGAAAAAAAAGTTATGATGACTTGTAAAAAACCAAGACCATGATCAAGAACATGATTATAAAGTTGATGTGGCATGGACAAAAACTTACAAACTGAGGCTGCCAAGTGCTGTTTGAGAGTATTCTTAAAGCAAATCAGTAATGATGAATCCACTTTAAAATAGGGAAAACAATTGACAGCTCCACAAACAGCAGCAAACTCAGCCTCATCGATTTGACCTAATCCGGTATTCTCTATATTCGTTTGACTTTTCTTGATTTTCTCTTCCAAGAACTCATGAATTCTCTCGAATGATCCATCTATGATCTTCAGCCTTTCGTGACTTGTTTGCTGCTTCTTACAAAATGATAGTAACAGAGGAATAACCTCCTCCGTAGACCCAAAAATCATATTGTTGATCCAACTGCAAGACATAAAGTCAGTCACTAAAGAGATAAAAGAGTAGGCAGATTTTTTAAAGAGGTAAATGAAAAAGAGTCTTGCCTTAATATATTACTTGTAAAGGCTTTCACTATTAATTCATCCTTCTCCATCAACTCCCGCAAAAAACTCAGCAAACTGCAAAGATTGCATGATTAATCATATGGGAAATAAAATAAAAAAGAATATAGATGACTTGTATTACAAGATACCTTGAACTTTTCAACGAAAAAATGGGGGACCATTGCTTCGCAATGGATTCCATTTCATTGACATCACTGGGTCTGTCAATGGTGCATAACATCAGTGCCAGAACTTTATCGAGAATATCAGAGGAATCCACCAAAGTTGGCACAATCTGGTTCAGGAGTCCAACCAAACATTGGTAATCTGCCACACATTGACGAGGAATTAAAATTGGCCAATACGATGATGCAAAATGTATGTTTTCATAAGAAATAACTCACCATAAACCTTGAGACCTTTCTCAACCCTAACAGCTGAAGTAAGCACGGTCAAGAGCCGGGTCAAATGAGCTGATTTCTTGTTTTTGATTGATTCTTCTGTTTCTTTATACAAGCAGTTCCACATAACACTTAACTCTTTTGCTTTAAAATCCTCGCATAGTCTTTGCAAAGCTAAACTCACAGCTTCTACTGTACTACCAGAATCTGCAATGGGATACGATACCATGATCAAAACACACTAGAATTTTAGATAAAATATTCTAACAAATGCTTAGAAAAGAGGACTTGCCCTGAGGAAGATTATCACAAAAGGACAATGTTGATTCTTTCAGCAAGAACCTCAAAATCTGCCCAGCTTTGGAATGGAGACTCACAGAGGTACCCCTCATAACATGATATAGCAGACTACCTCCTCCACATCTTTTCAGTGGATCTGCAACTTCATAAAGGATCCTCTTGATCCCTGTGATGTTCATGAGAGAAGAATCAACTGGACTGTCCCTAACATAGACATGCAAAACAAAAAGAACTGAAAAAGCAATTCATTCACCTATTTTGAGTTGGTCATCACGTGCAGTCCTCAACAAAAATGACATCGAAGGTGACATAAGTTTGTTGATACACTCTTCGGGGTAATACCTCAGCTCCAATGTATCCCTACATCAAATTAAAAAAAAATGGTATTAAAAAAACGGATTTCACCAACCAAAATGACCTAATCATAAACATTTATTCGATGTAAATCTGTACTTACCTGACAATACCTTCGATGTCGCATATGAGATACTTCTGCAGGTCCCTCACTATGCATGACCATGCTAACATTATCTGCATGAAAGGAAAGGACCAAATTTCAGATAGATAAAAATTTATAGTATTTTCATGAGTGTAAAATATGTTATACAAGAGCAAAAACCTGCTCAATAATCTCTGGCTCTTTCTGACCACCATTTTTCAGGAGAGACACTAAGGATTTAACAAACCGTGGAAGGAAGCTAGAAAAGAAATATACAAAATCAACTGGTTAGAAAATATATAGACAAGAACTGATCAAAGAGACAACAAGAGAAGCTCGGGTGGTTGACCCTAAGAAGAAAGTCAAAACAATCTGTCAAATATCAGTCAAGAAGGAGTTTTAACTTCCTAGTGGTCTAGCACTCTATCGTATACATCTGAGACAACAGAGATATAAATTTAAGTAAGTGACCTGTTCTGGCCATATGATCAATATATTCAAATGCAAGAGAAGGAGGGGAAACACAAGATGTTCTAAAACATTTTGTAAGCAATGCATTATGGGTGGTAACTAAATAAGTTCACAGATGTGAAAAAAAACTAGATTTTCCAGTGTTCTATGAAGTACTCTGTTTCCACTAAGTTATATCATTACATTACTCTGTTCTCACTTTTCAGAGTATGCTAGGCACAATGTTTGGAATAAGGCTGCAAACACTGACTGTGAACTTAGAGTTATTATCCTAAGAACTTTCAAAAACCACAAAAAAAAAAGAGTATTGTGCAGCTGAAAAGAATAAAAAAGTAAGAAAAATACTCACGGAATAAAGTCCTCCAACAGATCTCTTGATAAAGTAGCAATCAACCTGAGCAAAAAAACAAAATCTTTATATTTCTACACAGAAAAAGATTATACAAGTGCATGCTCTCAGAAATGGAAAAGTGAAGAAAAAAAAGTTAGCAACCACAATCTTAGCTCCTTTCACGAGATTAAAGAATTGAGTGGGAAGATAGCAAAACCTGAGAAAGGCTTCCAGAGAGAATCTTGCTTTCAACTGTAATCCAGAGACAAGTTTTGAGAAGATCAATTCTTTTTGCGAGATAACCAACGGCAGAGTCTGAACAAAGGGCAACATTTCTTCATAAAATGAAATAAAATCTGCTGCTGTATTCAGTTCCTGCATTTAACCAACCAAATGAACCAAATTTAATCTCTCTCTAAAATATATATACTGAGTGTGATATTTATCATCATTCAACCCCATCGTAAATGAGCTTCTTGCAGATAACGAAGCAGAGTTAAAACTAAAGACTATAGCTGAATTTTCTTTAGAGTTCTTAAGATGAAACCAGCATATCAAGTAGGATACAACACTACAAGACAAGAAGAAGAAGAAGAAGAAGAAAGATTGAAACTTCTAGAAAGAAACTATAAGGTAACATGATCAAGAACATACCCTCAATTCCACGAGGCAATCCTTGAGAAACGTGGAACCCTGTGAAGGCTCATCCTTCACCTTATCGAGGCTCCTAAAGACATTGAGGACTTTGTTTTCAATGTCATTCGTTCTCTCAAGGAGATTCTTGAACTGCACATCCAAAAGTAACAAAATCATAATTAGAGAGCACCAAAGAAGATAAACTCAAAACACTTGTCAGAGAATTTTCAGAAGCGGTAAATACAAGAAGCAAAACGAGAAGAAGACGAACCACAAATCTCTTTCTTCCCTGGGAGTTGTTGAGCGACTTGACAGCTCGAGAATCAGCCGGAGTCGCCATGATCACGGCTCGAAACTGTTAGGGTTTCGACAACGATTCGACCCCGAGGTCTCTCTCTGCGTTTCCTCGACACAGACCTATGGAAAAGAAATCAACACACAGAGGGATGCGAAAGCGAGGTTGTTCTAAAGAAGAAATTTGGAGAAGCTGGCTTTTGCCTTGAGATGAGTTTGAGAAAGAGAGAGAGAGCAGCCGCGCAGAGGTTGAGAGGACAAGGGTTTAATCCTTTATTTTTTCTCGAAATTTATGTTGGGTTTTAGCGATTCTTTTATTTACTTATTAAGGGTTTTATGGAGTGTCGCTGGTATTAACTAAACAACTAAATTCTAACCCGCGCATTAGCGCATGTGTTTAATCTTGTTTCTCAACTTTCACATATGTTTTATAAAAATAAAAAAAAATTATTGGATTTGATGATGCTTTAAGAAATTGGTCAAGTGCTTGGGAATGTCTCAAATATTGTGGATCAATATTTATACCTCCAAAATAATGTGGCCGTAAATTTATATTATCGATGCTATATGTACATTAATGACTTTAAAATAATAGAATTGTAATCTAACATTTTCTCTATGCAAGTAAAACATAGATTTAGTTACTAAGACACAAAAACTCTATTTATCGACCTGTAAATCTTTCGTTCGTTCTTAACTAATTGCTGGTGGTATAGTGATTCTTATCTGAGGAGGAATTGCTCTGTTGGTATAGGACAGAGATCGATTCCCCTTAAACGTGGAATTGTTAAACACGGATATGAATTTTTGTTTTCGGCCCATTTGAATACCCGGATAGAGGGTCTATCTATGGGTTGCACCTCCCCCAAAGATTAGTTTGGACCATTTTATAGGTCTGAGATTCACTGAGTTATAAAAAAAAAAGTATTTCGTTCAAATTCTAAACATTCTATATTACTTTTGATGTAACTCGTAGATTCAGTGGGATAACTGGTAGTTTACCAAAACAAAACAAAAGAGCAAAAAGTCCCATTTTAAGAGAAAAAAGAGAGATTTAAGCATCTGAGAGATCCTTGCAGCCTTCCTACATTATGCTACGAATATCAACTTCTTAGTCAGCGTCCTTGTTGCTCTCCTGCATATTTAAATAGAGTTAATATTAAAGCTTATATTTATATGCTATTGATGTAAATAAACTAAAAGAACCAACCAACCTGTTTCTTGGAAGGATCAAACCAGCCTAGAATATGTTAATATCATACTCCACCATAATCTTCTCAGCCTTGGCACGGTAAGGATCCTTCTCCTCTGTCGTCATGTTTTCCCATTCTTCCAGCTTTTCGCCAATCAAAACATCAGCAGGTTTGGTCTTGTCAGCTTTGGCTTCGGTCTCGTATGTGTTAAGGAACTCCTCCCTTAAGACAAAAAGACTCAACATATTTTACCATGGGTTTTAGCAGAGTTTTTTTATTTATTTATTAAGGGTTTTAGCGAGTGTTGCTTATAGTATTAACCCGCGCATGATGTATATTTGTTAGTTTTTTTTTTTACGGTTTTTTTTACACATACAGTATTTGTTTAGTCTTGTTTCTCAACTCTTACATATCTATCTAATTATATAAAGTTGGATGCGTTAAAGTTGCTAATTCGAATAAATGAATCTTAATTAATGAATATATAAAAATACCCTTACATAAGAGATAGGCTGATCCACTTCATCAGTAGCAAGATCTTCATCTTAATTCAGCAGCATGATTTAATTCATCAGGGGAAATTATTATGCTTGGTTTTAGTTTTCCCAAAAGCCAGTCAAAGAGAGTGTACAGAAACTCAAAGCATGAGTAGCCAATCTGTAAACACAATAAGAAAATTATGTTGTTAGCACCAAAATCAGCAACAGCAGCTCAAACATCTAAAAGATTAGCTTGTGAATCTTCGAGCTCAAACATCCAAGATTAGCATGTGAATAATCTTGAACTACTAAAAATAACTACAAGAGCAAACAACAAGAAAAGATTTAACTCTCAAGATAAAGGATAAATTACGATTAAAATAAAAGATTTAACTCTCAAGATAACGGATAAATTACGATTATAATTGTTCAGCTTGTCGATTCTAATATCTCTAATATCTTCTCTTGTCTTTCAACGAATAATTTTTTTGTTTTGGCTGAACAGAAATTGCACATGGATAAAAACACAATTAAAATCTGTTAAAGGTTGTTGAGTTAGATGATGAACAATGTTTAACATAATTATCTTGTTATTCGTGAGCCTATTGAAATGCATTTGAAACTTTTGCTCTTTCTTATGAAAACCTTATGATGCTTTATGCTTCTATTTCAGGTAGAAGATGAGATTATGGTTGTTGTTGCTCATCTATTTGCTAGAGCTAAAATGGTTAGTCTATAAGTTGTTTCCATTTGTTTTTTCAATAAGGCTAAAAATAGTTGGTTGGTTTGATGATAAAATTTAGAAAGAAAAAAACAAATAACAAAAAAGGAAATCTAAGGTCAAACAAATACTGAGAACAAAACACGAACTCATAAGAGAAGGAGTTCTGTCCTTGGCTTTTTCCACCTTCACATAAATCTTCATGAACTGCTCCCTTCGAATCATAAAGTTAACAAAAGTGTTATTATACAATCAACCAAAGAATTAGCAAAGGACCAAATCCAAAACAAAAGTTAAACGGGAAGATTACAAGTAAAGAGTGTATGTTGTTACAATTGCTTTAATTTTTTTCGGACAAGTAATTGTTGTTCAGTTAACAACTACATATGTGGAAAACCCATATGTGGAGAAAAAAAAACTATCGAGGTGTGGTGAAATGTTTCTCTACTTATAAGACTCTAGCTTATAAAGTTCTTTTTTCTATATAATACTAGAAGAAAGTCCGTGCGTTGCACGGATTTGTAATAATTTTAATGTTTAATTTTTAAATTTTATTTTATAAAATTTATTAGTAAAAATTTGTAGATAAATATTAATTTTTATTTTGTAAATATCACGTAATTTTATAACTTTGTATTGAAAGATTGGTGGAATAATAATATCTATAGTGAATGAGAATTTCTTTTCGACAATAATTAATGACATGTTATTTTATAGTATAACCAATCTGAAATATATTTTTGATGAAATTTGTGAATGTAAAATTAAATGTTAAGATATTTTTTGGTCCTTGTAGATTATCAAAACATATATCACAATTGTCATATTCTTCTTGTGTAGCTTGGATTTATGTTCTCTCTACATCTTCAATTACAAAATCAACATATAATTTTCTTGATGCATTTGAATTGAAATCTTCAATTTCAAAAGAGACTTCGAGGCATTGTGTGTTATGTGGTCGACGTGATAGCATAGATTTCCGAATAAAGTTTATTAAACTTTTGGTTAATGTACTTGATGTTGTGTCATCCATATCATGATAAGTGAGGTAGATAGTGTTATTTACTTGAAGTATTTGATCGGTGCTAAAACGGATTGTGTAGTTGATGTTCTATTTTTGACGGAGTGACGTGTGATTTTGAGACGCAGATTGTTCCGGTTGACTGTGTGAAAGAAATTATATGATAGTGTAATGCATATATATATATATATATATATATATATATATATATTCTGTTGGAAATTTATGTTGTAATAAAAGTGAGTTGTGTTGTAGATTGTTGTTTTGTTCTTTCTATTTATAGATTATTGTAGAATTTCTATTGCAGTTTTTTGTTTTTATTTTTTTGTATATTGTATTTAATTATTTAATGTAGTTGGATTTTTTATTTTTTTGTTGAGAAGTTTTTCCTTCAAATGTAAATGTGTAGAATGAAAGTATGTCAGCCCTGAAAATTTTGGGACTCAGGACGGAAATCTACGGCTATGGGACAGAAACAGAAAATTAGTGAATTGGAAAATAATTCTCAAAAGGAAATATGATAGAACGTCCTAGAAAATTTCAGAATGATTTGAAAAAATATATATAGAATTTTCAAATTTTTCATTTTTGAACGGGTAATTCGGGTACACGATCTAATACTCATTCCCTTCCCATACCCGTATTAATAAAATAAATGGTTTCGAATGGATAATTATTTTAAACGGGATAGGGAATGGGACAAAAAATTCGGGACAATACAGGAGGGAACGGAAAACCCGTCCCAAAATTTTCATGGCTCCCGATGAAAAAACTTTATTATATGTTATAAGATATCACATATGTTTTTTCTATAGTTATGTAGTTAATTATAGTTTTTCTGGTTATTAAAAATGAAGTACACCTATTATTAAATTAAGAACAACAAAATAAAAAGATGAATTAAATGTTACAATTATGAATTACACATTTCAATTTTTAATGTATTTATGTTTTTTTTCTTTAAATGTAGGTGACACATCATCTGCCACATGTCAGCATTTCAAAGCTCATTTCTCAAAAAAACCTATAAAATCTGACTTTTATTAAATAGTAAACGAAAAATACAAATAGTTAACAAACCACACTGGTGGACAATTATACAACATACAACATACAAGAATCAACAAATTCATATGATGTCGTAACCAAAAGATCTGCTGCCTAATTCTTCTCTCTATTACAGTAGTAAAGAGGGAGTTTATGTATCTAAGAATTGGATATCTTTGACTAAATTTATAAATTTCATTTGACTTTTTGTTGATTTTTTTTGTTCTTTCCTCACAAACTTTTATTCATGGTAATTAATACTTGTATTGTTAATAAATTATCCACACACCAAAGTAGGATTTCTAGGTTTTTCTTATATTATCTTAGATAGTTTTTATCTTTTGGTACTCTTCATATCCCCCTCCTTTTTTTGTAGTTGTTTTCAGTAAACATTTGTTGCCTTTGTGTCAATTGCAAATTTTTTTTTTGTGAGCAAATATCAATCGCATCTATATATATCTTTGAGAATGAACTCTCTTCTCATGATGACACCTCATCAACACATACCTTCAAATAATGACACATCATCAACTAATTTTGTTAACTTTTTATTTTTTATGTTTTATGTTCCTTTACCTTTTAATTATCATAATCACTATCATCCATTAATAAAATAGTTTCAAATAGAATTTGAAAGGTCATTCTTTATAAAAAAAATAGCTTATATATTGATCTAATTTCACTAATTTGTAAAAAAATTTCATATTATTAGTGAATCCAAATCAAGAAAATTTAACAATAATCAGATTTAAATCCAGTTTTTTCACACAAAAAAATAACTTTTCAAATACAAAACCATTACAAAAAGCTAAAATGTTACAAAAAATTAAAACATTAAACTATTATGATAATATTAATTTATTACTAAAATCTCTAATCTAAAATAACAATGTCCATTATCCCACTAATTTGAAGAGTTTATAGTGCTTAATCCATTAAAAGAACAATATGGATATCCACTTAGTCTACTTAATCTTATAATTGTAAAGTTTAGTGTTTACAAATTATAAACTTTGTATAAATTATGATCAAAAAAAAAATTGTATCAATAAAATAAAAAATGTTGCCATCTATAATATAATTTCTTAAAAGATCAGTAAGAATTAACATGCTGAAAAATGTACATAGTTTTTAAAAGATATTTCTTAATTTGATAGTTAGAAATCGGTGTTCAAGTGAACATGCTTCATTCAACAATAGAAACTCCCGGAAACATTTACAAGCTCGAATGACAAGAATGCATGTTATGAGAGACAAAATTTGTTATCTTAAAACTTCAACATGCTCAACACAATCTTCGAGTAAAAATGGGGGAAAAGAGGAAGAAAGAAAGGTTTATGAGAGAGAAAGTGATAGAGAAGGAGGAAGAGAGGAAGTGAGAGAGAGAGAGAGATATTGAGTTCATCTTAGAAATATATCAAATGTTAATGAAAAGAGATCAATATTGTCTGTAATGTATATGTATTTCGAAAACATTAGACGTTTACCGAAGAAGATTAATGTGTATCAATGAACATCCAACTCAAATTTAAGAAGAGAGAAATGTAAGTGTAATATTTCATATAATTTTTCTACATCCAAAGTTAACAAGTGGGACCAAGATTAGATATTCAACTATCTAAATTTGTGTGTAAATATGAATATTCAAAACTCTGATATGTAATAAGGTTTATGAACCCAATCTTTTTAAATTTTTTTGACTTATATATATATATATATATATATATATATTTTTCTATTATATAATATACGTTTTCAATTAATTTTATTTTATTAATCACATAAAACTGTTAATAGCTAAATAAATTAATATTTTATATTGCTGAAGTTTTTTCTAACTATATTATTAAACGGTATGTAATATTCCGCGCGAAGCGCGGATCATCCACTAGTATATCTAAATAAAGATGTTTATTTTGACTTTAGCCAATCTGAATCAAATCAAAATTATATTTTAAAAAAAACTGATATTTTATAATGTCAATTTGAAGGCGAAACACATATATCGATATTTCTTGGACCGGCCTTGGGCTAAAGCCCATAAATCAAGAGTTATAGGGACCAAATATTATCAACATTTTAAGGCAACTATTTGAAATTTCTTTGGTGTAGTGGTCTAAAGTTTTTGTTATATTTCCTTGTGAAGAGGGTTCAATTCCCAGCCCACGAGCTCACGTATCTTTTTTTCCCCATTTTAGGTTTCTTTTTTGTAGTTAGTATTAAATATTCGCCAGGTTTCATTCTCTCCATTTTTTATTATTTTTTGGGTAGGGACTTTTTTCAAAATTATTTTGTACGTAGAGATTCTGTTTTGTACGTAGGGACTTTTTTCAAAATTCTTATTCTCCGTACTCTTTCAATTGACCCCAATTTGCGTCTATATCCAACATGCTTTCCTTGGCCATGACTTCTATCCTCTATGATCTCCCTCTATCTCTGATCTCATTAGAACATTGGGGTTTCAACATAGTCTTTGAATTGGACATGGCCATATAACGAGTTTTTTATATTTAGAAGCACTTTTCTAAAATCATATTACAACCAAAAAATGCACTTACAACAATTAAGACACTTTTACTACTTAGAAAGATCAAATTATCCCCATTCTATGATGCATGGTCTGAATGTATATGATAGCCTCAAGAAAGATCAAATTATCCCCAAATTACAACAATTAACTCCTTTAGAACTTTAGAGCTACTATAAAAGTACCAAGAAAATCCTTCGAAATTAGACTTATCCATGTTTAATTTTTAGTCAATATTAGACCATCTTTCAAGACATCCTTATTCCTTAGAAAGCGAAGGTGTTTTTCTTTCAGCCCTTTGCCTCTTATATTTTTTCATGGTTGGAGGAAAACAAAAACAAAATCGGATTGTAGTTTTTACGTTGGTCCTTGGATATAATTCACATTATGACTCAAGCAACACTCATCACTATGGGAAACAGAAACGGAGATGATGTCGAGATCCTAGGCATAGATTCTATCTCCTTTTGTTTCTCTTCAAGATTGCATGTTTCTTCTATGAAGGAGATCTCCACAGTCTTTAAACACTTTGAGTTAGCGAGAATGTATGACACTAGTTGTTTCTCATCTTCTCTTCCTCTATAGTCTATCCACCGAAAGATCTCTAGATGAGACGACAAGCATTCGGGAATTGAACTTGGCTGGTTCCACGAAGGTAGTAGGCCCCCGGGATCCTGACATCAGTACATATACTTTAAAAATGAAGTTCATCGAAGCTAGATGTGCTTGCTTTAAGGGAGGAGGGTACTTACCGCGTCAATGGTAAGAGTTTTCAGTTTAGGAGAATTTTGAAGCAAAAGCATAAATGGTTTCAACCAATCTACTGAAATATATGTAGAAAATGTAATCTCTACGAGCCGAGAGAACTGAATGGCGTTAAAGCATGCAACCTGGTGATATAAGGAAAAAAAAAAACAGCATTAGCTGACAAAGCAACAAGGAACAAAGGAGAGGGCCAGGGATATATATGTAATGGCTACCATGGATTCGGTCAAAAACAAGTTGAGATGTTTGACAGGGATATATATTTTCGTCGGGGTTATGAACAAAGTTGGTGCATGACACAAGGCAAGGCATGTTCTCTATCAAACAGTCTTCCCAAACGTCATGTAAGCTCAAATCGGTTAATGCAGGGGAATCGATTACCAACGACCTCATCCTCATCCTCATCCTCATCCTCATCCTCATCCTCATCCTCATCCTCATCCTCATCCTCATCCTCATCCTCATCGTCATCCTCATCCTCATCCTCATCCTCATCCTCATCCTCATCCTCATCCTCATCCTCATCCTCATCCTCATCCTCATCCTCATCCTCATCCTCATCCTCATCCTCATCCTCATCCTCATCCTCATCCTCATCCTCATCCTCATCCTCATCCTCATCCTCATCACGCAGAGGAGTCTCAAAGCTAAGAGAGATGGTAGGCGAGCCATGGAAGAAACATCCTCAAGGATCTTGTTTGATAGAGTTAACCTAACGAGCGTTTCGCATGTGTAGAGGCTCTTAGGAAAGCTTGTGGGCTCTGCGGACCAGAGGAGGTAGAACTGTAAGTATTCCACACCGCGATTAACTTCGTTCTCAACCCACTTCCCGACATCTACGTTAACAAGACAACGTGGACCGAGTTCGACCCTCAAGCTTTCTAGTTTCGGCGCCTTGTGGAGTTTCAGTGACTTCTCAATAAACAACCCAAGGTTCTCGCTGACTTCGTATTTGAAGGTGAGTTCAGGCAACATCGTCCAGACAGAACGCCATCGTTTAGACAAGATTGCAGTGGCGGCTGCTTCTTTCGTCGGGACGAAGTCCAAAATCCGCAAGAGCAAATCGTCGGGCAAATCACATATTCTATTTTCGATTCTCTGATGATAACCTTCGGTTTCTGGAAGAGTTATTGGTAGATGCCTAGTATTGTGCATGATATCCCACAAAAAAGACCAAAAACTTAAGTAACCCATAAATGTGAGATATTATTCCCAGTACCTAAACCCTCTTCCCTTCTTTACTTCTTACTTCTTAGTTCTCTTTCTCGTCGCTGGGTGTGACAATGAGAAAACCCTAATTTATTTCACAGAAAAGTAAGTCTATATAGACTTACACACAAGTATCTCTGGAAGTCTATTTAGGTTTTTTTTTACAAAGTATATGTAACAAATAATTTTCTTTTTTTGACAGCACATGTAACAAATATTTATTAGTACGTATTAAAAGAAACAAAATTAAACTTCCCAAATTTTTTAAAGTAAAACATACAATTCGGCCACTATAAACAAAAGTGTGCAAAATTTTTTTCATTCTTAATCTTTAGATACGAACTGGGTTTCTTGAGACAGATTTCTTCGATTCGATTTTTCTTCTTTGGCATTCCCATCTCAGATAAAAATTTATTCACTCATGCGATGGAGTTGGCAATTACTGAACGGTTTCAAAACCGGCCATTCCTCGCATTTACGATGATGGTTGTTATTCTTTTTGGTGGTGGTGTGGGCGTTTTCACCGGAATCAATCACTCTCCATCTGATATCTTCATACTGAATCCAACGCTCTGGTGTGATGAACAATTACAAAGTTTTTTATTTGTAAAGTATTTCGGGCGAATTATTTGGGATCTTAGAATTGTAGGCACGAAGAAAAAATGATTTGGAACAAGAGAAGAAGCATGAAAACGATGTAAGAGAAGAAGACAATTTTAGAAGATTTTGAAGTTTAGCCAAGAACGACAGTCTCATTAGGATTAGATTGTGATTGGTTATGCAGAAGAAAAATACAGATTTTGTAATCTGTTAACGGGTAAGTCTTGTAGAAGGATCTAGATGCTCCATGTAATTAATGAATTACATGGAGCATCTAGATCCTTCTACAAGTCTTTCTTTTCGAAAGTATGGTGTAAATTCACTTCTTCATCGTTTATTATAAGAATTAATTATGTTTGTATTTATGTGTGGTTATGGTTGCTCTTGCATATTATTATTTTGTAATTTTTTTGTACAAACTCTTGTATCCGATTTAATAATTAATATCAATGAATAAAGATGTTTAAAAAAAAAAAAAAAAAAAAAATCTCCGAGATGATATGTGTAGCGTCTGTGTCGTCCTCCCTCGACCTTTAGTCGTCAACGTTTAAATACAAAGATGATGATATTCTTAGCTTTCAGATTATGTCGCTTTCTTCGTTCCCAATCAATATTTCAAGTTCTCAACACATCCTGTAAACTAATCATTAATGAAATTATACTCGTTTTGTTTTGACATCAACGAAATTCTAATCACCTTTTACATTTTCCACAATTTTTGTATGCCCATGCAATTCCATTTTAATTTTCCATAGTTATATATAGGACTAGTCATTATGAATTTGTACTTAATATTACTATTTTTAGTCTTCGTTAATACTATGAAATTATATTCTCTTTTTTGAATGTTTCGTTTTATGTTTGTTTTCGGAAAAGCTTGTAGATTTTATTTTCTGTTAGGTTTGAGGATTGACTTCGGGTAGGATAATTCGTGGCAATAGCGATGAGAATTCGAATTTTTAGGAACTACTACTACAAGTACAAATTTCCGAATGTTAGTTTTTTTGGAATCAGTGTTTCATCTTCTAGATTCCACTGGTCGGTTTTGATGAGGGGTCTAGCTTGTAGTATTTGTTCTTTTTTTTTGTTTCTGATTGTAACATTTGCTTTCTAAGTTTCTCTATAATTTTTGTCACATCTAGAATTTGAGAAACACATTAGAGAAAGCAAACCTCTAAATCTGAGAAACACATTAGAGAAACACATATAGCCCAAGTTCTATCCGTTCGTGGTATTGTTTTATTAGAGAAAAAAAACCTTATGGGCCAGAGAGCAACACTCCCGTGAATCCTAGGTTTGAGTCTTCTGCGTTTTTCTCGTACCTTCGTGATTAATGCGGTTCTGATTCTGAATATCCTTGCCCTCTAGTTCAGCCCTCTTCTTTTTCTTCGCAGCTGCATCTTTTGACAGCACTTCCTTCTTCTTGCCTTTCTTGTTCTTGCCTTCTCTTTCTCTGACATTTTCGATATTCTCTGGCCCCACCTGAGGCAAAAGAGATGAAAACTAAAAACTAAATATATTCAGAAATGCAAAAATCCTTACATAAGGCTCCTCAGTCTCCTCAGGCTCCTGTTGGGGAGCAGCGTTCTCTTCTTCAGCAATTATACCCCAAAGCCGGTAAAAGATTCTCACCAGAAACTGAAGGCATAGCTGTAAACACAAACCAAAGTCATACTTACTGCCATCGAAACAAAGAGAGAAAGAAACTAACTTATATATACTCAAGCGAAAACTGTATAAAGAAGGAAAACTCACTGGAGAAAGAGTGGCAGCAGGTTCTGGTTCCGGAGGACTGTTCAACAACACCTTCTTGCCCTTATTCTTCTTTCTCTTTCTTTTTGGCAAATCACTTACCAGGCCTGGTTTACCCCTAAGCGCATCAACAAATATCCTCACAAGAAACATAACGCTTAAGCCACAGAAGCGAAGCTGTCAACACAAAACAAACCAAAAAGCGAGAAACATAGGTAAACTCGCCAACAGCTAAGAATCATAACCTATTAAGCCAAGTATTTATCATCCTGAAAGTAAAACTCACCAGGTCCCTGGCGAAAATGAAGAAGGCAGCAAGTCCTCTTGGTGGACTGTTCAACGATAGCATCAGAAAAGGAAAGCGAGAACGACGATTTGAACAGGAAAACAAAAATCGAACTATGTAGCTGAGGCTTACTTGGATTCTGGAGGCAAATCAACAACTCCTTCCATGATCGATCGATCCTGCAGGAGAAACACTAAATCAGCGAATAAATTAAGAAACGCAATGAAACAGCAGATCCGTGCACAGAATAAGAATAACAAAGCGGAGAGATTATTCGGCTCGAAGAGAACACATCGATAACCAGAATTGAAATTGGAGAGACATAGACAGAGAGGCGAGAGGAAGTAAAACCTAACAGAGAATACACACAACAAAAACTGAGCGGAGAGATGACTCGGTTCTAAGGAAACGGGGAAATCAACGAGAAAAGCGAATGAAAATTTACCAAGACGAAGATCGTAGGGTTTGGAAATGGAGAGACAGAGAGCGCGAGAGGAAGTAAAACCTAGCAGAGAATACGAAACACTGAGCGGAGAGATGATTCGGTTCTAAGCGAGAGGATTTTTTGACAAGAAAATCGAGGAAATCAACGAGAAAAGGGAATGAAATTTTACCTAGACGAAGATCCTAGGGTTTGGAAATGGAGAGACAGAGAGCGCAGAGAGGAAGTAAGGGATACTTGTGTTTGTGATTTGTAACGATTCCAGTGAGAGAGAGCTGATGAAATTCAATTTCGGGGTTTAGGCGGGATCTCTTGCCACGTGTTTCTTAGCTTCGGTAGGAAGCTTCACATACCAGGCAGCCGAAGCAAATCGTCTTCTTTTTCCAGGCAGCCGAAGCAAATCGTCTTCTTTTTTTTTTCTTTTTTTTTTTTTTGCAAACCATGTAAAAAAATAGATACAAATCAAAGGAGGAGATAAACGGGATCATTCTCGTTTCTGATTCACAGGAATAATTAAGAAACCAGAAGATGAAGGAAGAACCGAGAAAACTAAGAACAGAAACCAGAGAGAGAGAGAGAGATGAGACTCTAGGCGGCGTCAGAGTGAGAAGGTCATTTTTGTTGTTACAATTACTTTTAATTTTCTTAAGAGGCCGAGAAATTTTGGAGTTTCGGACAATGAAGAAATTGTTACTGTCTTTCGAAAAGCCCATCTAAAATTTCCATCCATAAATCTAAGTTAAAAAATAAAAAGAGAATAATATTCAAAAAATGTAATATACGGAAAGTAAAAAACGCACAGTTTAATACCCTTTCCAAAAACAAAAGTACACACACTCAGAAACCATAAACTATTTTCGCTTGCTACTTCACTTGACACGTGGACCTTTCCGACGAGCTAGCACCGGAGAAACACCCGGAGCTCTAACTCTCCGTTTCTCCGACATGACGGGAGAAGAAGAAGATGTCAATGTCATGACCGAGTTTGAAGTAGAACTCGACTTCCACGTCATCTCTAGCTCTTCAAGAGTAGATAACACAGCAGACATCATTGGCCTCAACTTAGCCTCTTGGTTAAGACACTGCAACGCAGTATTAGCAGCCAAACAAGCTCCTTTGTGAGGATACTGTCCTTCAAGCTTTGTGTCCATTATCCTAAACACTTTCCTTCTATCTCCTAAGTAAGGTATTGCCCAATCCACCAGATTTCGTTCCACTCCTACTTTCGATTTGTCTACGGTCGGACGTCCCGACAGTAACTCGAGCAAGACCACACCGAAGCTGTAGACATCGCTTTTGGCTGTTATTCGACCCGTGGCGACGTATTCAGGTGCTGCATAGCCTTGAGTTCCCATCACTTGGGTTGATACGTGTGTTCTGTCTCCTGTTGGTCCTTCTTTTGCCAATCCAAAATCAGACAGCTTTGCGTTGAACTCCTACTTAAGGATTGGGCATATAAAACAAACAAAAAAACTCTTAAACCTAAAATCTAATATAGTTTAAGATAGAAATTTGACAACCAAACATAAAAAAATTTGTGAATTCAATCGTACCGAATCAAGTAGAATATTGGAGGCCTTGAAGTCTCGATATATGACTTGAGCATCGTGAAGGAAAGCAAGCCCTCTCGCCGCACTAAGCGCCACTATCATCCTTGTTTTCCACGGAATCGGCTCTGCCCCACCTACACAATGTAACCAGACTTCGATTACAACATTATCTTTTCTAACTAATGATTTGTTGAGTTTGTACATATATTTGGGCCACTAAGTGTTATAAGTATGTTTTACAACATCAAATATAAATTTAATATGAATTTTTCAAAGGGGACTCCAAGATCATTTGAGACAATAGATCTGACTTGTGGGACAAGTTTACTTACGTCTGAAGAGATGATTCTCTAAGCTTCCCTTTGGCATGTACTCGTATACCAAAAGCCGAATGTGATCACCCTTCAAGCAATATCCAATGAGTTTCACAAGATTCATATGGTGAAGCCTCCCCAGATAGTTAACCTCCGCCTTGTAAAAATCAACAACTCCTTTTAAATTTCGATTTTGGTTTCTATTACTCAAACTGGTTCATAAAGAAAGGAGAGCCAATGAGCAATACCAACCACTCCTTGTGGCCTTGAGGTGCATCTGGTTTAAGCTTTTTGACAGCAACGACCATGCCTGATCCTGGTTTTGAAGGCGATAAAGTGATTTCGTTGATCCATCCTTTGTAGACATAACCGAAACCGCCTTCACCAATAACACTATCGGGTCTGAAATTCCTAGTGGCTGTCTTTAGCTCGTTAAACGTAAAGGCCTTTAGTGTGGGAGATGCTAAGAGCTCCCCTTCACTCCTGGGCGTTGGAAGAGACGTGGAACTCCTTTCATCGTTGTAAGATGATGGTGATGGTATTGTTAGGCTTGAAAACCGAGACGATTGGCTCGGTTTGGCATAGATTCTTGAGGATCCTGATGACCAACAGTTTCTCTAATCAAAGGCGTCTCAACTCAGTTGATCAAAGACTCGTAATTAGCGACAAAAAATAACAAATGATTTAGAATTTGAGAGAGGAGAGAAGAGGTGTCTTGTTACATACCACGATAAGGACTTTCTCTGCTATCTACTTTTGCAGAAGAACCAAAGCAATTGCCCATTAGAGAAAATCAGAGAAAGAAGAAAACTTTCATGCGAAAAAAAAAACTGAAATCATGGCTGCTGAAGCAACTATGTGTGGCTATAAATCTTGATGAAGGCAGAAAAGTAAAACAACAGAGGGAAAATTGGAAGAAGAAACAGAGGACAGAGACAGGGTAATGTTAAAAGAAACAGAGGATATTAATAAAAGAAGAAAATACATAAAAGACAAAAGGGAAAGAATTGAGATGGTCTTTGTAATTGAAAGTTGGTCAAACAGAAACAAACGTGTGCACCACTCATTGTTGGTCTTGTCTACACCAACTTATCCAAAATATATTTTTTTTACTCAACTTTAGCTCCTAAAATTTGATTTTTGTAATATGGAATATAATGTTTGACGAAGCAATCTTTACATTGGGCTGGATATTGTTCATAGGCTAGATTAGATTAACATTGTTTAAATACGAAGACATTTCTACAAACTCTAATTTCGTATGAGAGTAAATTTATCTAAACAGGATTTGTTTAAATAGGGTCATAGAATAAAATTTGGTTCAAAATAGGTTGAAAGAGCCACACCTGAAGAATCTCACATATAAACTAAGAGTATATGATATCAAAAATAATATTTAAAACCATAAATCCACTCACTATCAAATTGCTTCGAGTTACAAGTTTATGAATCTTAACAAACATATATCAGAACAGAAAAGACAGTTATGATTTTAATTAGACATTTCTCGAATTATAATGATTGACAAACAAAATTTAGTTAGAATACTCAAAACTATTGATTAACAAAAAAAAAATGTAATCATAAACTATATTTTTGTAAATAACAAATAATGCATAAAATAATTTTAAATACTAGTACAAAATTAGTAAGAAGTCAAAACTGAATTAAACTATATCATTAATGATATTTGGGATGTAGTTATTGACAATATCAAAAAGTACGTTTGCTCAAAAAAAAAATTTACCAAAAAGTACGTGCCGTTTTCTTTAAGAACGCGTTGTTTCTTTTGCACCCAGCCTTGTAGTAAACTTGTAGTGGTCAGCGAAACAGAAGCTTCACCAGAACCCATATACGTTGTACAACTTTATTTCTTGTATTTCACGTTGCATTTTTTAATATGTAACCAACTAAATCCGAACGATTGAAAAACTAACACGTGAAAAATGCATTTTTTGGGGCCTTAATTGAAATGGAAACATGTGTCTACGACTACGAGTCTACGAGGGAAATAGACGTGTAAGGTCGGTCCTCTTTCTAATAACGTACTTATTAAATAACAATCATAATATAAGATCACGCAGCATCATTTTCAATATACTGTTTTCTCTGCCTTGAAAGTTCGGAGTGTAGATTGGGCTTTAATCAGCCCAATCCATTATTTTAATTTTTTCCCCCTCAAAATTAGCCTACAATTCAAAACCTACAATGGTCAAACTTTAAAATGTCTTCTTTCCAATTCAATTTTCACTCTTGAGTCAAAAATCGTTGTTTTACATTTAGCTTGATGGTTAACTAAAACTGAGAAATATATCATCTGTATGATTCAAACGTTGCTCAGGTTATGAGCTCACGTGGTTTATCTGATTTATAAGGGAGCTACAATGATGTGTTTGAGACTTCCACCGTTGCAACGTTTTCATTAAAAAAAAAAAACATTAATAACATTTATTCTTTCAAATATTCAACCAATCTCGATCTTAAAAAAAAAAAAAAAAACAATAGTGCTTTTTTCCATGAGCTTTTTGAAACATTATCATACGCAAACCAAAATGTAAAAGAACATGAGTGGTCTTAGACTAAAATGACCAACCTATTTCGAGCTCAGAATTTTGGGCCACATCCCTGATTTTTTAAAGGTCAAACCGCTCTGCGCTAGCAGCGACGTACGTTCATATCCAGGATTTATGACCATATTAAAAACAAAAAAAAAACTACAAAGAAGGTCTAAACTTAAATATTATTTTCAAACCGAAAATGTCAATATTCATAATTTTTAATAATGCAAAAAATAAAATTTCCCTAATAGGCCTATTAATATTGGATTGGCCCTATATGTGCAGTTGATTCCCGACACGCTCATTAGTGAATTTTGGTAAGTGACATATCAAATTTATGACAAATGTATAGTATTTGTCAATCAGAGAACTATGTGTCATATATAACTTTATAGATAAATAGTTAAATAAATATTTCTATCACTATTTAAAATATTTTTTGAAGCATTTACATACTGATCATATTCATGCATCTAGCTATCCAATTTTTTTTTTACTCTAAATGGTTTTGTGGAAATTTCTTGAACTCGCAAAATGAGAAGACTCGTCGCGAAAGTCGGTTTCTAAAGTCCAACTTGGTCCCGGCATGTGTGTCGTTGCAAAAAGTCGGTTTATAATTTCGACCATTGACAAAAGAAAAATACTATTTCTTTGTTCACTAAGAAAAATACTATAAAAGTGCGTTGCAATGTGAAATTGCAACGAATGATCATTTGCCAACTCTTTAAACAAAGTCCCAAACATCGAACCACTATCCTCATGTCATTGCCAGTCACATGCACCCCAATCCCATCTCTCACCTTTTTTTTTTCTTTTTTCAAATGCTACATTAATTTACAGAAAAGTATGCAAAATTTGCAAGAAATGATCCTTGTTGCGAAATAAAATGAGACTAAATCAAAACAGATATGTTATTAATCAACTATATATAGCACACTGCATATATATGCTTTTCCAATTATTATGATATAACTATAAGTATCATGCACCCTCACGAACCACTAAATTATATACACTATTTATAAATTTCTAGGCATCAATACAATACCAAATTATGTGTAAATTGTCACTGCAGATTATAGTTAACGAATGAAATATACCATTCCATCCAATAACTAATTAAATACTTTCCCTTGTTCTACTTATGATAAAAACATATGATAATAAACATATGATTTATATAAAAAAAAAACAATTATTGTACTCTTAACCTTGTTCTACTTTATGTAGTTTCTGTCCGGCTTGTCCAATGGAAACGAGTACTTAATTAGAGAACTAAACCTTCATGCACATGGCCACATACACTACTTTACAGGTGTTCTTAATTTCGTTAAAGTCATAAAAAATATAGTATGTTTAATTTAAATAAATTTGTTCTTAGAGGAGTGTAAATACGTGTTGGCATATGTAGAACTGTCACTAAAAAGGCCAAAAATAAATAAATTTGCGTACTAGAGAATATTATAAGATCTTTGCAAGTGAAGCTGAAAATATTAGATTAAGAAAATGCACATGATCCCATGAAGATTCTTGAATTAACTAATCCATATTGGCGCATTTAACTAGCTTGATCTCCCTCGGCATTTAGTTGTCAACGTTTAAATACGAAGATAATCCTCTTGGCTTTCAGATTCTGTCGCTTTCTTGTTCCCCAATCAATATTTTAACACATCCTGTAATCTATAATCATTAATGAAATTCTAGACGCGAATTAAACGATCGTTTTGTTTTGACAGCAACAAATTAAACTCTAATCACATTTTACATTTTCCACAACTTTTTTTATGCCATGCAATTCCAATTTAGCTCGTATTTTCCATATATAGCTGTAGGACTTGTCATTGTTAATTGTTTTTTTTTTTCAAAAGGATTTGTCATTGTTAATATGTACTATGAACTTGTACTTAATATTGCTATTTTACTATTTTAGTCATTGTTAACACTATGAAATTATACTTAATACGACTATTTTACTTGGAAAACTTATAGGAGTATCGTTACAAATACCATAAATGTATGTACACAGGACCGAATTTCTCTTCTTCTGAAAACGTTTTCCCATATATTAATCGTTCGATTTTTCGTTCACGGATCGTCTTTAAATCATAGAATCAAATATATACATGTTTTCTTGAAAATGCTTTATTTTGAAAATAAGTAATTTTGGAGTCCTGAAGGTTTAGAAGAAAAATAAAATAAAAAAAACAGAGTCGTCGGGCAGTGTCAGTGTAGGTGAAAGAGTAAAAAAGTGTTGGGTCCATTTACAGAAAAGAGAATGACCACTTTCCCAACCCTATTTGTCTGCATCCTCTCCTCGGAATCTGTATGCTCATACTTTTCTACTTTTACTCTTTCCACACCTTTTTTAATAACAGTACCACTTTATAGGAGTATATTTCTACAGTTTCAATCAAAATGATGTGTTAATGTTACAAAAATAATAACCATCAACGTACGGAAAATATTATACTATAATTTAAGATCAAGTCCTTTCTCTTTTGTGTTTTTTACCAGATAGACTGATTTATGACATATGCATAATTTGTTTCATGGAAAAGTCTTTTTCGGTAGGTTTTTTTAAAAACTTTTTTTTTATAATTTCCTTAGCGTTTCTGGATATGAGTTGTCCGATATACAGCCACATGGTTCAGACTTTTTTAGTGTCTAATCATTGGCCCCACATGATTGATTATTAATTTATAATACGATGAATATTTGAATATTGCCCCATTTTCTTACATCTCCTTACCCAAAAAAACTAGTGTGGTATTTTGCTTATTTGGTGTAATTATATGGATTCTTGAAACATCAATGGGTTCGTTTGACAACTTAAAAAAAAAACGAAAATTTGGAATTTGATATAACAAAAAAAAAGGTCGACCACATTCAATTGTAATGTTGCTGGTCAAGCCATGGCCAAAAACCAGACTGGTCATCCATTCCACAGAACATGTTGCTGATAATGTTCTCTTCTTTCACCATTCTCTGTTCTGACGACGAATTCTGAAAAAACTGCATCGTTGTAGTTGGCGGTGAAGACGTCGGATGGCCTCCGACGAATTGGCTGTTGATCTCCGGCGGTCTGATGTCACCGGAGATGTTCTCGCTTCTGTTGCTACATGAACCTTCTGTTTCTTTGTTCAGATTGATTGATTCTATTGGTTCTCTGTTTTTCAATGCCATTACCTGCAAAAAAAGATTCCATTTTTTTATGAAATTCGAAACTGAGAGAACAAACAAAACAGAGCAGAGCATTGAATCTAGATGAAGAAACAGAGTACTGTTACAATGTGCTGAGAATTTCCATCTAACCCGAAAATAAAAAAAGATTCAATTTTTATGAAATTCGAAATTTGAAAAGAAAGATGTTTTTTTTTTTACCTGAGCCTGAAGCTTTTGATTTTGAGTTTGAAGGGTCTCGTTCTCGTCTTTGAGACTCTCGAATTCACGCTTGAGCGCATCGTAGTCTCTCTCGAGCTGTTTGGTTTTGGATCGAGCCCTTCTGTTTTGGAACCAAATTGCGATTTGTCTAGGTTGCAATCCCAAGGCACGAGCCAGCTCTAGTTTTCGATCTGATTCGAGTTTGTTACCAAGCTCGAAGTTCTTCTCTAGCGTCTTCAATTGCTCCATGTTCAATCTCCTCTTCTTCTCTCCCATCTTAGATCCATCGTCCGAGAGTTCTTCATCTCCGTTCATCTCTAAACTACAAAACCCTTCTACGTTCGGCATTGGAGATCTCTTACCAAGAAACCCTGAAAACCAGAGCAGATCGTGAGAAACTGAGAGAAGTAAAAAAAATAAATGAAAATGGTTGTTACTGTGAGGCACCATGGAAGTCTTGAGGTAGAGTGCAAGAAGGAAGAAGAGAATGGGGATGATCTTCTTCTTCTTCTTGGTGATGGTTTTGGAGACTGAAATTTGCAGGGAAGAAAGCTAAGCCATTATTACAAGACATCTCTCCTGTTGAGTCTTACTCTTTGATCGTTTCTTCTTTCTCCACCTTGCCTCGGTCCAGAGTAGAGAACCCAGAACCTGAAACGTTAGTGATGACTCGAAAAATCCAAAGATTGAAAAAGGAGAAGAAGGCTGCTGGTGAAATGAATCGGGTCACGCTATACACCACTTATAGGCTAATAGCTAGGCTAGCAATATGGTTTTATATTTCTTTATTATTATAAGAGTATATACAATGGGAGACAAGACTCGAAGCCCAGAGAGAGAGAGGAGAGATGATATTGTAGTTAGTTTTTCGAGGGGTGGATATGGGATTGTAGTTAATTTGGAAAATTCATTCGGTAAGTTTACTACTACTATATGTATCGGACTTCTAAAAATAACTCATCCTTGTTCTTGAATTCTATAATGAATTTTTCAACCATGCATTAATCATTATAATAAGATATTTATTTATTTTGAATATATTTTATGTTGGATATATGCGTAAAATCATTAATTCATTTTGGACTAAAGATTAGTCTATTCCCATATTCTAGAGCATCTCCATCAGAAAATTCTGAAAAAAATATCTCAACATTAAAATATTAAAAAAAAGCGAGAGAGAGAAGTGAAAAAAATTCTCAAATGAAAACCTTCGAGATACTTTTGAGAACTTCTCATGATATTTTTTTTTTGATATATTGGTTCAAAGTTTTTTTAAAATTAAAATTTAATCATAAAATGTAATGATTATATTAAATTTATAATAATTTACAATCTTGAGAATATATACTCGTGATTATATATGTCAATCGAGTAATATTATAGAAAATTTATTTTAAATATAATGTATACCCGACTTGAAAGGTTACCGATATATCATATATGTTTCTTGAGCACTTTTCTATTATAGAATACTTAATTATCTCCGAACCCTAAAATTTTTTTACTTAAATTATTTTATCTCTAGAGCTTAGATCTCCATCAATGAGAACTTTTTTTGGTGTTCTTAAACAAACAAAAAAATTATTATTATTTTAATATAATTACTTTTGATATAATTATTAAAATTGTAAATATATATTCGTTACTAGTTTGGTATCGTTGAGGAGTTCTCTCATAACCTTTCAATCTAAAAATATACTTATTTTTGTATTTATCGTTGGTTTCCAAATGGTTGGTGGAATCCAGTTTACTATGGAAACCAACAGCTGTAAAAGATAAAATAAATTATTTTGTAGGGCTTGTGCGTAGAACATACCTTGCAGTCTAGCTAAAAGCCTAAAAGTAAAAATTACTAGAATATTTTAAAATTAATGTTTAGTAGAATTTTAGTTTCTATGTTGTGATTTTGTCGTCAAGACGTATATGCGAGAACCCTTTGCATGGTGATTCTCACTAGTCTATGACTCTATGACATGATTAGACTTATTTTATAAAACGAACATGACCTTTTCAGCTTTTCTCTATGGTAAATAGACTTTCGGGTGATCAAGAGTTGTGCTTCGACACAAGGCCCATTTATATGCGAGGCCAGTTTCTTTTTCTTTTTTTCTCAGATCAAAGTTATGAAGCTTTTTTTCTATTATATTTAGGTTGGTTTGATGGTAAAATATTTTAAGAAAGGCCGAACTACCGTATAATTATTTTTTGAGTGAAACTGGTGTGTAACAGAAACAAAACAGGTTGAAAACAAGCTTGGGTAAGAGAACTCCAGGAGAACTCTCGACAAGTTCGGTTTTAGACTTAGGCTATGCGATATCGAGTATTTGTTTGGAATACAATTAAAATCGAACAATTACGGCTCCGGTTGTTCTTTACGTTTAGCTTTGCGTTTTTTATGTTATGATAATTATATTGAAGCATAAACGCAAATATATAAATGCAAACATGAAAGAATTTGACTAATCTCCATTCACCGATATCAACAAAAAAATGTTGATACTGAATCAAAAATCTGCGGCTTGTGATTCGGAAGTCGAGCTTTCCCTTAACTCTCGGAAATATAAAAACGTTTTATCCGTATTTTTCTGACTTTTGTTCCTCCTCATTCTCCACTCTCCACTCTCCAGTGGCTACTATAGTCAGAAAAAATTTTCAAACTTTTGTACGATACTTAGATTTCCCTTAACTCTCGGAAATATAAAAACGTTTTAAAAAGGCATTTTCTGACTATCTAAATTTACGAATAAATCCCAACAACAAAAGAAGCCTTGAGAGGAATTGGGCCAAAATTCCTTTTTAACATCATTGGGCCAACAAGGCTCATTAGTCTATGATTTTAGGGTTGATTCGTTAAGGTTAGGTGTTCCGGAGTTTTTTTAGGTGGGTTCCTTGTGAAATTCATGAAAACTCAAAACCAACAGATTTGTCGATAAAATACAAATTACAATGTAAAATTATTATAATATTTTGAAACAAGGAAATTTTTGAAAGATTATCATTAAAAACGTGTTACCATTTAGCAGTATCATCTCATGAACGTGTATCACATTATCACATTTTTTTTCAAGCGATTTTAACTTTTCTTTGTGCTTTTGAATTCTTCTAAAAATATGCACACCACACCAGCACGTAGTCTTTTGTTCTCATAAAAAATAAAAATCAGTGACAAACAAAATGAATAGAAAAGGAGATCCTATGCATGCATTATGCATATGACTATCTTTAACGAAAAAAATATATGCATGATTATATTTAATTTTCAATATTTTCCGCCTGTATTGTATATATCAAAATATATATATTAACTTTTTGCATTCCATATATTTTCTTTTTGTATGAATTTGAAAATGCTTTTCGTATATCAGCGAGATATGAAATTCATTTAGTAAAGTTTCAAAGCATGCAATCGTATAGATCATTGACAGATAGTAATATATTCATGTTTATATGATAAAATAATTTATCTTAAATATACCACGCTATTACCGTAGTTATCGAGTCAATAGGTGTTATAAATTTATAATACACGACGAAGATGACGCATTAATGATCACATGCAAGAGGATTAAAATAAGGTGGCACGACCATACCATACACCATAGATAATATTTAAAATCAGGTAATCCAAACTAAACGACCTCGAAAACATCGAGGTCTTCGTCGGTTTCTATCATATTTTAAACAATTTAAATTCAATCACAACTTCTCCACGTTTTTATATTGTATATACATACTTCCAACTCGAACTATATTTATTTGCATGAAAAATCAAACACACGCATATATATCTAAAACGAAAACTTATTACAGTTGATCATTAGTAAAAAAAAGGAAACGAACTGTGTCATTAATCATATATATTAGAGGATCTCATGATACACAGGCTACTATACAGCCAGGTCTGGACCCTCGCATACAATTAAGATGCATACATANAAAAAAAGGTCGACCACATTCAATTGTAATGTTGCTGGTCAAGCCATGGCCAAAAACCAGACTGGTCATCCATTCCACAGAACATGTTGCTGATACTGTTCTCTTCTTTCACCATTCTCTGTTCTGACGACGAATTCTGAAAAAACTGCATCGTTGTAGTTGGCGGTGAAGACGGTGGATGGCCTCCGACGAATTGGCTGTTGATCTCCGGCGGTCTGATGTCACCGGAGATGTTCTCGCTTCTGTTACTACATGAACCTTCTGTTTCTTTGTTCAGATTGATTGATTCTATTGGTTCTCTGTTTTTCAATGCCATTACCTGCAAAAAAAAAGGATTCCTTCTAACCAAAAAAATAAAAAGATTCAATTTTTATGAAATTCGAATTTGAAAAGAAAGATATTTATTACCTGAGCTTGAAGCTTTTGATTTTGAGTTTGAAGGGTCTCGTTCTCGTCTTTGAGACTATCGAATTCACGCTTGAGCGCATCGTAGTCTCTCTCGAGCTGTTTGGTTTTGGATCGAGCCCTTCTGTTTTGGAACCAAATTGCGATTTGTCTAGGTTGCAATCCCAAGGCACGAGCCAGCTCTAGTTTTCGATCTGATTCGAGTTTGTTACCAAGCTCGAAGTTCTTCTCTAGCGTCTTCAATTGCTCCATGTTCAATCTCCTCTTCTTCTCTCCCATCTTAGATCCATCGTCCGAGAATTCTTCATCTCCGTTCATCTCCAAACTACAAAACCCTTCTACGTTCGGCATTGGAGATCTCTTACCAAGAAACCCTGAAAACAGAGCAGATCGTGAGAAACTGAGAGAAGTAAAAAAAAATGAAAATGGTTGTTACTGTGAGGCACCATGGAAGTCTTGAGGTAGAGTGCAAGAAGGAAGAAGAGATTGGGGATGATCTTCTTCTTCTTCTTCTTGGTGATGGTTTTGGAGACTGAAATTTGCAGGGAAGAAAGCTAAGCCATTATTACAAGACATCTCTCCTGTACGTTGAGTCTTACTCTTTGATCGTTTCTTCTTCCTCCACCTTGTCTCGGTCCAGAGTAGAGAATCCAGAATCTGAAACGTTAGTGATAACTCGAAAAATCCAAAGATTGAAAAAGGAGAACAAAAAAAAGGAGAAGGCTGCTGGTGAAATGAATCGGGTCACGCTACTTATAGGCTAATAGCTAGGCTAGAAATATTTCTTTATTATTAAGAGTATATAAAATGGGAGACAAGACTCGAAGCCCATAGAGAGAGGAGAGATGAACCAATGATTGTAATTAGTTTTTCGAGGGGTGTATATTGGGATTGTATTTTGGATAATTCATTCGGTAAGTTTACTACTATATGTATCGGACTTAATTCTAAGAAGTTTTGGATACCAAACAACTGAATATTTTGTCATTTTAAACATTGATAGTAGTCAATTATGATTGAATTCACAAGGAATAACTCATCCTTGTTCTTGAAATCTAGAATGAATTTTTTCAACCATGCATTAATCATTAGATATATAAATTTATTTATTTTGAATATATTTTATGTTGGATTTTTTTTTGACAGCATATATTTTATGTTAGATATATGCGTAAAATCATTAATATTTTGTACTAGAAAATAAACTAAAGATTAGCGTATTCTACAATGTCTCAACTGGGTATTCTTTTTTTTTTTTTTTTTTGGATCAGGAGATAATTTAAGTATTCTAGAATTATATATATAGAAAAGTGCTCAAGAAACATATATATGATATGATATATCCGGTTACCTTTCAAGTCGGGTATACATTATATTTAAAATAATTTTTCTATAATATTACTCGATTGACATGTATGTAAGATACCAAACTAATAACGAGTATATATTTCCAATCTTAATTTTAGTTTTTATTCTCTTTTTATATAATCACTTTTAAAAATATTCTTATTCTTGTATTTATCGTTGGTTTCCAAATGGTTGGTGGAATCCAGTTTACTATGGAAACCAACAGCTGTAAAAGATAAAATAAATTATTTTGTAGGGTTGGTACGTAGAACATACTACCTCGTAGTCTAGCTAAAAGCCTAAAAGTAAAAATTACTAGGATATTTTAAAATTAATGTTTAGTAGAATTTTAGATTCTATGTTGTGATTTTGTCGCCAAGAAGTATATGCATGGTGATTCTCACTAGTCTATGAGAACATGACCTTTTTCTCCATGATTCTTTTTATAAAAAGAACATGACTTTTTCTCTATGGTAAATAGACTTTCGGGTGATCAAGAGTTGTGCTTCGACACAAGGCCCATTTATATGCGAGGCCACTTTTTTTTTTTTTTCAATTATATTTAGGCTGGTTTGATGATAAAATATTTTAACATAGGCCCAACTACCGTATAATTATTTTTTGAGTGAAACTGGTGTGTTGAAAACAAGCTTGGGTAAGAGATCTCCAGGAGAACTTTCGACAAGTTCGGTTTTAGAATTGGGCTATGCGATATCGAGTATTTGTTTGTAATACTAAAATTAAAATCGAACAATTACGGCTCCGGTTGTTCTTTACGTTTAGCTTTGCGTTTTTATGTTATGATAATCATCATAATGTTGAAACATTTTTTTGTTTGTTAAAGGTCATAATATTGAAACATAAACGCAAATATATAAATGGAAACATGAAAGAATTTGACTAAATCTCCATTCACCGATCAACCAAAAAATGTTGATACTGAATCAAAAATCTAGACAGGAGCTATTCCTTAACTCTCGGAAATATAAACTCAGCGTTTTATCCGCATTTTTCTGACTTTTGTTCCTTCTCATTCTCTACTCTCCAGTCATATCAACGGTATTTTTCTGACTATCTAAATTTACGAATAAATATGACATTCCAACAACAAAAGAAGCCTTGAAAGAAATTGGGCCAATATTCTAATTTAACATCATTGGGCCTTAACATCATTGGGCCAACAAGGCTCATTAGTCTATGATTTTAGAGTTGATCATTAAGGTTAGGTACTTTTAGGTGTTCCGGAGTTTTTCAGGTGGGTTCCTTGTGAAATTCATGAAAACTCAAAACCAACAGATTTGTCGATAAAATACAAATTACAATGTAAAATTATTCTGAAATTTTGAAACAAGGAAAATTTTGAAAGATTCATTAAAAACGTGTTACCATTTACCAATATCATTCTCATGAACGTGTATCACATTATCACATTTTTTTCAAGCTATTTTAACTTTTCTTTGTGCTTTTGAATTCTTCTAAAAATATACACACCACACCAGCACGTAGTGTTTTGTTCTCATAAAAAATAGAAATCAGTGACAAACAAAATAAATAGAAAAGGAGAAGTGACTATTGATAGATTCATAATTTAGCATATTTTAGCATCTATATTAGATAGTTTTGCATGTACTTTTGCATTCATTTAGTCACTTTTAATCCCATTTGCATACATATTAGAGTTTAGTGAGTGTTAGCTTAGGTTGTTGCATATTTGTACATATTGAGTCCTTATTAGGTGTTTTGGAGGCTTGGAGGACCATATGGAGTTTATGGATAGCCAAGAGGAGCAAGAGAAACAGCCAAATGAGAAGCAGAAGTCTCTTTAGAAGCATATCTAGCATTTGGA
Organism: Alliaria petiolata; assembly: GCA_020283515.1. Classification (NCBI taxonomy): domain Eukaryota; kingdom Viridiplantae; phylum Streptophyta; class Magnoliopsida; order Brassicales; family Brassicaceae; genus Alliaria; species Alliaria petiolata. The sequence continues at coordinate 96,330,299 of JAHZTW010000002.1, forward strand.
GGTGCGAAATGTATGGGTCCGGACGAAGGCCTTGCACTGAGATTCAGACTCCGAAGCCTTCTTAAGAGTTGTAAAGGATCCAGAGTTCTTTCTAGTGCCGTTGGAATCAAGTCATTCGGACCCGTGGTTAGAAAGTTACATCAATTTTGGTTGGGTTCGACGACTTTGTTCGACCAGATGGTCGAACCAAACAACCAGGGGTTCTGTTCGACGACTTTGTTCGACCAGATGGTCGAACCACTGCACCAGGGGTTCAGTTCGACGACTTTGTTCGACCAACTCGTCGAACTGAACCCAGACGATTTCTTTTTGGCTACAAATCGGATCAAACGAAGACTTTCCGTTTCGATTCAGCCTTCGAGCTCTTCATAAAAGTTGTAGGTAATTGAATCACCTTTCATCTGGAAGTGGTTTCATGTCATTATGAGCTGTGGTTAGGGAGATATGGCGATTTCCGCAAGACTGCTACCCTGGGTCAAAACCCGGTTTGTTCCGGGTTGACCCGGTTTGACCTTCTTCCCTATAAATACTTAAAAACCTAATTTTTATGTATCTTCTCTTGGAGTTAAACAGAAAAACGCCCCTTTGGGGTTTTGAGGAGATTTTTGAGATTTTTTTTATGTTTAATGCAATTTGATTTTTCTTTTTTCTAATATTTCTTTCTCTAATCATTTAATCATGTTTACTAACATTTCATTCATGAGATTTGTTGGTTTATCCATGTTTAGTGAGTAGTCTCTTAGAAACTTGGGGATGAGTTAGATTTAGGGTTTTCTAATGGTTCAATCTTGCAATCTAGGTTAGATTCTTTCATCTCTCTTCTTATTAAGGAGTTCTTAATGCCAAATAGCTAATCTTTTGCTATTTTGGATCATAAGCATTTCACACACCCACCAAGTGTTTGATGAAATGCTTGAACCACTTTTTAAGAGATTTACATTCCTAGCCTAAGACATTAGTTGCCTAGGGTGTTTATCATGCCATTTAGAC